>CM053029.1:533513391-534022631 GCA_028564925.1 Lithobates sylvaticus
AGCGCGGGGAGAGGTTTGTTTACATAGACCTCTCCCCGTTCTTCCGCTCCGTAACCCGATCGCGGGATACCAGCGGCGATCGGGTCCGCTGGTCCCGCGGCCGGGGTCACGGAGCTCCCGACCGGGTCGCGAGCGCGCCGCTAGCGGCGCGCGCGCGACCCACGGGCAGGCACATGCACGATCACGTACAGGTACGTGATTCTGCCTGCCCGAGCCATTCTGCTGACGTATATATGCAGTGGCCGGTCGGGAAGCGGTTAATATCAATCACTGTTGTGCATCACATCTTTATTTTGTTTCTTGTTTTTTGTGGTAATATCATTTGTGGTGCTGCAGTATTATTTTTGTATTTACTAGTTCTGTTGACCTGGGGGCCCCAATGGATTCCCTTATTTTGCAGGGATTTTCTTTCACTTCCTGTTTGGCTATGAGAAAGGAAGTGAAGATAAATCTCCCCACGAGGACACAGATGGAAAAAAAAAATCTGACAGGGGTTATAACCCTCTATCCAAAATGAAAAAAGTTTTGCCCATATATCTGCTTTTAGAACTTGTTTTGAGTTTTTACTGTAGTCTTTGTCATTGTTAGGGATTTTGCCCCTCACTTCACCTTCCTGATGGTTTTAATTCTTTTCCACGCTACTATTTATTGCTGTGTGTGTGACACTGTTGAAGACACTTCACTTCTCCTCCTGTAGTGGTGACATGGAGGCAGAATGTAAGAAATAACTAGCAATACAAAATAAGGATTTTGACCATTCTGCAACCTAACCAGAACATTAACAAAAGTTATTTGGCTGCAATTTGGGCTTTAAAGCGGTATTAAACTCCACTTCAAAAACGATGGACCCTTGGGTGGTATAATGCACCACATATTAGCACATTATGGCAGACTTACCTTCCAAAACAGTCTTTTATCGCTGCACTGGCACCACTCCAGCTGGTCCCAGGAGCTTCCATCTTTAACCAGTCTTCCTTCAGGAATCGCTCTCTTTGGCCACTTGAATGGCCAGACTATGATGATGTTACATGCGCATGGGAGTCACTTCTCCATGGCACACAGCGGGTGCTGCAAATGTGGTCTGAGCTGTGCATGCATGACTCCGATTACATGGTAGGCCGAGAGAGGTAGTTATGACAGAAGAGACCACAAAGGCCTGTAATACAAACCCTGCCTGTCAGAGTTTTTTTAAATGTAGACTTTAATACCACTTTAATGCCTTCTTTGACAAGTTGTTTGTTTAAACCTCTTACTAAATGGAGACCAAAGTAGAGGAATATTGGTAGTCAGCTTTAAACTTCATTGTCTCTTTTCTTCACACAGTCACATTTGTTTATTATTCTGTGAACCATAGTCTAACAGTAAGGATACTAAACCTCACCTGGAAGCTCTCTTCCTGTGAAGTGGGCATTTAGTTGAATACCAGTTATTAGTGAAGGAGTACACATTTACATGATAAACCTCAGAAAATGAAAACTGTGCCCTACTTTTCAAGGCTTCTGCTACCGTTTTGATGGTTTTGGAATTAGGACCACTGCAAAAACAAAGGTTCAAAGCATCCAGGTGTTCGGGTTTGTAATTCAAATTTGACATATAAAAGAAAAGTATAATGTATTTCCAAACGTTGATGCTTAAACCTGATTTATAGGAGAAAAATATCCAAAATATTTAATTAAAAGGATAAAATACCAACATTCTGTTTAAGAAAAATAGCTTGTTTTTCCATATTAAAGTAATGCTTTTTAACCCATATTTTTTGTAGAAAAATGCATAAAAATAGCCTACTTTGCAGATAATTTATAAAGAACTAAAATTCAGAGGATCAGTCTTCAAACATGGACTGTTTCCCACCCCAATCAATGAGGTACATTGTTACTCTTCTAATCTGCAGTGAAAAGAATAACAGATGGCGTATGGTGGTTGCTATGTTCATTTACAAAAAAAGCATTTTATATTAATAAAAAAATTCTATTGTCTGGTCAGTCCCTATTATACTCCACCTCTATAAAGTCTGCCAAGGTTGATAATCCACTGTACATATACACCACATTGGTAACTCAGAATTGAGCGAATACTTATAAGCTGAAATACCCAATGGCTGAATTATCAACATCTTCATGCCTATTGGTTTGGGTGAACATACCCAACTAACCACTCTACTAGTAACTATCTAGTAATTGGTTTTGTTGTTTTTTTTCCACCAAAATAAGGGTTCTGCTGTGGTATTTGGCCACATCGACCTACATTAATAAGAGCCCTTAGGAGATACAAGCATTGACGCATGTATATTTAAGGATCACTCAGAACACCCAACTGCCATCAGACTCTGAGGTAAGAGGAGAATAAATGGAGCTGATTTGTTCAATTCTGCAAAAACATAAGGGAACATAATTTACATAAATGATGTCAACACATAACAGTCCTACATTGGAGTCTACATCTGGTCAATTTATTAGAAATACAAAACCAAGCTTCCCCCTATATCTCCTGGTGCCTCAGCAATGTATACTGTACCTTTTGCTTTTATTGAACCTATATACTTTTCACAATATCAATACTGCACTATGCCAATACATATTTTTTTTTATTCATCTCCAAACAAATAAATAAACCATCAATCTTAAAGCTGACCCCTACACAGATATAAAATAAACAAAATGATGCAGTGCTGTAATTATTACCTTGTCATTAAATGTGTCTGTGAATGTTCTCATTTAATCAGGTCATCATATATAGTAGTAGTAGTAGTAGATAGTTCAAGTGGACTTGTTCTGTAATGTTGAAGACAATTTGTAGCTTGTTGAAGCCACTTCCTCTTAAGTGTATCAGTAAAATACCCCAGCATGTATATCCAAGCAAGCAGAACAAACAGCTCGATTCAATTACCATGGAAAGGACAGGATGGGAGGCGTGAAATTGTAAAGTGATTGTAAAGGCTCTTTATTTCTTTTTAAATGACAAACATGTTATACTTACCTGCTCTGTGCAGTTGGTTTTGCACAGAGCAGCTCCGATCCTCCTCTTCTCGGGTCCCTCTTTGCTACTCCTAGCTCCTCCCTCATTTGAGTGCCCCCTCAGCCAGCAGCTTGCAACAGGGAGCACCCAAGCTGAGTCAGAGCTCTGTGTATCCTCTGTGTATCCATTCAGACATGGAGCCCCAAACTGGCCATGCCCCCTCTCTCCCCTGATTGGCTTACTTAATTTGATTGACGTTTGGGGGAGCCAATGGCACCACTGCTCTGTCTTAGCCAATCAGGAGGAGTGTCCTGGATGGCTGAGGGAATCGTGGACATCGCTGGAGAGAGAAGGGGCTCAGGTAGGTAATTGGGGGGTGCTGGGGGGGCTGCTACACACAGAAGGTTTTTTAAAAAACCTTCTGCCTTTACAACTCCTTTAATGAAAAGGGAATTTCATTTGAGGACAGTGAGATGGATATTTTGGACAGAGATGACAACTGGTTCCAAAGAGGCATGAAATAAGCCATTTACTTCCACCTGAAACAACCATCATTGATCAGGGCGGGGGCCTTTGACACCATCTGTATTCTGTATGCTGTATAATTATATGTTAACATCTCTATCCCATTGTTTTTGCAATTCACACCTTCAGCCTTGTAAATCAAAGGAATAACATTTATGAAACCTTCTTGACACCAAGGATGGGATTATGTGATTAGAACAGGTTGGTTCCACAATGTTACCATCTCCCATCCTGTCCTTAGACAATCACATCTGCCTTACCATGGTAATTGGATCAAGCTGTTGGTGCTACCCGTTTGGATATAAATGCTGGGGTAAATGTCAGCTCCCTCGGTGGTGACAGGGATGCGATGCTGATGCTTCGTTCTAAGGTAAGTATTTCATAATGCTGCATACTAGCTCATTATGCCTTTGCCTTACAGGGTCTTTTTTTTTTTCTGCAGGTATACAACCACTTTAAATGCAAGCAGTGTAAGTACTTGAATTTGACCTGGTATCAACCTCTTGCAGTCCTTGAATGAATGAATAAATGATTTGTATAGCGCTACAATGCGAACTGAATCGCCTCAAGGCTTGTAGAGCAAGGCTGGAGTGTAAGAGGAAGTATAAGAGGAAGTAGCAGTATAAGAAGCCTATCAGTTCAGTTGCTTACAAGAAGCATGCTGATAGAAGGGTAAAGCGTGGGAGAGAGATAAGGGATGCTTCTATTTTTTACAGACTGAGGTGAGCCTGGGATGACTTGGGCTCAGACATAGTGGGTTGAAATACACTGTCCATTAGATTGATAACATCTAATGGGAGAAAAAAGTACTGCGGAGGAAATATTTGTATTGAAAGTAAATATTGCAACAAAATCTATTTTTATCTATTTATTTTTATTTGGTCATTTGTTTTTATCTTATTATGTTATTTTTGGCAGGAGTTCTGCTTTTAAATACCTTTAAAACAGGCCCCTCTGTTTTGTTTCCTGTTTATAAAATGTTTAAAAATGCCAGGAGGCCCTATTTCATGTATTTTACTACTGATTTTGTATTAATTTGCATAATAATATGTTTGTATCAGTGGCGGCTGGTGCTCAAAATGTTTGGGGGGGCGCAAACAAACAGCCTCACTGTGCCATCAAACGCTGCCACTGTGCCCATCAAACGCTGCCACTGTGCCCCAAGTGCTGCCACTGTGCCCCAAGTGCTGCCACTGTGCCCCAAGATCTGCCACTGTGCCCCAAGTTCTGCCACTGTGCCCCAAGTGCTGCCACTGCGCCCCAAGTTCTGCCACTGTGCCCCTCAAGTGCTGCCACTGTGCCCCTCAAGTGCTGCCACTGTGCCCCCTGCCTGCCCTCTGCACTTACCTTGTCTCGGTGTGCAGCGCGCGGTGTCCCCCTCATCTTCCCCTCATCTTCCGATGTCTTCTCCCGCACTCCTGTCTTCTGCTATGATTGGACGCCTAGCGTCCAATCACAGCGCCTGTGACTTCAGCCAATCAGGTGACAGGTAACAGACCCGGCAACCTGATTGGCTGAGAGGCGGGTCTGTGTTAGGGAAGCAATGTATTCGCTTCTCTAACACAATACTGTGTAATCAGCGAACGCACAGCAGTTTACACTTATGGAAGCCTATTAGAGCACACTGCTCTAATCAGGTCCCCTATTAGAGCTCACAGCTCTAATAGGGCGCTTCCAGAAACACCCCCCCCCCCGCTGTACTTCAGATGCCCGGCGCCCGACAAGGGGCCGGACACCTGAATAGGGGGCGGCAGCGGTGACAATAGATAGATTCATGCAATGCATGAATCTATCTATTGGTGATAGAGCGTTGCAGGAGAGAGGGGGCGGCGCTCCTGCGCCCTCTATGCACGCACCGCCACTGGGTATTGTGTGAGTACATTAGCAATGGTGTGGGAGGTAGGTTTAATAAGAGCAGGACTATTTTTTAGCAGGAAAGCGGGGGAACGCAGTTCTGGCACCTCCAGCACCGAATGCATATAATGGTAAGGGATGCTGGAGGGTCTGTGATGCTGGCGGCTGTAGGATCTATTTTTTCATGGGGGTCTATTGTTGCTAGGGGGGCATCTTATGTTGCTGAGGGGTCAGTTGTTCCTGGTAGGGATCTACTGTTGAGGAAGATGTCTATTGTTGCTTGCTGCTAGAAGATCTGTTGTTGCCTCTGGGGGGGTTATTGTTGCTGGGGTGTATCTATTGTTGCTGAGGTGGTATTTTGTAACAGGGGGCCCATTGTTGCTGGGGGTATATTTTTGTGTGAGGTGTCTATTGTTGCTGGGTGCTCTATTATTGCTGGTTGATCTATTGTTGCTGGGGTGGGGTCTTTTGTTGCTAGGGGGAATTTATTGTTACCGGGGGATACAGTGGTGTGAAAAAGTGTTTGCCCCCTTCCTCATTTCCTGTTCCTTTGCATGTTTGTCACACTTAAATGTTTCGGAACATCAAACCAATTTAACCTCTTCGCGCCCGCGCTATAGCCGAAAGACGGCTGCAGCGCGGACGCTCCCTGCAGGGAGGACGTCCCTGGACGTCCTGTTGTTTACTTCCCTAATGCGCGCTCCTGAGAGCGCGCATTGGGGAAGTTCTGTGCTGGCCGTGTCCGTCGGACACGGCCGGTCACAGATCGCTGTAAACGGCCAATTACAGCGGCCGTTTACAGCGAGATCGGCGTGTCCAATGAGAGATGATCTCATATGGAAACATATGAGATCATCTGTCAGCGCCGCTCTCCCTCCTCACACAGACAGCGTGTGGGGAGAGAGAGAACAACGGCTGCAGCGCCGTAAGTAAAACAAAAACTAAAAAACTAAATGTGCGATCTGTGTCCCCATCCACCTGCCGCCATCCACCTGTCACCATCCACACAATCACCTGTCACCATCCACACCATCCACCTGTCCCCATCCACCTGTCACCATCCACCCGTCACCATCCACACCATCCACCTGTCACCATCCACACCATCCACCTGTCCCCATCCACCTGTCACCATCCACCCCATCCACCCGTCACCATCCACACCATCCACCTGTCACCATCCACACCATCCACCTTTCACCATCCACCCCATCCACCTGTCCCCATCCACCTGTCACCATCCACCTGTCCCCATCCACCTGTCCCCATCCACCTGTCACCATCCACCCCATCCACCTGTCCCCATCCACCTGTCACCATCCACCTGTCCCCATCCACCTGTCCCATCCACCTGTCCCCATCCACCCCATCCACCTGTCCCCATCCACCCCATCCACCTGTCACCATCCACCCCATCCACCTGTCCCCATCCACCTGTCACTATCCACCCCATCCACCTGTCCCCATCCACCCGTCCCCATCCACCCGTCCCCATCCACCTGTCCCCATCCACCTGTCCCCATCCACCCCATCCACCTGTCACCATCCACCCCATCCACCTGTCCCCATCCACCTGTCACCATCCACCCCATCCACCTGTCCCCATCCACCAGTCCCCATCCACCTGTCCCCATCCACTCGTCCCCATCCACCCGTCACCATCCACCCGTCCCCATCCACCTGTCCCCATCCACCTGTCCCCATCCACCCCATCCACCTGTCACTATCCACCCCATCCACCTGTCCCCATCCACCCCATCCACCTGTCCCCATCCACCCCATCCACCCGTCCCCATTCACCCCATCCACCCGTCCCCATCCACCCCATCCACCTGTCACCATCCACCCCATCCACCTGTCACCATCCACCCCATCCACCTGTCCCCATCCACCCGTCCCCATCCACCCGTCCCCATCCACCCGTCACCATCCACCCCATCCACCCGTCACCATCCACCCCATCCACCTGTCCCCAGTGCCACGTGTCATCAGTGCCATATCAGTGTCACGTGTCATCAGTGCCACATATTAGTGCCATCTGTCATCAGTGCCATCTGTCATTAGTGTCACGTGTCATCATTGCCACGTGTCGGTGCCATCTGTCATCAGTGCCGCATATTAGTGCCATCTTTCATCAGTGCCACGTATTAGTGCCACATGATAGTGCCACGTATTAGTGCCATCTGTCATCAGTGCCATCTGTCAGTGTCACATGTCATCAGTGCCCCGTATTAGTGCCGTCTGTCATCAGTGTCACGTGTCATCAGTGCCCCATACTAGTGCCATCTGTCACCAGTGCCACATCAGTGTCACATGTCATCAGTGCCCCGTATTAGTGCCGTCTGTCATCAGTGTCACGTGTCATCAGTGCCCCATACTAGTGCCATCTGTCACCAGTGCCACATCAGTGTCACATGTCATCAGTGCCACGTATCAGTGCCACCTGTCGTCAGTGTCACGTGTCATTGTCCTGGTGCTCCAGGGCCTTCAGAAGTGTAATAGGTAGTCAACAAGTTAGATGTGTAATTTATGCTCCTAGAACACGTGATGGCTCTCCCTGCATGTTGGGCCTCTCTAAGTGGCCAGGCTGTGGAAAAGTCCCACACATGTGGTATCGTAATACTCAGGAGGAGTAGCAGAATTTATTTTGGGGTGTCATTTGTGGTATACACATTCCATGTGAGAGAAATAACCTATTAGAATTACAATTTTGTGAAAAAAAATAAAAAATAAAAAAATAATTAATTTTGCAAAGAATTGTGGGGAAAAAATGACAGCATCAAAAAGCTCACCATGCCTCTTACTAAATACCTTGGAATGTCTACTTTCAAAAAAGGGGTCATTTGGGGGGTATTTGTACTTTCCTGGCTTGTTCGGGTCACAAGAAATGAGATCGGTCACCAGTACATCAGGTGTGATCAATTTTGTATGATTTGCACCACAGTTTGTAGAGTCTGTAACTTTCACAAAGACCAAATAATATCCACTAATTTGGGTTATTTTTACCAAAGATATGTGGCAGTATAAATTGTGGCCAAAATTTATGAAGAAAAAAATTAATAATTTGCAAAATTTTATCACAGAAACAAAGAAAATGCGTTTTTTTTTCAAAATTTTCGGTCTTTTTTAATTTATAGCGCAAAAAATAAAAAACCCAGAGGTGATCAAATACCACCAAAAGAAAGCTCTATTTGTGGGAAAAAAAGGACAAAAAATTCATTTGGGTTCAGTATTGCATGGCTGAGTAATTGTCATTCAAAGTGTGAGAGCACCGAAAGCTGAAAATTGGTCTGGGCAGGAAGGGTGTTTAAGTGCCCAGTAAGCAAGTGGTTAAACAATAGTCAAGGACAACACAAGTAAACACAAAATGCAATTTGTAAATGAAGGTGTTTATTATTAAAGGTGAAAAAAAATCCAAACCATCATGGCCCTGTGTGAAAAAGTGATTGCCCCCTAAACCTAATAACTGGTTGGGCCACCCTTAGCAGCAACAACTGCAACCAAGCGTTTGCGATAACGTGCAATGAGGCTTTTACAGCGTCCTGGAGGAATTTTGGCCCACTCATCTTTGCAGAATTGTCCTAATTCAGTTACATTAGAGGGTTTTCGAGCATGAACGGCCTTTTTAAGGTCATACCACAACATCTCAATAGGATTCAGGTCAGGACTTTGGCTAGGCCACTCCAAAGTCTTCATTTTGTTTTTCTTCAGCCATTCGGTGGTGGACTTGCTGGTGTGTATAGGATCATTGTCCTGCTGCAGAACCCAAGTTCGTTTCAGCTTGAGTACACGAACAGATGGTCGGACATTCTCCTTCAGGATCTCTTGGTAGACAGCAGAATTCATAGTTCCTTTTATCACGGCAAGTCTTCCAGGTCCTGAAGCAGCAAAACAGCCCCAGACCATCACACTACCACCACCATATTTTACTGTTGGTATAATGTTCTTTTTCTCCTTGGAACTCTGCCATGCAGGCCATTTTTGCCCAGTCTTTTCCTGATGGTGGAGGCATGAACGCTGAACTTAACTGAGGCAAGTGAGGCCTGCAGTTCCTTGGACGTTGTTGTGGGGTCTTTTGTGACCTCTTGGATGAGTCGTCGCTGCGCTCTTGGGGTAATTTTGGGCGGCCGGCCACTCCTGGGAAGGTTCACCACTGTTCCATGTCTTCGCCATTTGTGGATAATGGCTCTCACTGTGGTTCGCTGGATTCCCAAAGCTTTGGAAATGGCTTTATAACCCTTTCCAGACTGATAGATCTCAATTACTTTCTTTCTCAATTGTTCCTGAATTTCTTTGGGTCTCGGGCATGATGTGTAGCTTTTAAGGATCTTCTGGTGGACCTTACTGTGTCAAGCAGCTCCTATTTAAGTGATGCCTTAATTGTGAACAGGTGTGGCAATAATCAGGCCTGGGTGTGGCTAGAGAAATTGAGCTCAGGTGTGGACAACCACAGTTATAGTATGTTTTAACAAGGGGGGCAATCACTTTTTCACACAGGGCCATGATGGTTTGGATTTTTTTTCACCTTTAATAATAAACACCTTCATTTACAAATTGCATTTTGTGTTTACTTGTGTTGTCCTTGACTATTGTTTAAATTGGTTTGATGTTCCGAAACACTTAAGTGTGACAAACATGCAAAGGAACAGGAAATGAGGAAGGGGGCAAATACTTTTTCACACCACTGTATATTATTGCTGAGGAGATCTATTGTTGCTGGGGAGATCTGTTATTGCTAGGGGATCTAATTTGTCTGGAAAGGTGCCTATTGTTTCTGGAGGGATCTATTACTGCTAGGTGGGGGTCTATTGTTGCTGGCTGCAGGAGATCTATTTTACTGCTTTTTTTGTCTTCATTAACAAAATTTATACAAATCACTTAAAGGGGTGGTCCAGCCATAACAAAATTTTTTTTAAAGTCAGCAGCTACAAACACTTACCTATGTAGGGAAAAAAATCGCGCTCTTAAAGTCCAATTGAAGATAGGAAGTGTAAAACAGTCCTAAAAACAAGTTCCTTTAATGAAGATAATATCCTCCAATGGAAATATTTTACAGAAAAGGTATTTCAGCAATATTGGATCTTGCTCCTATGGATAAGCATGCTTACCAGATGTAAGCCAAAAGTTTGCATGTGGCTTTAACCCAGCCTGGGTTGATGATCCAAGTTGTTTATAGGGGACAGCACAAATTGTAGTGTAGTAATCGCCTCCTCCAAAGTATGGTACTCACAAGGTATGGTTACACAGTGCCGGAAAAACAAAAGCATACCATAGCATAATACTGCTACATATTTTGCAGGAAATGTGTCACAAAGAAACTATTTAAATAGATCATGTGCCAGATTATAAAGACACCCGTGACGGCAGGTATATATGAATGTGCACCACCACCTAATAGAGGGCCTCCTTACCAGATGCCAGAGGAAATACACACACACAAAAACAGAAGATCCTTTCCAAAGGATTTCCCAATCAGTTCAAAGTGATGAAATTTATCCGTGTGATCTATAAGAACTTATCCTATGAAGTGCCTCCTTACCAACAAGGAAAACATAAACAGCAAGCATGCACTTTCACCGGTTAGGCTGTCTCCTTACCACAGTCCCAGATTATGGAGGCTTATACTGCAAGCAGAGGAGAGCAAGTTATCCTCCACGGCGTGGAGTGTACCGGTTGTAGACACGGAACTTTTAGCCAGTACCCAGGGGAAAAAATATACAGACCATGGCGTAATAACGTACTAAAAGGTTTATTAAAATAAAAAAAGTTGCACTTACAAACTAGAAGAGTTAAAACAGCAGAGTTTTAAAATCGTAGAGCCGGCCGGCTACAAACACATAGACGCTCCCGTCCTATTCCGCGTGGTGACGTCAGCACGTTCGCCCTCACAAACACTTACCTGTCCAGGGCGCGCACGATGTCACCCCCCCCCCCCCCCGAGGCCGATGCGTCCCTCGTATCGTGTGCCGGCGCCGCCATTCGAACTAAGGGAAACAGGCATCACTGTCCGTTTCCTACTGCGCATGCGCGAGTCACGCGGCGATTTGTGAATTTTTTTTTTAAATGTATTTAAAGGATTGTTTTTATGTATTTTTTTTTTTTTAGGGTGGCCCTCCACTTTAATACCACAAAGTAATACTTGGTTATGTATTCTCTAAAAGAGGTGGGTAGGGGGGTGGAACCTAGGGACAATACTCAGAGGTGGGTATGGGGTGGAGACAAGGGGTGACTCAAAAGGGGGCAGTTCCTGCACCTATTCTCTAAGAAAAAAAATCTCTGAATAAGAGTATAAAGTTTATATGTTGAGCAACCTGGAAGTATCTGGGAAACCTGATTTTTGTCTCATCTGTGCAAAATGCTGTAATGAAAACAAAAGCAAAAGTAAAGCTGTTGCTTATAGCAAATTTATATTATATATATATATATATATATAAATAAAAGACAGCAAATATAATTGTGTTTAGTATTTTTCCATGGATGATTTCAGCTCCAACACTTTGTGAACTTGGAGGATTACTATATTATTACTAAATAGCACAGTCAGTGCAATCAATAAGTAATTACAATGTGATATTTTATAATTATATTCTTTTACAGGAACCAGTTTGTGTCTCTGTTAATGAAGCATTCCGTCCTTTGAAAAGATGTCAAATCTTTATTTTATGGAGGAAACAAAAAAGCTTTTTGGCAGACAATGCATAATTCTGGGTGTGCACTGCTGACCTACAAATGTATGAAAAGAATAGAGAAACCTGTAACTTTCAAGATTATTGGATGAGTGCTCACGTTTTACCTCTCGTTGCGCGCATGCTGGGCTTGCTAATCTTACAGCAGGTAACTCTCAGTCATGTGTTACACTGAAACTTGATGCAACGTGACAAGTCAAACGAGGCTGTCTTACTTGGGCTTATGTCTGCTGTTTAAACAATGCAGGTATTCATGCTGAATGCAGCATCATCCCTTTTATTGGGTGTGTTCATTAATATAATGCAATTATTTTAATACTGCGCAATGTAAAACTGCAAATGAATCCCACTTACTGGAATTACATTTTTTTTTAAGGGAAAATGTGAAATAGGTTGTGTGTTTAAAAAATTACCTGTATTGCCTGAAAAATGTGGAATACCGTATATCCGTGGGTCTTGAATTAAAATTTACGGAGATCCGGTCAGAAAAATTTCCTTCCGGGCAGAGGTCCAAATCTCGTTAGCATTATGGCCCCTTTCACACTGGGGCGGTTTGCAGGCGCTATTGCGCTAAAAATAGCGTCTGCAAACCGACCTGAAACAGCCGTTGCTGTGTCTTCAGTGTGAAAGCCCGAGGGCTTTCACACTGGAGCGGTGCGCTTGCAGGATGCTGAAAAATGTCCTGCAAGCCGCATCTTTGGTGCGCTGTAGGAGCGGTGTATTTATCGCTCCTAAAGCGCCCCCTCCCATTGAAAACAATGGGGCAGCGCGCCGATATTAACCCTTTTTCGGCCGCTTGCGGGGGTTAAAACCGCCCTGCTAGCGGCCGAAATGCGCCGCTAAAACGACGGTAAAGCGTCGCTAAATATAGCGCCGCTTTACCGCCAGCGCACCCAGCGCCCCAGTGTGAAACTAGCCTAAAACACATCACGGTCCACCCGTATATCATCGTCTTCAGTGTATCTTTCACATCGTAGCCCCCTTTACAACAAAATCTCCTCTTTAAAGCAGTCCCACAGTGTCTTCAGTTCCCCTTTACAACACTGCCCCCCTTTTACACCACACAGTGCCCCTTTATACCATACAGTGCTCCTTTATACCACATAGTGCCTGTTTACACCACGCAATACTCCCTTATACCACGCAATGCCCCTTTACACCATGAAGTTCAACTTTATACCACACAGTGCCCGCTTACACCAGGCAGTGCCGGTTTGCACCACACAGTGCCCCTTTACACCATACAGTGCCCCATAACATAACACAACACAACACAGTGCCTTAAAACACAACACAGAGCCCCTTTTAATGAGCAAGCCTCCCCTGTACAGACTTATGGTACCTGTGGTAGGGCAGAGGCTCTAATCATCCTGGGATGCCCTCTCCCGGGTCTCCAGCCTTGCCAACAATGTCATCCTCACAGCAGACGGGGGTGGGAGAAGCTGCAGATTGGGACTGAGGGGCAGGAGCTGCCCAAGTTATCATGTTAAAGCGCAGTTCCACTCAAAAATGGAACTTCCACTTTAAGTGCTGGTGACCCCCTGACATGGCATTTGGCATGTCATTTTTTTTGGGGGGGGGAGCGGGTACCTTGTTTTTAGAGACACCCAGCTCCCACTTTCTCCCCTGGTGCTGCAGCACCAGAAGAAAGTTCACCTCTCCCTCCCTGCAATCTTCTGGGACACGTCACAGGTTCCAGAAGAATGCCCGGCCATTCACAACATGCATGCGGCTCGCGCATGCGCAGTGCGTGCCCGGCTGCGAAGCCACAGCCAGGCGCCCACAGTTAGAATGCCGGCGCCCCGGAGAGGAGGGGAAGAGGAGCGAGGCTTCGTGTGCCCGCATCGCTGGACCATGGGACAGGTGAGTGTCTGATTATTAAAAGTCAGCAACTACACTTTTTGAAATGGGTGGAACTCCGCTTTAACAAGCAGGTGATTACCCGGCTTGTTAATATGAAAAGACTCACGCTCTCTGTCCTGATCTGCAGCAGATCGGGACAGAGAGCAGGAGTCTTTTCATATTAACAAGCTGGGTATTCACCTGAAGCAAAGAAGAAATGGCTGCACATGGATGAAAATCCAATTTGCCGTTTATTAAATCACCACAGTGACATCAAAGGACACCAATATACAGTCTTGTAGACGCGTTTCACACAGCACAATTGTGCTTATTCATTACCTAAGGTAGATAATGATTGAGGAAACAAGTGCCTTGGCATCGTTGGATACAGCCAAGGCATTTGACTCTATAGAATGGGAATTTCTGCAGACAGTCCTGGAAAGGAATGGATTTGGGGAAAAATTTTGAAAATGGGTGAGAATAATTTATAAACAACCATGCTCCAATTTGCTAATAAATGGTATATTATCCCCTACAATAAAACTATATAGAGGAACAAGACAGGGCTGTCCAATGTCACCGCAATTGTTTGCTCTGGCAATTGAGGCATTGGCAAATAGATTCAGACAATCAGATAAATATAATGGGATTAAAGTAGGGAAAAAAACTGAACACATAGGCTTATATGCGGACGATATTATATTATATATGGGAGATGCGCAAGCATCTCTGACGGAAGCAATGAGAATAATAGAAACATACGGGAGGTTCTCAGGGTTAAAAATAAATTGGCAAAAATCCGCACTGATGCCCTTGGGAACAGGTAATGAAAGGAGAGCTCAGACCCCATTAAAAATAGTTGAAGTATTTAAATATTTAGGAGTAAATATTACGC
The DNA here is from genome assembly GCA_028564925.1 of Lithobates sylvaticus. Taxonomy (NCBI): domain Eukaryota; kingdom Metazoa; phylum Chordata; class Amphibia; order Anura; family Ranidae; genus Lithobates; species Lithobates sylvaticus. The sequence goes on from CM053029.1 coordinate 533,528,149, forward strand.
TGAAACATGAAGACGAGATGGAAGCTAATATACTCCCACTAGTAGAACATGTGAAGAGAAAATTGGAAATATGGATAAAGCTACCAATATCAATGGCAGGCAGAATTCACCTGATAAAATCTATTATATTACCCAAGTGTTTATATGTATTTGCACACTCCCCAGTAAAAATACCAAAACAGATATTTAAAAAATTAAACTCGCAGATGACTCGGTTCATTTGGGCATATGGAAGATGTAAATTAAAATTTAATAAACTACAAAGACCAAAGACAGAAGCTGGACTGGCCCTCCCGGATTTATATTTATACTATTTGGCAGGGCAATTGAAACATCTAAGATCATAGGTAGGACAGGAAAAAATAACAAGGATAGAGGAATATCTCCTTAGTAAAATGCAAATAGATGATTTAATGACGGGATTAGAATTAAAAGATTTGAGGAGAGTGGGAGTAAAAATTCCCCTTTTGAAAGTGGCAAGGACAGTATGGAGAGAGGCTAAGAAACTGACGGGATTTGTTGGAATCCCAACAGAAACTGCGCTCTGGAACAACCCAAAATTTGAACAACTAGAAGCTTTTGAGGATAGTAAATTTTGGAAGCAGAATAAGATAACAACTTTTGGTCAGCTATATGACAAAAATGTGATACTAACCTATGAAAACCTATGTAAACAATATAATTTATTGAGTAAACAGTTCTACAGATACCTTCAGCTGAGGCAGGTGCTACAGACACAGTTTAGGAGAGAGGAATTAAAAATATCTAAATATCCCCTTATAGGAATCCTGAGATCACAGGGACCTAAGGGACTGATAGCAAAGATTTACACACACCTGTTACAGAAGAAAATAGAAAGTGAACCATTGAAAATAAGGGATAAGTGGCAGGAGGCTATCCCAGACATGAGCGATCATGAATGGGATGAAGCCTGCAATTCCCACTGGAAGGTATCCCCTGCAATGAATAACAGGATAATACAGATGAATATAATACATCAGACGTACTTGGCTCCAAATAGATTGCACAAAATGGGGAAGATGATTGAACCAAGATGTACTAGATGTGGGCAGGGGGGGAGCAGACTTCCTTCATGTAATGTGGTACTGTGGTAAAATAAGAAAATATTGGCAACAAGTAGCTAGGAAAATAGGAAAAGTCCTGAATAAACCTTTTATAGCTACGATGGAATTATGTTTGTTGGGGATATTGAGGGAAGAGAGAGATAATATAGAAAATAATACCTTCTTAAGGGAGGTACTGTTTCTGGCAAGAAAACAAATAATAGAGAAATGGATTCAGCCATATCCCCCGATAGTGACCCAGTGGGTGAGAGCAGTAAACCAGGTCCTACCCTATGAAAAAATAATGTACGAACAAAGGGGAAATGGGCGAAGGTATGAAAAAATATGGGCAAACTGGAATAGAACATGGCTAACAGTGGACAGAGGAATATCTGAAAATATAGTATTAAGTGACCATAGAGGGTGAGAGAGGAAGGAATGAAAGGAAGGAGTAAATGTAATTATAATTTGTATTATATAAAGAAATGTAAAAGTATATAAAAATGTATAATGGAAATTATTATGTAATGAAAAATTTGGAATAAAGAGTTTTGAAAAAAAGGTAGATAATGATTAAGCACAATTATACTGTGTGAAACGCGTCTACAAGACTGTATATTGGTGTCCTTTGATGTCACTGTCGTGATTTGATAAACGGCAAATTGGATTTTCATCGATGTGCAGCCATTTTTTCTTTGCTTCATATACCCATGGAGGCGGGCCGGGGCTAGCACTTGATTGAAGCTCTTATCAGGCACAGCTTATTCACCTGGAGTGTTTTTTCTTTATTTCCATTGGGTAATCACCTGCTTATTAACATGATAACTTGGGCAGCTCCCGCCCCTCAGTCCTGATCTGCAGTTCCTCCCACCCCCGTAGCTGTGAGGGTGACATTGGTGGCCAGGCGGGAAGCTTTGTAGAGAACACCCAGTTGTGGAAATGGCACAGCCGTGGTCCGGACAGGACTGTCACTCGTTCTGGTTCCGGACCGCAGTCCGCCATTTGATAACTGCTGCTTTATATAAAAAAAATGCAAATAATTAAAATACATAATAGTTTACAGGGAATATATAGTCTTGTCAGTTTTTTTAGATATACACTAGGGATGAGCCGAACACCCCCCCGTTCGGCTCGCACCAGAACCCGCGAACGGACCTAAAGTCCGTGCAAGCTTTAGAACGCTATTAGTTATAATGGATGCGAACGTTCGAAATTAAAAGTGCTAATTTTAAAGGCTAATATGCATGTTAATGTCATAAAAAGTGTTTGGGGACCTGGGTCCTGCCCCAGGGGACATGTATCAATGCAAAAAGAAGTTTTAAAAACGGCCCTTTTTTCAGGAGCAGTGATTTTAATAATGCTTAAATTGAAACAATAAAAGTGTAATATTCCTTTAAATTTCGTACCTGGGGGGTGTCTATAGTATGCCTGTGAAGGGGCGCATGTTTCCCGTGTTTAGAACTGTCTCTGCGCAAAGTGTCATTTTTGAAAGTAAAAAAGCTATTTAAAATCACTCGCGGCTAATGTGTATTGACGGCTCCCGTAATACAGAGAACAGTCATTCATTGAAACTCATTCATAAAAAAAAAGTCATTGATAAAACATAAAAAAAATGAAAAAAAAAAAAAAAAAGCGTAGGGGTCCCCCCAAATTCAATAACCAGGCCCTTCAGGTCTGGGATGGATATTAAGGGGAACCCCAGCCAAAAAAAAAAAAAAAAATGGCGTAGGGTCCCCCTCAAAATCCATACCAGACCCAATGTTGAGGGCATGTGGCCTGGTACGGTTCAGGCGGGAGCTCTCGTCCCCCCCCTCTTTTCCTGCGGCCTGCCAGGTTGCGTGCTCGGATAAGGGTCTGGTATGGATTTTGAGGGGGACCCCATGCCATTTTTTTTGGCTAGGGTTCCCCTTAAAATCCATACCAGACCTCAAGGGTCTGGTATGGATTTTGAGGGGGACCCTACGCCATTTTTTTTTTTTTTATTTTTGGCTGGGGTTCCCCTTAATATCCATCCCAGACCTGAAGGGCCTGGTTATTGAATTAGGGGGGACCCCTACGCTTTTTTTTTTGTTTTTTTATCAATGAATGACAGTTCTCTGTGTTACAGGAGCCATCAATTCATTAGCCGCGAGTGCTTTTAAATAGCTTTTTTCCTGCAAAAATGACACTTTTTTGCAGGCAAAGTTCTAAGCACAGGAAACCTGCCCCCCTTCACAGGCCACCTATAGACACCCCCCAGATGTGATACTGCAATGCTGTTCTAACAGCACGCACACACAAATCCCCAGAAATAAAGCACATATTGTCAGCAGCACACTGACACGCTGACACTGACTGAAACAGAATATGCGAGGCCGCCGGCACGGTAGCCAATTATGGCTCTCCTCGCTGCCGGCGCTGTGATTGGCCAAGCATGCGGGGTCACAGTGCATGCTTGGCCAATCATCAGCCAGCATTGCACTGCGCGGGCCGCAATGCATTGCGGGGCCGCTCGCATCACACGAATTTGATGCGAGCGGCCCCAATAGTTCTGGGCTCGCCGAGCGAGCGAACGCCCGGTGCTCGATTCGAACATGGGTTCGAATCGAACACCGGGCCCATCCTTAATATACACAGAAAAGAGTTTAACATTTTAAAAACACTGCTTCTGTGTATGTGTATATATACAGTACTGTGAAAATGTTTTAGGGCTCTTTCACACGGACGGACCGTATGTCCGTTTTTCATCCATCCGTTTTCGGATGAAAAACGGACATACAGGTATCCCTATGGGATAGCGGGTGTCAGCGGATGAGCATCCGCTGACACCCGCTCTCGTCCGTGCCCGCCATGCTCCGTTTCTGCAGACGGAGGAAAACCCCATTTTTTCATCCGTCTGCAGAGCGGATCGGGTGACGACGGACGCTACGGTCCGTCGTCACCCGATCTCCCATAGGGGAGAGCGGCGCTCTGACAGGTCCGTCCCTGCACGGAGTGCAGAGACGGACCTGTCATCCTACTGCTCAGCGGAGATCACTACGGCGATCCCCGCTGAGCAAGCGGCTATCCACGGGGCGGATCTGCACTGATCCGCCCCGTGTGAAAGAGCCCTTAAGCAGGTGTGAAAAAAATGCTGTAAATTAGAAATGCTTTTAAAAATAGAAGTGTTAATAGTTTATTTATATCAATTATCAAAATGAAAAGTAAATAAACAGAAGAGAAATCCAAATCAAATCAATATTTGGTGTGACCACTCTTTGCCTTCAAAACAGCATTATTTCCTCTAGGTACACTTACGCACAGTTTTTGGAAGAAATCGTTAGATAGGTTGTTCTAAACACCTTGGAGAACTAACCACAGATCTTTTGTGGATGTAGGCTGCCTCAAGTCCTTCTCTCTCTCTTCATGTAATCCCAGAGAGTCTTAATGATGTTGAGATCGGGGCTCTGTGGTATCCAAACCATCACTTCCAGGATTCCTTGTTCTTCTTTATGATGAAGATGCTTAATGACATTGGCTGAATGTTTGGGGTCATTGTCCTGCTGCAGAACAAATTTGGGGCCAATCACACGCCTCCCTGATGGTATGACATAATGGATAAGTATATTAAAAGAAAAAACTGCGCTATTGTCTAAAAATAATAATACCTCAGCTGCAACTCAAAAGTGTTATACAACCCCAAAACAGATAAATTCAGTTTGCAGAAATGCAGCCCCAAACTTGCAAGGAACCTCCACCATGCTTTACTGTTGTCTGCAGACACTCATTATCGTACCGCTCTCCAGCTCCTGTACCTGGGTCCCATGGGGACAGCTCTGTGCTGATGGCACCGCTGGACATATGCCAATGTTGAAGGGAAGTAGGTAATAGGTAATGAGGTCAACGGCGCTACCTATGACATAAAAGTGTATTGTAAGTATCACCACTACAAAGCTTATGGAGGTAGGGGTGCAAAATAAAAAATAGGTGCCTCTCTGTTAGTGGCTATAAGCCATTCTCCATTAGTGTGTAATCTGTACACATGTGCAATAGTAATTGTGCCTGCCTGGTATACCACTAGGGTATCTATAGTGCACAAAAAAAGCAAATCCAACTGAATTCCTAAAAAAAACAAAAAACATAAGTGAACCAAGCCAAGTAAATAGAACAATGTGACCCACTGGTGATTAGTTACCAGTGCATGCACACCTGAAACAGGTGTTGAGTAAGGTGGCAAAGAATACTACACACCATCCAATCCCAATGAAGGGTGCTGTATAAAAAAATTTCACACAAGTGTCCACCTAGTGCAGGTGATAAAGCCAAAATAGCAATAAATTATATAACGTGAGAAAACGTGTATGGTGAAACTATAAATATATATATACATGATTTGCATATATATATAATTGTATAGTCAACCCAAATTAATAATTATTATATAAAGGTCTCCACAACACAGAGGTCTGTATCCTGACACAGTGACGTGTTGACCGGCATGTGAAAGCAGCGTGTTGAGCTTGCTTTTTAAACCGCAACCGTATTTTGTAATGGAAAAAGAGCAGCAATAAGCAAAACGTCCAAACTAAACAATAATTGGATCAACATAAAAGTCCAAAATGTATTCTGTGGAGCTTGGGACATCCAGTAGCAGAAAATAAAAGCGACTTGTGCTTGCAGATATTCTGGGTGACTCGGGTGCTCCTCCTCAAGATTCCCCTCTCACCAGATCCCTGCACCCCTGCAGGGGCAATAGGCATATAGGTCACACTCTGGCTGGTCCTGGCTCCAAGTTCAGATGATCCAATTATGGGGTATCCGCGGTGTTTAAGGCACTTGGGGTATTATGGTGTATTTAGTATGGTCCTCATAGAGGGAAAAACAAAAACACTCCCATAGTGCAGCGGGTTCCAAAAGTGTAGAAACTTCCTTTTTTATTTAAAAAGTTGACAAACTATAAAAACATAAACATGCAGCCAGAAAACTAAATTACCCAGCTACACTTGCCTGCTAGGCAAAGCTAATATGCTGGGGTAGCTGGGTGTACAAAAATTCGTACTTCCAGGAAGCGTGTGGGCTTTTAGCGGGCAGTTTGCGCTCCAGCTGCACTCCACCGACCTTCCGGAAGTGACGTAGTAGTGTAGTGTGCGTGGCTCCGTCGGACTAGTTTCGTCAGTGACGTCTTCATCGGCGGTGTTGAAGGGAAGTATGCATGATATCTTTCATCTTCTGCATTCAATTACCATTTTGTCTAGTTCTCAACATTGCCCAATCAATGGTGTCCTCAATGCTGAGAAATACCAGCAGATACTTATCCATCATGCCATACCATGAGAGAGATGTGTCACTTTCACCAGTCCACCACATCCTCTGTCACTTTTGGTTAAACGCAAAACCGAAATGCCGCGTACACACGATCGGACTTTCCAGCAGACTTGGTCGGCGGACCAAAATCCATCGGACAATTCAATCGTGTGTGGGCCTAGAAAAAAAAAATCTTTCAAATCTTTCCGACGGACTTGAGTCTGGTCAAAAAATCCGGACGTCTGTGTGCTAGTCCGACGGACGAAAACCAATGCTAGGGCAGCTATGGGCTACTGGCTATGAACTTTCTTATTCTAGTCTGGTCGTACGTCATCACATTCGAATCCGTCAGACTTTTGGAGTGATCGTGTGTGGGCAAGTCCGTTAGTTTGAAAGTCCGGCGGACCTCCGCTGCAAAGTCCGTCGGAGAGACTGTTGGACCTAGTTCATCGAAAAGTCCAAATCGTGTGTACACGGCATTCGTGTACTAAGAGGCGAGTTTTCTCTGTCTAAAACACTGCCCGTATATGATTTATGACTGTGAGTGCAATATTTTATCGATAAAGTTTGAAAGTTTTTTTTACATAGGGGTTGTGCTATGAGCAGTTTGTTTCTGTTTTGAGCATTATATTCTGACTGGTGGCTGGAAGGTCCGGTCCCTTAAAGGGACCCTACACAAAAAGTGGGTTAAATAGCCAGAGGTGAAAAAAAAAAGGGGGAAGTGTCCCCCAAAGATGGGGTTTTCTAGGCAACAAAAATTAGAATGATAATTCATATAGAGTAAAAAATTTACTTTATTAATATCAACCATATGTTGACAATGACAGTTAAAATATTAGCTCTGGTACAGGGGATATGGGAATCAATACAATTGATGCAAACACAATAGTACACAACATTCAGTGTTATAAAAATGCTGATAATGCACAAACTGACGCGTTTTGACCCAGCAGGGTCTTCTTCAGAGGTTTGGTTTGTCAGAGGTGGATCTGCAAGGAGTATAGAAACATTATATATGGGTCTAGGAATAAGGTGAGCGTGCATTTCACTACAAGTTGGCGCACAAGGTGTGGATTAAGTGGTGGCACAGTGGCACATTATTACAACGTATGTTGTGAACACTGGTGTTTTATGTATTTCGCGAATGGAGATATTTTTTCATTGATGGGTTATGGGTTGTGTCACAGACACTATTAATGCTGGACGTGCACTATTGAATGCACAACACATTTGTTTAGCAAATCCTTGTTTGTTTATAAATGTTTTTTAGATGTAATATGTGGAATGTTAATTTCTCACATGTATGCAAAATTATGTATCATTAATTTAATTTTAATTAAGTCATATTTCGATTTTGATTTAAGTAGTTTAAAGGAGCAGCGCATCACTTTATCACTAATATATCAGTCAATTATACTGTTATACACAGTTATACTGTAGCAGGTTGGCTCCCCTGGGCGAGCCATCGTAGCTGTACATCGGCCGCTTTAAGACCACGGCGACTGAGCAGATGTGCATGCCCGGCGGTCGCGATGTCCGCAGGGCACCCACGTTCACTCCTCACAGAGACAGAACTGAGGTCTGTCAATGTAAATAGACAGATCCCTGTTATGTCAGGGGTGAGGAGACTGATCAGTTGTTCCTAATGCTTAGGAACAACAATCGGTCTCCTTCCCCAGGCAGTCCCATCCCTCCACAGTTAGAAACACTCCCTAGGTCACACTTAACCCCTTCCCTGCCAATGGCATTTATACAGTAATCAGTGGCTATTTTTAGCTCTGATCGTTGTTTAAATGGTCCAAAAAAAGTGTGAAAAGTGCCCAATCTGTTTGCCGCAATGTCGAAGTCACAATAAAAAATAAAAATAAAAAATAAAATCGCAGATCACTGCTATTACTAGTAAAAAATAATAAAAATGGCATAAATCTATCTCCTATTTTTGCAGACGCAATAACGTGTGCGTAAACCAATCAATATACGCTTATTGCGATTTTTTTTTTTACCATAAAAAAAATGTAGGAGAATATATATCAGCCTAAACTGAGGAAGAAATTTGTTTTTGTTTTTTAAATTGGGGGATATTTATTATAGCAAAAAGTAAAAAATATTGGTTTTTTTTTGTCGCTTTTTTTTGTTTATACCAGCAGTTTATATTTGTTTGAATCGCAGCAGTGATCAAATACCACCAAAAGAAACCTCTTTGTGGGGAAAAATTGTGAGTTAAATCAACAGTTCCATATCGCAAAAAATGGCCTGGTCATTAAGGGGCCAAATCTTCCAGGGCTTAAGTGGTTAAACAATTCATCTGACTCCATTATGCATGATGCTGGGCTATGGCAGGAGTAGCTGTGGACAAGGAGGCAGAATAAGCCGCTCTGGCAGCTGCGGTGGATGCGCACTAGTCTCTGCTTGGGTCATAGAGGAGGATGAGGATAGTTTAATAAGCCAGTCCACCGCATCCTCTGCATGCTGTGGCTGGATAGCATGGGCAACATCACTAAACAGAGAAAAATGTGCCCTGCCTAAGGATGGATCACATCCAACTTTGCCTGTGGACACAGACGCTGCTGGCCCTCACATAGTGGCATAGGAACATCTGTCTCTCCCTATTGGCTTCCCAGAGATTTTTTTCCCAAATTTAATAGAAACTGGGAAATGGGTGATTTGATGCACTTTATGGATTATAAATTGGTGTTTGGTGCACTTTAAATGGTTTGTTTGCCAAATTTACTATACCAAAGTTTTCACTAGGTATCTTAAAAAGAAACCTGTTGATATGTATGTGCCAGAAAGATATCTGTTGCTCCTGCCAGCATCTGCTTTTTCCTCTTCTGTACGTTTAAAATATAAAATCCTAACAATGAACTTCTTTTATTGGGCCTCTTTTTATTTTTTTTGATGTTCAGCGCCATCAAGCTGCAGTCTGCCATAGGCTTTAGCAGGCAGCCTGCAGCAGAGCTGGATACTGCACCTGTCCCTTCTGGACTACAATGCCAGGAAGGACACTACACTAGATGGCCACATGTGCAAAGGACCTAAACGTTGGAGAACTTGATCTGGAAAGCATAACGTTTTTTTTTTATTTAAAAACAGGAGAAATTATTTAGGAAGTAGAAATAAACTCAGGAGGCACATATGAATGTAGCCGCAGCAACGGTTCACACTAGAATGCAGTGCGGGAAACCCACAATCCATGTTCATAACACACTGATCTTGCAATCTGCAGCGGGTGTCAGTGCTAGGTTAATGACACTCTAAAGCAGGTCGCAAACGCAGTGAGTTTGCCTGCAACGGATCACATGATACATAAGAACCATGTGTAGCACTGACCCCCGAAGGAACTGCTGATATTATTTTGGGTCTTTGCCGTCACCCCTACCCACAGTTCACCATGTTAGACACTTAGAGACTATACCGGGCCTTGCGCCCACCGATGTATGCACCAGTCACTTAATTCTTTTTCCAATGCTTTTTTATTAAATAACTTGAGCAGTAGAGGGATGGAGGGTTAAGGGAAAATTCAGATACCTTGTGCAGATCACTGAGGAACGCGAGATCCCGAGGACAAGTACACTTTCAATCAACGGATCTTGCTCACCCGGATAGGCCTCTCTCACTGGCCTAGCAGCCGTAATGATGCACGGATAAAAGTCTCTGCCACAGACTTGATGAGAACCATAATTGTTGAACAATCCTCTGCCACAGGATTCAGTAATAATAGCAAACACAGTACCCAAGTTCCTTTAGCCATCCGGCTGTACTGTGAGGTAGATTGGTTTAGATGCATCCTCCAATTGAGTCACCAGGCTCCTCATGAGATACCAGCCTTTCGATCGGTCCACTCCCAGAGAGTCTTAATGATGTTGAGATCGGGGCTCTGTGGTATCCAAACCATCACTTCCAGGATTCCTTGTTCTTCTTTATGATGAAGATGCTTAATGACATTGGCTGAATGTTTGGGGTCATTGTCCTGCTGCAGAACAAATTTGGGGCCAATCACACGCCTCCCTGATGGTATGACATAATGGATAAGTATATTAAAAGAAAAAACTGCGCTATTGTCTAAAAATAATAATACCTCAGCTGCAACTCAAAAGTGTTATACAACCCCAAAACAGATAAATTCAGTTTGCAGAAATGCAGCCCCAAACTTGCAAGGAACCTCCACCATGCTTTACTGTTGTCTGCAGACACTCATTATCGTACCGCTCTCCAGCTCTTTGCGAACAAACTGCCTCCTGTTACAGCTCATATGTCTAGAGCACCTGCTGCCATTTTTCTGCACCCCAGTTCCTATGGTTTTATGCATAGTTGAGTCACTTAGCCGTGTTTCCCTCATTGGAGGGATGGCTTTTTGGCCGCAATTCTTCCATTAAGACAACTTTTAGCCAGATTTCGTTGGACAGTAGATGGGTGTACCTGGGTCCCATGGGGACAGCTCTGTGCTGATGGCACCGCTGGACATATGCCAATGTTGAAGGGAAGTAGGTAATAGGTAATGAGGTCAACGGCGCTACCTATGACATAAAAGTGTATTGTAAGTATCACCACTACAAAGCTTATGGAGGTAGGGGTGCAAAATAAAAAATAGGTGCCTCTCTGTTAGTGGCTATAAGCCATTCTCCATTAGTGTGTAATCTGTACACATGTGCAATAGTAATTGTGCCTGCCTGGTATACCACTAGGGTATCTATAGTGCACAAAAAAAGCAAATCCAACTGAATTCCTAAAAAAAACAAAAAACATAAGTGAACCAAGCCAAGTAAATAGAACAATGTGACCCACTGGTGATTAGTTACCAGTGCATGCACACCTGAAACAGGTGTTGAGTAAGGTGGCAAAGAATACTACACACCATCCAATCCCAATGAAGGGTGCTGTATAAAAAAATTTCACACAAGTGTCCACCTAGTGCAGGTGATAAAGCCAAAATAGCAATAAATTATATAACGTGAGAAAACGTGTATGGTGAAACTATAAATATATATATACATGATTTGCATATATATATAATTGTATAGTCAACCCAAATTAATAATTATTATATAAAGGTCTCCACAACACAGAGGTCTGTATCCTGACACAGTGACGTGTTGACCGGCATGTGAAAGCAGCGCGTTGAGCTTGCTTTTTAAACCGCAACCGTATTTTGTAATGGAAAAAGAGCAGCAATAAGCAAAACGTCCAAACTAAACAATAATTAGATCAACATAAAAGTCCAAAATGTATTCTGTGGAGCTTGGGACATCCAGTAGCAGAAAATAAAAGCGACTTGTGCTTGCAGATATTCTGGGTGACTCGGGTGCTCCTCCTCAAGATTCCCCTCTCACCAGATCCCTGCACCCCTGCAGGGGCAATAGGCATATAGGTCACACTCTGGCTGGTCCTGGCTCCAAGTTCAGATGATCCAATTATGGGGTATCCGCAGTGTTTAAGGCACTTGGGGTATTATGGTGTATTTAGTATGGTCCTCATAGAGGGAAAAACAAAAACACTCCCATAGTGCAGCGGGTTCCAAAAGTGTAGAAACTTCCTTTTTTATTTAAAAAGTTGACAAACTATAAAAACATAAACATGCAGCCAGAAAACTAAATTAACCCAGCTACACTTGCCTGCTAGGCAAAGCTAATATGCTGGGGTAGCTGGGTGTACAAAAATTCGTACTTCCAGGAAGCGTGTGGGCTTTTAGCGGGCAGTTTGCGCTCCAGCTGCACTCCACCGACCTTCCGGAAGTGACGTAGTAGTGTAGTGTGCGTGGCTCCGTCGGACTAGTTTCGTCAGTGACGTCTTCATCGGCGGTGTTGAAGGGAAGTATGCATGATATCTTTCATCTTCTGCATTAAATTACCATTTTGTCTAGTTCTCAACATTGCCCAATCAATGGTGTCCTCAATGCTGAGAAATACCAGCAGATACTTATCCATCATGCCATACCATGAGAGAGATGTGACACTTTCACCAGTCCACCACATCCTCTGTCACTTTTGGTTAAACGCAAAACCGAAATGCCGCGTACACACGATCGGACTTTCCAGCAGACTTGGTCGGCGGACCAAAATCCATCGGACAATTCAATCGTGTGTGGGCCTAGAAAAAAAAAAAATCTTTCAAATCTTTCCGACGGACTTGAGTCTGGTCAAAAAATCCGGACGTCTGTGTGCTAGTCCGACGGACGAAAACCAATGCTAGGGCAGCTATGGGCTACTGGCTATGAACTTTCTTATTCTAGTCTGGTCGTACGTCATCACATTCGAATCCGTCAGACTTTTGGAGTGATCGTGTGTGGGCAAGTCCGTTAGTTTGAAAGTCCGGCGGACCTCCGCTGCAAAGTCCGTCGGAGAGACTGTTGGACCTAGTTCGTCGAAAAGTCCAAATCGTGTGTACACGGCATTCGTGTACTAAGAGGCGAGTTTTCTCTGTCTAAAACACTGCCCGTATATGATTTATGACTGTGAGTGCAATATTTTATCGATAAAGTTTGAAAGTTTTTTTTACATAGGGGTTGTGCTATGAGCAGTTTGTTTCTGTTTTGAGCGTTATATTCTGACTGGTGGCTGGAAGGTCCGGTCCCTTAAAGGGACCCTACACAAAAAGTGGGTTAAATAGCCAGAGGTGAAAAAAAAAAGGGGGAAGTGTCCCCCAAAGATGGGGTTTTCTAGGCAACAAAAATTAGAATGATAATTCATATAGAGTAAAAAATTTACTTTATTAATATCAACCATATGTTGACAATGACAGTTAAAATATTAGCTCTGGTACAGGGGATATGGGAATCAATACAATTGATGCAAACACAATAGTACACAACATTCAGTGTTATAAAAATGGTGATAATGCACAATCTGACGCGTTTTGACCCAGCAGGGTCTTCTTCAGAGGTTTGGTTTGTCAGAGGTGGATCTGCAAGGAGTATAGAAACATTATATATGGGTCTAGGAATAAGGTGAGCGTGCATTTCACTACAAGTTGGCGCACAAGGTGTGGATTAAGTGGTGGCACAGTGGCACATTATTACAACGTATGTTGTGAACACTGGTGTTTTATGTATTTCGCGAATGGAGATATTTTTTCATTGATGGGTTATGGGTTGTGTCACAGACACTATTAATGCTGGACGTGCACTATTGAATGCACAACAGATTTGTTTAGCAAATCCTTGTTTGTTTATAAATGTTTTTTAGATGTAATATGTGGAATGTTAATTTCTCACATGTATGCAAAATTATGTATCATTAATTTAATTTTAATTAAGTCATATTTCGATTTTGATTTAAGTAGTTTAAAGGAGCAGCGCATCACTTTATCACTAATATATCAGTCAATTATACTGTTATACACAGTTATATTGTGGCAGGTTGGCTCCCCTGGGCGAGCCATCGTAGCTGTACATTGGCCACTTTAAGACCACGGCGACTGAGCAGATGTGCATGCCCGGCGGTCGCGATGTCCGCAGGGCACCCACGTTCACTCCTCACAGAGACAGAACTGAGGTCTGTCAATGTAAATAGACAGATCCCTGTTATGTCAGGGGTGAGGAGACTGATCAGTTGTTCCTAATGCTTAGGAACAACAATCGGTCTCCTTCCCCAGGCAGTCCCATCCCTCCACAGTTAGAAACACTCCCTAGGTCACACTTAACCCCTTCCCTGCCAATGGCATTTATACAGTAATCAGTGGCTATTTTTAGCTCTGATCGTTGTATAAATGGTCCAAAAAAAGTGTGAAAAGTGCCCAATCTGTTTGCCGCAATGTCGAAGTCACAATAAAAAAAATTAAAAAATAAAAAATCGCAGATCACTGCTATTACTAGTAAAAAATAATAAAAATGGCATAAATCTATCTCCTATTTTTGCAGACGCAATAACGTGTGCGTAAACCAATCAATATACGCTTATTGCGATTTTTTTTTTTACCATAAAAAAAATGTAGGAGAATATATATCAGCCTAAACTGAGGAAGAAATTTGTTTTTGTTTTTTAAATTGGGGGATATTTATTATAGCAAAAAGTAAAAAATATTGTTTTTTTTTTTGTCGCTTTTTTTTGTTTATACCAGCAGTTTATATTTGTTTGAATCGCAGCAGTGATCGAATACCACCAAAAGAAACCTCTTTGTGGGGAAAAATTGTGAGTTAAATCAACAGTTCCATATCGCAAAAAATGGCCTGGTCATTAAGGGGCCAAATCTTCCAGGGCTTAAGTGGTTAAACAATTCATCTGACTCCTTTATGCATGATGCTGGGCTATGGCAGAAGTAGCTGTGGACAAGGAGGCAGAATAAGCCGCTCTGGCAGCTGCGGTGGATGCGCACTAGTCTCTGCTTGGGTCATAGAGGAGGATGAGGATAGTTTAATAAGCCAGTCCACCACATCCTCTGCATGCTGTGGCTGGATAGCACAGGCAACATCACTAAACAGAGAATGTGCCCTGCCTAAGGATGGACCACGTCCAGCTTTGCCTGTGGACACAGACGCTGCTGGCCCTCACATAGTGGCATAGGAACATCTGTCTCTCCCTATTGGCTTCCCAGAGATTTTTTCCCAAATTTAATAGAAACTGGGAAATGGGTGATTTGATGCACTTTATGGATTATAAATTGGTGTTTGGCGCACTTTAAATGGTTTGTTTGCCAAATTTACTATACCAAAGTTTTCACTAGGTATCTTAAAAAGAAAAGCGCAGGACCACCTCTTAAACTAGACCGCAGACAGCTTCTGGGCCTACTTGCAATAACGTAGCCTTGAGCCAACAAGGCCCCGAGGCAGAAGAGTTGTCACATACCTTAGGCCAGGTGGGCCATGAGGTGAGAGAGCGAAAAAATGGCGTCTGCCCCTTAAGTACCCTTTCCCAGAATACACAGCGGTGAACCACTCCCTCTGAGCCATTTCTGGGGAAAGAAGGACACTTAATACACCTTAACTTGTTGCCCTTCCATCACTGGCCTGTGGTGGCAACGACACCTTCAGGCGACAGTGTGGAACTACGCGCAACACAGCCAATGCTAGAACAGAGGCTAATTTAGCCATAATATTAAATCTGAACTATGTACAGAACAGACAACCCACTAAATTTACATGCAAGCGCCTTATCAACAGGAGCAGGGCGCTACACATGCAACTCAGTTGCAATGTGTTTCCAAAAGTAGTGCATGCACTTCTTTGGTGCAATGCATCAAAATGAATGAGCTTAAAATGCACTGCACTGAATTGCATTTCTATTGCCCCAGAAATGCAGTGCACATTCCTGTGCGATTCATAGTGTGAACCTAGCCTAAGACTTCAATAGACAGGAAGAGGAGAGACACGGTAACTAGAACAAGAGATATTTACATATATAGTAAGTAAAACCTTGGTTTGAGAGCGTTTTGCAAGACAAAAACATTTTTTAACCACTTCAGCACCGGGCCATTTTTCACCCTTCCTTACCAGAGCACTTTTTGCGATTCGGCACTGTGTCGATTTAACTAACAATTGCGCGGTTGTGCGACGTTACACCCAAACAAAATTGACGTCCTTTTTTTCCCACAAATAGAGCTTTCTTTTGGTGGTATTTGATCACCTCTGCGGTTTTTATTTTTTGCGCTATAAACAAAAGAAGAGCGTCAATTTTGAAAAAAAACACAATATTTTTTACTTTTTGCTATATTAAATATCCCATTTAAAAAAATATATATATATATTTTTTTCCTCAGTTTAGGCCGATACGTATTCTTCTACATATTTTTGTTAAAAAAAAAATCGCAATAAGCGTATATAGATCGGTTGCGCAAAAGTTATAGCGTCTACAAAATAGGGGATAGATTTATTGCATTTTTTTTTTTTACTAGTAATGGCGGCGATCTGCGATTTTTTTTTTTCGTGACTGCGACATTGCGGCGAACACTTCGGACACTTTTGACACATTTCTGGGACCATTCACATTTACACAGCGATCGTTGCTATAAAATTGCAGTGATTAATTGGAAGGCCGGGTACCGGCCTGGAGTTATGGGAGGAGCCCGGAGGGTATTTAAGCAGCCCAAAGGCCGCCGGTCTTTGTCGGTTTCCTGTGCGAGACATCTGTTACGTCAGATGTCTAGGACCGACTCGTTCGAGACAAGCGCTGTTGGTGCCGGTTTGTGAGCTCCGTTTTCGTCTATCCATCTCCTTGTGTTGTTGCAGTCCCGCGTTCCGGGTTCGTAAGTCGTGTTGTCCCTTCGTGTCGCACTCGTGTCGCTGAGTCGCAGTTCCGTACAGAGAGTCTGGTTCGGCTGTCGCAGGTAGGGCTTCGGCTCCCATGTTTTACGTTCCCATGCACTGCTTATCATGTCACTAAACTGTGGTCTGCGTAGCTCACGAACCACGCACCGCTTGTCTCGAAACACTAAACAGTTACACGCACGTTTTTGGTTGTACACGATCGGGAGCCACCTAGCGGCACGCACATTCAGGGCCACCCGCCATGACACTCCGACCGATGCCGCATCCGGCACTCAAGTGTTCCCCTTACGCGGTCGGATTACGCAGTCTTTGAATCGTTCAAACATGGCTCACGCACGGGTGCTGTTCGCACTCACGCGCATCATTCATGTCCTGTCATATCGCTCAGTCGGTTATGCCAGCAAGCGCGCCGAATCGCTGTTTGCATTCCGAATCGCTGTTGGCATGTTAATTGTACGAATCACTTCGACCGTGTCGAGACATTTCATGTATTAGCATGGCAATCATTTCGTCATTTCAACATGGCTAACGTATCGGGCCATTCGGTCATGCTAAGTCATTTCGCATCATTTAAACAGGGCGTTCATGCCATCATTTCGATCCTGGCCGCACTCAGATTCAAGTCATGTCGCACTCAGGCACGGATTTGTCTCGGGGTACCCAGGTTACGGCCGCATTACCATACATGTTTCAGAGATTGGCCCACCGCTCGTATGGATGCGGGCTCGAGTCTAGTCTTTGGCATGATTTCGGTCATTGGCCACGTATCGGTCTGAATCCGGTCGCATCCGGGATGCATCGATTCGCACTGGTTCGCCTAGCCGCTCGGCCTCCTTTCTATACATGCTCCGGAGACAGATTCAGTTACAAGTTGCTCGGTTTGTTGAAATCTAGTCTTTGTCATGGTTTCATTTCGGTCACTATACCTCTGGGTGGGTCCGGTCGCATCCATAGATGCTCCGATCGGGGCAATCCAGACGCACGGCTACCCGGCCTCATTTCGATACATGCGCCAAGGGCGGAATCGCATCACAGGTTGCGTTCAGTCTTGATTCTTGCCCTTGTCATGGTATGTCATTTCTGTCTCACCTTACCACGCCCGGCATGAATGCAGTCACTTCCCCGCACTAATTCGTGTCGACGTGCCCTAGGCCGGCCTCATTTCAATACATGCGCCAGGGACGGAATCGCATCGCAGGTTTTCGGTCAACTTTTGATTCTTGTCCTTGTCATGTTATATCATTTCTGTGTCACCTTACCACGCCCCGGCGTGTATGCCACAGTTCGGCCCCAGTCACCCCCAGTATGCCACAGTTCGGCCCCAGCGTACCCAGGAAATTGGCCTCATTTCACGGTTGTCTCATTTCTGTACGTGCTCCAGAGTCCGGCCCACAGTCACCCCCATACGGTACGTCCGGGCCTGGCCTCTGTCACGAGATGTTCATTTCAGTCAAGACAACATGTCATTTCATTTATTTGTGTTGTTGTCTGTCATTTAATTCCACAGCTGTCACGCCAGTCGACTTAAATCACTATCGCCTGTTGTTAACGTCAACATTTGGGTACCGTCGCTCAAGACGGCAGCAGTTTCAGGCTCTTAAATAGGTACTTTCTCTCACACTCTCTCAGGTCAGTCGGATTCAGTAGGTCGACCTGCACCAGCTCGATCAGGGTTCCAGCAGGTAAAAAAAAAATATATATATATAAATAAAAAAAAAAACGCACGTTTTTCACGTCAGGTACGTATACCATAGGTTACACGTCCAAACTCATTTCTTGTCACCTCTTTATAGGCCCAGCCTGCAGACACGTGACCAGTCAACCGAGCAATGGGTCTTGGCAGCTGCCATGTCGTCAGTCGGCAGCGATGACCTCGCCACCCCGCTATCTCCAGCGTCAGCCTCCGAGGCTGGCAGTGCCCAGTCCCTCAGGGCGTGGACAATTCCCAGGCTGTCCGCCGAGTTGAGGCGCAGAGGGGTACCCTTCTCATCCGCGGCCAGGAAGGCGGAGCTATTCAGGCTCCTCTTCCCACCACCGGCCGCAGCAGGTTCCAGCAGCCGGCAGGCGTCCCTGGAATCCATTTCAACCGCCGTCGCTCAGCTACACGCCCTCGTATCTTACCTGTCTTCCTCGATCATCGAGGGCCAGGACAGGGTGACACGCCTGGAGACCAGCCCGGCCACCACGGTTCCGGACCCTGACGTGGTCCCAGCCATCAGTGCACCGGCCGCAGGTGGCGAGTTGGCCACAACTACCGTTCATCCTTCCCACCTGGTGCCACCCAGCGTAAGGAAGGACATTTTAGAGGGCAGAGACGTTAACCTGGCCTCACTCATGATCTCGGTCCATGACTTGGCCGAGAACGAGGCCTACACCTGGGCGGACGTCTCGGTGGTTTTGAAGGCTAAGGATCCGAGGCTCAACAGAAAGCTCACGGTGCCTGAGTTCACGCTCGCTTTCGGTATGTTCAGGGATGTGCTGTGCTCAGCCTCCCCTGGCAGGCGAGAGGAACTGGACCTCTACCTCCATCTAATCGTAGACCTGGGCCACAAATACAGTGGTTCAGCGTTCTACGATTATCATCGGTCCTCTCGGCCGAAGCCGCGGCCAGGTTCTGGCAGTTCCATTTGACAACGGACTGGAGTGTAGTGGACACCGAGTTGTTCTGCCGCCACTTCGCGGGTCTACGGTCCCCACTGTGTGCTGTCTGTCAGTCAGCATCCCACACCGCGGTCTGGTGTGCCAACATAGTCTCTGTCCACCCGACAGCTAGCACGGCCTCTGCCAGCATGAGTCATGCTCAGCAGGCCCCGGCGCAAGGGCAGAAGGTGGACAAATTGGGACGTCCGGTGCGGATGGTTTGGGGAGCCGCCATTTGCAACAACTTCAACTACGGCTCCTGCAATTTTAGCCAGTGTCGGCTGTTGCACGTCCGCACCCTATGCCAGAGGGCGCACCCCAAGGTCCTGTGTGAGGTCAAACAGAAGGAACCTGACTAAGCCGGGTCAATGTCCGTTGGCTTGGTGTCTACCTGACCCCACACCCCACTCCGTCACTCGCCAGCTACCTTATCTGAGGTTTCACCGATGGGTTTCATACCGGGCTCATCACCCTGCCCCACACCACCCATGAATGTCGGAACTTGCGGTCAGCAGTTACGGATGAGCCAACTATCGACGTCCTTCTCCGCACGGAGTTGGATCGGGACTTCATGACAAGCCCGTTCAGTCAGTCCCCCTTTGGTATCCGGAGGGTCAGCCCTATCAGGCTGTACAGGAAAAATTTTCATTAAAAAAAAAAAAAAAAAAATATGTCTGGTGCACGATCTGTCAGCGCCTCATTCTTTCGTCGTCCCCAGTCTCAACTCGCTCATTTCCTCTGAGGAGTTCTCACTGAAGTACGCTTCGGTTAATGTGGCTATCCAGGCCATACTCAGGGCTGGGATGGGGACTTGGCTCTCGAAGGCGGACATATCTGACGCCTTAAGCTGCTGCCATACATCCCTCCTGGTGGTGCTGGCACGGCATCAAGTGGAGGGAGCGGTATTATTTCGCAACCAAGTTGACCTTCGGGTCTAAGAGTAGTCCTTGGTCATTCGATAAAGTTCGCAGAGACCCTGGCGCGGATCCTTCTCCACGAGGCACAGTGCCACAAGGTCATCCATTATTTGGACGACTTCCTTCTGATAGAACCACCCGGGGCTCCCCCAGGGGACCTGGGAAAGTTGAGGACTATTTTCAACGATCTGAACGTCCCCATAGCGGAACACAGGGTTGACGGCCCGGCGCACAAGATCACGTTCTTGGGCGTCGACCTTGACACTCTAGCCATGCAGGCCAGCCTTCCCGCAGACAAGTTGGACCGTATCAGGACGGTTCTACGAGAATTCACCCGGGTGAGGGGACGTACTCAGAAGCAACTTCAGTCTCTCCTCGGGATGTTGAGTTTTGCTATGAGGATCATCCCCCAGGGCCGCTCCTTGGTGTCCCGGCTGCTGGTCTTCCTGTCCTACACTCGGGACCCAGACCAGGTCATCAGGCTGGGTACGGCAGCCAGGGCAGATCTGGCCATATGGGAAGACTTTCTCAGCAATTGGAACGGTGTGTCCCTCTTCATCCCAGTAGTGTCCTCGCTGTCACCACAGGTGGTGACCGATACGGTGGCATCCACAGGATGTGCCGCCATTTTTTGGCCATTTGTGATTCGCCGCCCCCTGGCCTCCACAGGCACTAGCCACATCAGGCTTCACTACCACGTCAGCCCTCTTTGAGCTGTACTCCATCATAGTAGCCGCTCACCTATGGGGTCACCATTGGTCTAGCCCCACATTTACGGTCAGCTACTGACATCATCAACTCTTCGCTTGCCCGCAACACTCGTCGGGCCTACCGCACAGCCTAGAGGGCATTTAATAAGTTCCTGCCCCAACGCCCACGTGAACCTTCCAGCGTCAAGCAGGTTCTGGCGTTTATCGCTCAGGGCCATTCTCACCTGGCACGGTCACAAAACACGATACGCCAGTATGTAGCCGGGGTGCAGCACTACTTGTTTCTTCAAGACCCTGCGAGGCCTGCGGTGTTCTCCTGCCACACAGTAAGGGCTCCACTGCGCGGAGTTCAGAAACGCCAGCCGCCAGTCAGCCAAGCGGCTGCCGATCACTGGGGAGACCTTTAAGGGGATGTCGGACATCTTGGATAGGTCCCCTTCTGGTCTCCTCCTCAGCACCGTCCTGCAGGCTACGATTCACGTGGCGTTTATGGGTTTCTGCGGCCCAGCGAGTTCACTCGCAGCCACCCAGCTGGTCCAGTCTTGCATAAAAGTAACCTCTTCCGTCACCAAGATCACTATGTTCTTCACTTGGCGATGTCTAAAACTCAGCAGCGAGGTTCCGGAGCAGGTATACACCTGTACAGGACCCACAATAACTAGTGCCCAGTTACCGTGTTAAACCGGTTGATGGCATTGCTGCCCGACCGCCCAGGTTCCAGTCCGCTGTGACCCTTCCCAGTTAAGCCTCTCAACTCGTCACAATTCAGGGAACATATCCGCGTCCTTCTCGGCAATCTACATTTGGACCCCAGCCAATACCCCGGTCATTCATTCCGAATAGGGGCGGCCACGACGGCCTCAAGACAGGGGGTTCCGGACCATGTGATCAAGAAACTAGACCGCCGGTCTTTGTCGGTTTCCTGTGCGAGACGCCCACCCACCCTCCCCTTTTAAAAGCTTCTTCCAAGTATTCTTACCCCAGACTTAATACTCATTTCACATTATTCCATAACTACTTATTTCATCATTCCTTATCTAGGGTATGCCCCCTTATTTTGGTGTACCATACGGTAGACCAAGGCACGCTTTCGGGTCTATTTCATGTTGGTAAGTTTGTGTTATTCCTGTATGTCATCGTTACTCATATCGTCCGTAGGGCTCTAGACCATAACTGTGTAAATGTGACTGGCAGGGAAGGGGTTAAAACTAGGGGGCGCTGCAGGGGTTAATGTGTTCCCTATAGGAGTGATTCTAACTGTGGGGGGAGGGGACTCACAAGGGGAGGAGACCGATCAGTGTTCCTCCGTACTGGGATCACATGATCGGTCTCCTCTCCGCTGACAGGACGTGGAGCTGTGTGTTTACACACACAGCTCCACGGTCCCGCACGGTCCCGTTGTTTTAACGGGCAATCGCGGGTGCCCGGCGGACATCGCGGCCGCCGGGCACCCGCACTGGGTCCCGAGCGACGCCGCCCCCCAGGGGGCCGGGAATGGGAGGACGTCATATGACGCCCACCCAGGATGGGAGATCCACCTTGTGGGCGTCATATGACGGTGGGCGGTAGGGAAGTGGTTAAATACATTTTGACTTGATATACAAGCGATGTCTTTATATACAAGTAGCGTCATTTCACAACTGAGTATAAAAGAGAAGCGCCTAAGTGTAGTAATATGGTTATATTTAATGAAGGTACAACATTTAGCAAATCACATGGTTGATGATTAAAACAGGCACATCTAAGTATCCAGGCATCCGGGGTAAAGCTGTTCACATAGACCGTCCTCCTCACCGCCATCAACATCGCCCCTTCCATGCTGTGCTCTCAAATCGCTCTACTACAGGATAGTCTTCCTGGTCACCATTGCAGACTGACAGCGGTGAGAGCCGGCGGTGCGGAGGACGCTCTATGTGGACAGCTTTACACCAGGTGCACTGCTCACATACTTATATATTTTAATAGCATGTATTTGAATTTTGGTTGACTAGATGAACTTGAACTTGTGTTTTTTTTTCAACCAGACTAACTATGAATAAAAGTCAGGGTAAAATGCTGTGGGTTTCTCACAGTCTCGCTACGGTAAAATGTTGTAAAAAAAATACCACAAAGGGCCGTACATGAGACATGGCAATCATTTTCCAGTGCAGTGTTTTTCTGGAAATATCTTTGAGCACTTGTTTCGGATGCAGGAAATCCGCTTCCTGATTGGCGATCCTGACCTTCCTGACTCCCGAGTTGTGAGACAAGTATTGAGTCAGTTAACGCTTCCTAATGTGGGAGGTTTCAGCCAAGTCAGCCCAAGGCAACATCCTCTGATTATTACTATCACTGTACCTCATGAATGAAAGAGGGAGTGGTTCCCATTCACCCAAGATAAACCCAACAGATGACTACATCTGCAGAACACTGGAAGGAATGTTTTATTTGGAAAACGCAATTCAAAACTTACACAATTAAATGAATAAACTTTTTCTTATGTGATACATAGAACAACAGGATATTGATTGCAGAAATAGACCAGAAAGGAGAAATACTCATTCTTAGATACAGAAACCCCATGGCTGCTAATCAGATTTAGTGTTGCCCTTTCCTGACTTCAGCAGAATGAATACTGGTTTGTTGCACTTAAAGCAGAGTTCCGCCCAAAAGTGGAACCTCTGCTTATTTGCTTCCTCTCCCCCTCCGGTGCCATTTTACCCCCTTCCTGACCAGAGCACTTTTTGCAATTCGGCACTGCATCTTTTTTACTGACAATTGCACGGTCATGTGGCGTTGCACCCAAACAAAATTGACGTCCTTTTTTTCCCACAAATAGAGCTTTCTTTTGGTGGTATTTGATCACCTCTGCGGTTTTATTTTTTTGCGCTATAAACAAAAAAGAGCGACAATTTTGAAAAAAAAGCAATATTTTTTACTTTTTGCTATAATAAATATCCTGCAAAAATATATAAAAAAAAAAATTATTTTTTCCTCAGTTTAGGCCGATACGTATTCTTCTACATATTTTGGGTAAAAAATAAATTAAAAAATCGCAATAAGCGTATATTGATTGGTTTGCGCAAAAGTTATAGCGTCTAAAAAATAGGGGATTGTTTTATGGCATTTTTATTATTAATATTTTTTTGGTAGTAATGGCGGCGATCTGCAATTTTTATCTTGACTGCGTCATTATGGCGGACACATCAGACACTTTTGACACTATTTTGGGACCATTATCATTTATACAGTGATCAGTGCTATAAAAATGCACTGATTACTGATTCTAACTGTGGGGGGATGGGCTTCCACTCACATGACAGCGATCACTGCTCCCGATGACAGTGAGCAGTGATCTCTATCATGTCACAAGGCAGAATGGGAAAATGCCTTGTTTACATAGGCACTTCCCCGTTCTGCGGCTCCATGACACGATCGACGGGAGAGCGACAGACATCGGGTCCCGCGGGCACGGTAACACCATATACGGCGTGTGCGCTAGCCCCTCCAATTAAAGGGGACCTACAGGTACACCCATTTGCCCACTGCTGCCTTTGTGCCAACGTATATCAGTGTTCAGTGGTCGGCAAGTGGTTGAAGGGTTAGTAAACATTTAAAACCTAGTACACAACAAATAGTTTTTTTTTTTTCTTTTCACCCAGCAGGTTGAACGAAAAAAAAAAAAAACTGACAGTTTGAGTCGGAGCCACGGTTCCATTGTCTGAGAGCAATAATTGGGAGCCGGTCGGACAGAAGCCAGCCTGGCTACCATACACACGGGCCAAATGTCTGCTGGTTTTTATTGAACCGACCGATGTCGCCACAACATTCAGCCCATCTGTACTAGGCTGAAGGGGCACCTGTAGATAAAAACAAACTGCAGATCTGACTAATGTTGGATAATGCGCTCTCTTTGTAGGTGTAGGCCATTTACGTTCCTTCCAAAGCTTGACTTAAAAAAGATATGATATCCCCCAGTGCTGCCTTGTTATGCATTGCTAACCCAACTATCCCTGATAGTGATGTTCCCAAATGCCTGCATATGTGTGGACCACTATATCCTCTATAACTGCATCGCTGAGCTCAGACCTCCTGGGAAAGGGGAGAGAGGGTGGGGTTTGAATCAGCTTGGAGTGTCTTAGGTTCATCCTAGCAACAAGATAGGATGGGATGAAGCCATCTCTGGGAGTTGTTCGGTCAGGAGGTAAGTAAATGGAATACACCTATAGCAAGGGCATTATTTCAATTTGGCCAAAGCTATTACCTGCAGATGCAGTTTTTTGCTAAAGGCGCACAAACCCTTCAAGATTTAGAACTATTTGTTATTGAATCAACTCATAGCCTAACCCCTTGGCTGTTGCCAGCTGTTTAACTACTTGCCTACCAGCCACGAACACCTCCTTACTGACCAAGCCATTTTTCAGCTTTCAGCGCTGTCGCATTTTGAATGACAATTGCGCGGTCATGCAACGCTGTACCCAAATAAAATTTTTATCATTTTTTCCCCACAGATAGAGCTTTATTTTGGTGGTATTTGATCACCTCTGCGGTTTTTATTTCTTGCGCTATAAACAAAAGAAGAGGGACAAGTTTGAAAAAACATAATATTTTTTACTATTTATTATAATAAATATCCAATTTTTTTTTTTTTTTAAACAAATTTTTTCCTCAGTTTAGGCCAATACGTATTCTTCTACATATTTTTGGTAAAAAAAAATCGCAATAAGCGTATATTGATTGGTTTGCGCAAAAGTTATAGCGTCTACAAAATAGGGGATAGATTTATAGCATTTTTATTATTATTTTTTTTTTTTTACTAGTAATGGCGGCGATTTGCGATTTTTATCGTGACTGCGACATTGCGGCGGACACTTCGGACACTTTTGACTCATTTTTGGGACCATTCACATTTATACAGCGATCCGTGCTATAAAAATGCATTGATTACTGTATAAATGTGACTGGCAGGGAAGGGGTTAACGCTAGGGGGCGCTGCAGGGGTTAATGTGTACCCTATCTTGGTGATTCTTACTGTGGGGGGAGGGGACTGACTGGGGGAGGAGACCGATCGGTGTCCCTATGTACAAGGGACACACCATCGGTCTCCTCTCCTCTGACAGGACGTGGATCTGTGTGTTTACACACACCGATCCACGTCCTGCTCGATTACCGGGCAATCGCGGGTGCCTGGCGGTCATCGCGACCGCCGGGCACGCGCACCGGGGCCCCAGCTACGCGGCGGGCGCGCGCGCGCGCCTCCCGCGGCGCGCGCGCGCCCCCCCAGTGGCCAAATTGCAGACGACGTCATATGACGGCGGCCCGCCACAGTAGCTGCACCGTCCCACCGTCATTTGACAGTGGGCGGTCAGCAAGTGGTTAAGGTGTTCTGAAAGCAGAGCAGAGGTGGAGTTTCTGATCATGTGAGCCCTCTGATTGGCTCTTGTAGCACTCACATGATTGGAAGCCTTGCCCAATGCCCTCCGATTGTAAACAGTGACTGGGAGCTGTAGGTGAAAGCTTGGACATTGTGCTGAGAGCCTGCAGAGAGCACGCTCTCAGCACAGGACAGTGGAGCTGGTAGAGCCATATATGGGTCCAGTTAGCCCACCCACTGTGCAGACACATATGTGCATTATGCCAGCACAAAGAAGTTAATATGCAATATAAAAGTGGCACACAAAATGGCATTATTCAGTACAGCCATATTAAAGTGGTTGTAAACCCTCCCTAGTGATTTTAACTACAGTGGTGTGAAAAAGTGTTTGCCCCCTTCCTCATTTCCTGTTCCTTTGCATGTTTGTCACACTTAAGTGTTTCGGAACATCAAACCAATTTAAACAATAGTCAAGGACAACACAAGTAAACACAAAATGCAATTTGTAAATGAAGGTGTTTATTATTAAAGGTGAAAAAAATCCAAACCATCATGGCCCTGTGTGAAAAAGTGATTGCCCCCTAAACCTAATAACTGGTTGGGCCACCCTTAGCACTAACAACTGCAACCAAGCGTTTGCGATAACGTGCAATGAGGCTTTTACAGCGTCCTGGAGGAATTTTGGCCCACTCATCTTTGCAGAATTGTCCTAATTCAGTTACATTAGAGGGTTTTCGAGCATGAACGGCCTTTTTAAGGTCATACCACAACATCTCAATAGGATTCAGGTCAGGACTTTGGCTAGGCCACTCCAAAGTCTTCATTTTGTTTTTCTTCAGCCATTCGGTGGTGGACTTGCTGGTGTGTTTAGGATCATTGTCCTGCTGCAGAACCCAAGTTCGTTTCAGCTTGAGTACATGAACAGATGGTCGGACATTCTCCTTCAGGATCTCTTGGTAGACAGCAGAATTCATAGTTCCTTTTATCACGGCAAGTCTTCCAGGTCCTGAAGCAGCAAAACAGCCCCAGACCATCACACTACCACCACCATATTTTACTGTTGGTATAATGTTCTTTTTCTGAAATGCAGTGTTCCTTCTACGCCAGATATACTTGGACACACACCTTCCAAAGAGTTCCACTTTTGTCTCATCGGTCCACAGAATGTTGTCCCAAAAGTCTTGGGGATCATCAAGATGTGTTGTGGAGAAATTGAGACGAGCTTTGATGTTCTTTTTGCTCAGCAGTGGTTTTCTCCTTGGAACTCTGCCATGCAGGCCCTTTTTGCCCAGTCTTTTCCTGATGGTGGAGGCATGAACGCTGACCTTAACTGAGGCAAGTGAGGCCTGCAGTTCCTTGGACGTTGTTGTGGGGTCTTTTGTGACCTCTTGGATGAGTCGTCGCTGCGCTCTTGGGGTAATTTTGGGCAGCCGGCCACTCCTGGGAAGGTTCACCACTGTTCCATGTCTTCGCCATTTGTGGATAATGGCTCTCACTGTGGTTCGCTGGATTCCCAAAGCTTTGGAAATGGCTTTATAACCCTTTCCAGACTGATAGATCTCAATTACTTTCTTTCTCAATTGTTCCTGAATTTCTTTGGGTCTCGGCATGATGTGTAGCTTTTAAGGATCTTCTGGTGGACCTTACTGTGTCAAGCAGCTCCTATTTAAGTGATGCCTTGATTGTGAACAGGTCTGGCAATAATCAGGCCTGGGTGTGGCTAGAGAAATTGAACTCAGGTGTGGACAACCACAGTTATAGTATGTTTTAACAAGGGGGCAATCACTTTTTCACACAGGCCCATGATGGTTTGGATTTTTTTTCACCTTTAATAATAAACACCTTCATTTACAAATTGCATTTTGTGTTTACTTGTGTTGTCCTTGACTATTGTTTAAATTGGTTTGATGTTCCGAAACACTTAAGTGTGACAAACATGCAAAGGAACAGGAAATGAGGAAGGGGGCAAACACTTTTTCACACCACTGTATGTGTAAGCCTAGAATAAGGCTTACCTATAGATAGTGGAAATATCTCCTAAACGTGCGCCGTTTAGGAGATATTTCACTTGTAGTGCGCCGATGATGTAATCGGCGCATGCGCTGTAAAGAAACGGACCTTCGTGCCCCCAGCGTGTCCGTTACGCAGTCACAGTCACAGAGCCGGAGTCCGCGGCCCCCGGAAGAAAGAGGGGCGAAGATGGATGCAGCCTGCACAAGGGACAGCAATGGATTTGATGGCAAGTAAGTGTCATATAATGAGCTAGTATGCGATGCATACTAGCCCATTATGCTTTTAATTTTCAGGCTTTTCAGGGAGCAAAAGAGGAAGTAAAACTCATCAGGGTTTACTTCCTCTTCAAAGCTTCCCTCCAGGAAAACAGCTTGAGTTTAAATACCTATAATGGAGCTGTTAGGCCTTGTTCACATAGGGTGTACTATAGCATACGCCTGTACGAGGAGTGTGTCTACCCATATAGGGATGCACACGTGTTCTGTGCATCCCCGTGCAGAGAGTCCCATTGATGTAAATTGGGATGCAGTGGCTGTACAGACAAAGCTGTTGCTCCCAATTTGATATCTGTGCGGTTGCAGGTGTGCATTCCCGAACGCAGAAAGTGTGCATTTGTTTGATGGCAAATTGGGAGAAGCAGCTATGTCTGTGGAATATCTGTGTGTCCGTGTGCAAGTAAACATGGTCCTCACACGGCAAACGTCCTAGCAGTGGTGGTTGATGCTAAACTTTTTTTTTTGGGGGGGGGGGGGGGGGCAAGCAAACCCCACCTTGGTCCGCCCGCACTCAGCCTCTCCACGGTGTCGGTCCCCTGCACTCACCCCTTTACGGTGACAGTCCCCCCTGCACTCCCAACATTTTGAGATGGGAATGAGGGACACCTACTAGCAAATGTATGTAGGCACAGGCCACACCCCCTTAAAGGAGAATTCATTTTAAAAAAATTTAATTAAATCCACAAGGGACTTTTTTTTACTATTTCTATTCCTTTATATTGGCTTTTAAAATTTACAAATGCAGCAATTTATAATTTGGATGAAAGGTTTAGCACTGGGAAACACTTTTTGAAAGATAAAAGTGCATTTTATATACATTCATTATATAAATGAAGGGACAAATGAGGAGGAAAGAGGGACAGAGGGACATTGCTCCAAATCAGGGACAGTCCCTAGAAATCAGGGACAGTTGGGAGCTATGCTCACCCCGCCACAGCTTCCTCGGCTTCCTTGCCTTCTCTTCTTGGCCAGTTTATACCACTGGGAATTATTTTTTAAAGCCTTTCAGTAGACATCATTGAACTTTTTTCACAAAAGTTGTGTGTGTGTTTAACTCTGATTACCACTGAAAATGTCTGAAGGGTGTTAGAGGTGTTGGAGTATTTACATGGTCGGGGCAACCAGTTGGGTACAGATTCAGCAAGTGGCCCTCACAGGGGTAGCGCTACATACATTTTGTCTGGAATTCCTCACAAAAAAATAGCAGTGAGCCTCCTGGTATGAGAGGATGCCTAGGAATTGCCTAGGCAGTGTGAGATTATCTAGGGCACTGCTGCCTCTGACTATCAGTTTCATGAGATCTAGGGTGAGATTTGGTAATGTAATTACTGTGCTGCTCGCTGTTCTCCTTGCTGAAGGCTCTGACACGAGGAAGCAAGATGGTCACCTCCGCAGAGACGAGGTGTCAACAAGATACAATAAATCAGTAATGGGTTAAGATCAGCTACACCGGAAACCACAGGCAATGATAGCGAATAGTATTTTGTCCTCTCAATGGCTGCGTTAGGGGCGCAGCTTCTAAAGTTCAGTTCCTCTTTAAAGCTCCATCTCAATATACAGACTATCCTACTGGCTTGGTGATTTTCTACTCCAATTACATATACCTAATATCCTGTTTAGTTATTCATCATAAGGGAAGGAACTGCTGGTGTTGAACTCCACTTGGCCTTATGGCCTAGTAATGATTGGTACTGAACTTTCCTGGCCTTCTAAAATTCAAGCTTTGCTGACCTTATACAGTTCGGTATAGCTTTGTGTCATCATGAATGCTAAACACATGCATACATTTTCTTTTACTTTTGATGTCATTCATCATTCAGTCACAAATAACATAACCACAAACAAGAGGCATTTTGATTATAGCATACGTATGACTTTAAGAAGGGTTCTTAAAGTTGGGTGCCCCCTAAAAAAAAAAAAAAAATTAAAAGTCAGCAGCTACAAATACTGCAGCTGCTGACTTTTAATAATCGGACACTTAGACCCGTTTTACACTGGGGCGTTTTTCAGGCGCTTTAGCGTTTAAAACAAGCGCCTGTAAAGCGCCTGAAAGAAGCCACAACTGCAATCCCAATGTGAAAGCCCGAGTGCGATTTGTGGGCGCTTTTAACCATTTATTTGGCCACTAGCAGGGGTTAAAGCGCACCACTAGCGCTCGAAAAACGCTGGTAAAGCGCCGCTAGTTTAAGCAGTGCGTTACCAGCATATTTTGTGGTGCTGGCAGTGTGAAAGGGCTCTGAAAGTACTTGAGTTTTCATATTATGATTGCAAATGAGGCTTCTTTCAAGCGCTTTACATGCGCTTTTTTAACGCTAAAGCGCCTGAAAAATTCCCCAGTGTGAAAGGGGTCTTACCTGTCCCAGGGGCCGTGATACGCCGCACAGTCATCTGGGACACGTGACAGGTCCCAGATGACTGTGCGGCGCCGAGGGGAAGTGATGTTAGTGCCCGGGCACTGAAGGAGGCAGACTACAAGGGAATTTTAAACTATTTTTTTTTTTGGGTGGAAACCCCACTTTAACTGTGTTAGCAAGACATTTCAAGGTTTCATTGACGAAGCAAAGGATTAGCTATGTCCTAAATATGTGTTGTGCTGTGTTAGATCTGGCTTAACTGCCAGTAAATGAAAATCCCAAAAGACAGAAAGGGGGTTATTTACTAAAACTGCAAAATCTGGTGCAGCTCTGCATGTAAACCAATCAGCTTCCAGGTTTTATTGTCAAAGCTTAATTGAACAAGCTGAAGTTAGAAGCTGATTGGCTACCATGCACTGCTGCACCAGATTCTGAGTGCTCCAGTTTTAGTAAATTCCTCCCATAATGTCTTTGGAGGCTTCTGTTTAGAAACATGAACAATGTTTCAAACATTTTTAATATTAGATTCCTTACTTGTCCATTTTATTTACAGTGCTATGAAAAAGTATTCATACCCCTTGATATTGTCCACATTTTGTCATGTTACAACCAAAGACGTAAATGTATTTTATTGGGATTGTATGTGATAGACCAACACAAAGTGGCACATCATTAAAAAAAATGTATGACATTTTTTTATAGGATGCATTAAGGTGAAAAAACACAAACCTTTAAAGTGATACTAATTATTTTGAATAGCAATTCCGGTTTTAACAGACGTTTCTTTTGAACCCGGTGTACCACAATGCACAGGTTGTTGACATCTGTGTGTTCTGGTGCGCTAAAAAGGCATGTGCGTTTTGGTGATTTGGAGATTTGCAATGGAGTGCCATTCAAAATAAAAACCAGATTAGCATACTCCACACAACGTTCTGAGATGGGAAGAGAGACACTAAAGCTGGGTACACACTATTCGTTTTTTTCTCATTCAACCCAGCGGGTTGAACAGAAAAAAAATGTCGGCTACGGTCAGAGGCGCTGTACTAACCATGCTGAGCTGTTGTGTTCTGACAAGGGGACGCCCCGCCAGAAAACTCCAATCAGTGCTCTCTGTCATTGGCTGAGAACGCTGATAGGAAGTCATTAGGCTACTGGTTTTCCAGCATGCATGTCGGACAGAAGCCGGCCGAATAGACCGATATACACACGGGTCGAACATGGCTGCTTTTTTTAACTGGCTGTTCTCTGTTGGCTGTTGGACCTAGCTTTAGATAACTGCTTAGGTACTGCATAATGTGTTGGAACTACTTCCTCTGAAGAAAAAAAAAAAAGAAAAAATGTATGGATAAAAAATAAAAAAAGAATAGCTCTGAAAAAGTTATTGTTCAAGTTAGAATTTTTCACTCATTAGTCTATTGTCCCAAGAGATAACATCAATGTCGGATAAGTACAAAAAAAGCATGCAGCCTTGTACAATCTTAGTGGCATACAGGTCTGACTGGGGAATCTGGTAACAGGTCAAACTATTTACCTACATCTACTGTCTTGAAAACATCAACAGCCTACAGCTAAAGGTGTTGAATTGGGCATTAAAAGTGGAACTAAACTCTCTCAATTAACATGAACTATTTTTTATCCTTATGTTGCTAGCCTTAGTAAATAGATAGGAAGATATACAGTATAAAATTTGCTTGTTTTTAAACTTTTTTTCTTTTTACATTTCTTCAGTTGCTTCCTGGTTTCTGGCCTAGGTTAAAATTATGTTGGTTTTCTTTCATCTGGAGAAGAAGAGGGCAGACATGGGAGTAAGTCACACATGTGCAAGTCATAAGCAAGTCTCAAGTCTTAACCTTCAAGTCACAAGCAAGTCCCAAGTTACTGTGGCGAAAAGCAAGCAAGTCAAGTCGAGTCACTGCTAGAAGTCAAGCAAGTCAAGTCAAGTCATTTATTTTGGTCAAGTCACAAATCAAGTCAAAATGATCTACCCCATTTCCGCCTTTAAATTAGTTAATGAGTGCCTCACTGTGCCCATGTCTCACTGTGCCCATGTCTCACTGTGCCTGTGTCTCACTGTGCCCGTTCTTCACTTGTGCCTGTGCTTCACTGTGCCCATGCTTCACTGTGCCCAATGCCTCACTGTACCTGTGTCTCACTGTGCCCATGCTTCACTGTGCCCGTCAGCCGTGTACCTGACCGGCGGCGTCCCGGCGGCCATTCCAGCATTCAAAAGCCGTGCCTCCTCCTCATCTGTGATAGGCGTAACAATCTCCCAGCATTCAGTGTTCCGCCTATCACGGACATCCGCTCATCCTCATAACACAGACAAGGATGAGAGGATGTCCATGATAGGCTGAACACTGCCTGCTGTGAAATTGAGTGTTCCGCCTATCACAGATGAGGAGGCGTGGCTTTTGAACACTGCAATGGCCACCGTCTGTCTGCATGACATGCTGATGAGGTAGGCAGATGGCGGCTTGCGGTTAGTGTTAGTGGTTGTGCATACCTCCCAACTTTTGAACTTCAGAATGAGGGACACTTGAGGGAGGAAGTGTCCCTACGCACGCCGTGGAAAAAAAACGGTATGGCCTAATGATTATGAGTGGGAGTGGCTTATGGGGCATAGTTAAACCAAACTCGGGCTTCCTGCTTTGATTGCTCTGCCACAAGCAAGAGTCTCACAGACACAAACCCCAGTACAATCATTTAAAAAAATGAATAAAAAGCTTCCATTACAAATGGTTTTGCACACACTATGGAAAAGTGTGTTACACAAAGTGTGGAAGGATTCAGGAGTGCATTATGTACAGAGTGAGAGGTTTAGGAGTTCGTTATGTACAGAGTGTGAGGTTCAGAAATGCGCTATGTACAGAGTGTGAGGTTCAGAAATGCGCTATGTACAGAGTGTGAGGTTCAGAAATGCGCTATGTACAGAGTGTGAGGTTCAGAAATGCGCAATGTACAGAGTGCGAGGTTCAGAAATGCGCTATGTACAGAGTGCGAGGTTCAGGAGTGCGTTTATATACAGAGTGCGAGGTTCAGGAGTGCGTTTATATACAGAGTGCGAGGTTCAGGAGTGCATTTATATACAGAGTGCGAGGTTCAGGAGTGCGTTTATATACAGAGTGCGAGTTTCAGGAGTGCGTTTATATACAGAGTTCGAGGTTCAGGAGTGCGTTTATATACAGAGTTCGAGGTTCAGGAGTGCGTTTATATACAGAGTGCGAGGTTCAGGAGTGCGTTGTATACAGGAACTTCTAATTTCCCTGCAACTCAGAATATGCTGGGAGTTGTAGTTCCCCTGTCATTATGGTCATACTGGCAGTTGTAGTTCTAGTCACCCTGACCACCTTGGGAGTTGTAGTCCCCCTGTCACTCAGTAAATGCTGGCAGTTGTAGTCCCTTGTCACTAAGGCCATGCTGGCAGTTTTACCCACTCACCTCTGCAGCTCTCTAACGATCTCCCCAGTCTTGGTGACGATGGGCTCCCTCACAGCGTTCTCCACTGCCCGCACCTGGAGTTCATGGCCTGCAGGTTGAGGATCTGGTTCGGCAGGATCTGGGGGCTACCACACTACTCTTGGCCCTGCTGGGGGCCCCGGCATCCACCCTCCTCAGTCCGCTGCAGAGCACCAATCTCACCCGACCCCTCATGACACTGGAATATCCCGCTCTATGGTGGGCGGATTCAGGAGGAGGGGCCGGGTGCCGCTCTGTGGTGGGTGGAGTCAGGAGGAGGGGCCGGGTGCCGCTCTCTAGTGGTCTAAGTCAGGAGGAGGGGCCGGGTGCCGCTCTGTTGTGGGCGGAGTCAGGAGGAGGGGCAGGGTTCCGGTCTCTGATGGCTGGAGTCTGGTGGAGGAGCAGGGATGTGCTGGTGTGGTAGGCGGTGTCAGGGAGGGACAGGGCGGCTCTCTGTTTGTGGGGCGGAGTCAGGAGGCTGAAAACGAATATCGGCCCGCCCATCTCCGACATCAGACACTGAATCTGACAGATGCACTTTCCCTTATTGCAGCCTTACCCCTGCCGGTTCGCCCACCAATCCCCGGTGCCAAGTCATTGCAAGTCATTGCAAGTTGCAAGTCATATAGCCCAAGTCAAAGTCAAGTCGCAAGTCATTAGTTGCAAGTCAAAGTCAAGTCGAGTCATTTATTTAATTCTGTCAAGCAAGTCGCAAGACCTAAAAAAGGTGACTCGAGTCTGACTCGAGTCAAGTCATATGACTTGAGTCCCCCACCTCTGGAAGAGGGGCTTTCTCAGCTAAGCATGCTCTCCTGCATGCATGCCCGAGCTAAGAACAGGTGCTTTCTAGGAAGTAAATGTTACATGAATCATCTGCCCTTACTCAAGATGGGCACGGCTAGAAAGGTTATGGGAGTGTTTTTCAAAATGATTTCTTACCAAAATAAAACTAAGGATGGGCCAAACACTCCCCGGTTCGGTTCGCACCAGGACATACCGAACAGGCAAAAAATTTGGCAGAACACACGAACACCGTTAAAGTCTATGGGACACGAACATGAATAATTAAAAGTGCTAATTTTAAAGGCTTATATGCAAGTTATTGTCATAAAAAGTGTTTAGGGAACTGGGTCCTGCCCCAGGGACATGTTTCAATGCAAGAAAAAGTTTTAAAAACTGCAGTTTTTTTCGGGAGCAATGATTTTAATAATTCTTAAAGTGAAAACAATAAAAGTGAAATATTCCTTTAAATTTCGTACCTGGGGGGTGTCTATAGTATGCCTGTAACGTGGCACATTTTTCCTGTGTTTAGAACAGTCCCTGCACAAAATGACATTTCGAAAGGAAAAAAAGTAATTTAAAAAAGGACCCCACGGCTATAATGAATTGTCGGTCCCGGCAATACAGATAAAAGTCATTGAAAAAAACGGCATGGGATCCCCCCAGTCCATTACCAGGCCCCTTGGGTCTAATATGAATATTAAGGGGAACCCCAAACCAAAATTTTAAAAAAATTGCGTGGGGTCCCCCCAAATTGCATACTAGGCCCTTCAGGTCTGCTATGGATATTAAGGGGAACCCCACGCCAATATAAAAAAAATTGTGTGGGGGTCCCCCCAAAAATCCATACCAGACCCTTATCCAAGCACGCAACCTGGCAGGCCGCAGGAAAAAAGAGGGGGGACGAGAGAGCACCCACCTCCTGAAACGTATCAGGCCACATGCCCTCAACATGGGGAGGGTGCTTTGGGGTAACCCCCAAAGCACCTTGATGGGGACAAGGGCCTCATCCCCACAACCCTTGTCCGGGGGTTGTGGGGGTCTGCAGGCGGGGGGCTTATCGGAATCTGCAAGCCCCACTTTAACAAGGGGACCCCCAGATCCCGCCCCCCCTAACAAGGGGACCCCCAGATCCCGCCCCCCCCCTGTTTGAAAGGGTAACGGGTACAAAAAGTGTCAAAATGTTTAAAAAAAAAAACAACACACTTTGGGACAAGTCCTTTATTAAAAAATAAAAAAATAAAAATGTCCCACGAAGTGCATTCATCTTCTTCTCTCGCTCCGCCGATGGACTGAAAAAAATAAAACCCGCAGGCCGTCACCGATCCGCCTCTATGGGAGGCTCCCACTGTCTGACGCGTCCTCGCAGGTGACAGCTCTTATATAACTGAGGGCGGGGCTACACAGTGACGTACCCGGGTGGCCCCACCCGCTCTGACGCACGGGGACTTCCCAATGGCTTCCCCGTGTTGTCAGAGGGGGGCGGACCACCCGTTTATGCCCTTTTTACAGGCATACTATAGACACCCCCAGGCACGAAATTTAAAAGGAATATTTCACTTTTATTGTTTCACTTTAAGCATTATTAAAATCATTGCTCCCGGAAAAACTGACGTTTTTAAAACTTTTTTTTGCATTGATACATGTCTCCTGGAGCAGGACCCAGGTCCCCAAACACTTTTTATTACAATACCATGCATATAAGCCTTTAAAATTAGCACTTTTGATTTCTCCCATAGACAATTCATTATAGCCGCAAGTACTTTTAAATTACTTTTTTTCCTTTAGAAATGTCATTTTGAGCAGGGACTGTTTACAGGCATACTATAGACACCCCCCAGGTATCAAATTTAAAGGAATATTTCACTTTTATTGTTTCACTTTAAGAATTATTAAAATCACTGCTCCCAAATTTATGCTTGGCCCAAACCGTTCGCCCATCCCTAAATAAAACATGGAGACATGGATGGATGGGAGAGTTTGCTTTGAATATTAAAAATTAATTGAATAGCATTTTCAGTTTGTGGTGCTCATATACAGTTTAGTTCCATTTTAAGTTCCTGGTTGTCTGCATTAAAGGAACGCATTATTTAGGACAACTGTGCTCTTTTATGTGTTTGGACTTCCCCCTTTAAAGTAGTTAGTTAGTTTTTTTGTTTAGCTTACATTTTTTATTAAAATAATAAACATGTTATACTTACCTGCTCTGTGCAATGGTTTTGCACAGAGCAGCCCCGAACCTCTTCTTCTGGGGTCCCCTGCTGGCGCTCCTGGCTCCTCCTCTTCATCGGGTTCCCCCAGGGAAAGCCACTTTCCCTGGGGACACCTATGCTTGCTCACTCCTGAGTCCCGCTGCTGTGTCCATCGACACCTGTGTTAACGGATTTGATTGACGGATTTGGAGACGGGAGCTGCTGCGCACGTGCACATCGCTGGGTCAGATAGGGTCAGGTAAGGAAAAGGGGGGGCAGCTGAAGCACAGAAGGTTTTTCGCCTTAATGCATAGAATTAAGGTGAAAAACTTTAAGGCTTTATAAACACTTTAAAGTTTATTCAAGGAAAGAGCTATGACCCCATGCAGAATCCACCCACAGTGTGTTAGTGTACTGAAGGCACAATGTGGCACAACTCCAGTCACAACTCCATGTGTGTTCCAAGTACTCTGTGTAAGTTCGCAGTGTGAGGGATGTTTTGGTTTCTTTTTCCATTCTAAGAATATCAATACTAAGGAAAGAAACAGAACAGCGTCTGCCGTCCATGTTAGGAGAGACCTGTCAAGGTTCCAAGCAATGCAAAAACGCTTATACAATGGCAATTTCACTAGGCGCTGCCTACTTGCTGAGAAAACAATTCATCTGCAGGGTACACGCTGTTCCTTTCTCATGACCTCCTTGCTTCAATATTTTTGAGCTATAATGCTTCCATCCCCATCATTCTTTATTCACATAAATGAAAACAGATGAGTTTTAAAACCCAGAATCAGGTTTTAACACATATTCAAAAGGTATATAAGCTGTGCTACATCAAATATGTGCCCCTTCACACTCGTGACAAATCAAGATAGGAAAGCTGTAGCTATGACTTGTGTGACCACAATCAGTAAACAAAAATAGTGAAAATAGATGTGCTCAAAACATAACAAAGTGCTGACAGTTCCTTAAAGTGCAATTGATGCTGAGAAAAAAAGTGCTCCTCTTTCTTTAGCCAAAGGAAAATGCTGTGCCTTGGGCAAAAAACGCAATCTTCGTGTCCTGTCACCACTCCAGTGCCCTCCAAGGACCAAACTCACCATAAGCTGTTGACCTTACACTGAGATAGGTCAAAACATGATGAGTATGTCTAGTTAATCTCTCATTGTAGGTCACCATCCGTACCACCGCAATTTTACATACAAGAAAACCATAAAGGATATCATCGCAAAACACTGTGTATTTAAAATCCTCCCCCGACACCAGGAATTATCTCCACCTGGCGGAAGAGGAAGTGACATAGTGACGTGCGTCTGCACCCCTGCGCGTTTCATTACCAGGACGTCATCAAGAGGCGCGTGGGGTGGTGACAGGACACGAAGATTGCGTTTTTTGCACATCACTTTCCATTGGCTAAAGAAGAGGAGCACTTTTCTCAGCACCAATTGCACTTTAAGGAACTGTCAGAACTGTATTATATTTTGAGCACTATTTGCACTTTGATGATTGGATTCTAATGTTTTTTTCACTATAGGGGATAGCGCAGGTTTTATCACATGGCTGTTCTTCTAACAGTAAAACTCTGCTGTCATTGATCATTCTCTGCTAAGGTCAATTTAAATCAATGTAAAGCGGGATTCCGCCGAAATATGCATTTTTTTCTTCCCCTAACATGGTTTACTAAAGACATTAAGAAGATTTCACTTACCTGTTGCAGTTCTTTTCCCCACCGATCGCCGATTCCGTCCGTTTGCATAACTTAAAAAAATTCTTGATGGACGATTCCATTTTGCTTGTGGGCATTAGAAACCCACAAGCATTTACTTCCGGGATGCGGTAAATGCTGTGCTCCCAGCATTCACCGCTCAATCCCGCGCATGCTCAATGCTAAGAGCAAGCAGCGCTGTTGAATTCCGAGCTGCTATCACATCATGCCGAGATCTCACGAGATTTCGGCATTATGCTGAGAACTTGCGAGATCTCGGCATTACAGCGTTCCCCACTGATTCATGGGAAGACTCGGACAGAGCTCCCAGGGGTCTTTGCGCAGCCGGGGAACACGCCTACTCCCACGGGAGGAAAGCCCGGAAGCCATTATTCTATATTCTGATTATAAGGTAACTACGGCAAACAATTTTTTTTTTAATGGGCATTTGGTCATCTCTGGCACTAACAGATTACTTTAAGATTAACTTGCAAATTTGAGTACAACACCGCTTTAAGCCAAGATCGGTTATATTATGGTGTATTATGAAAGCTGTGTAAATGGTTGTCTGAGACCTAAGCTGGACATAGACCAGCAGAATCTCATTTGAACAAATATAGAAACTCTGCAAGATTGTACGTCAAAGCGTTTAATCTTGCCATCTTGTTTATATTCATTCAGGTTGGGTTCACACTTGTGCGATCACAGACATGGCATCTGATTCACACCGTATTGCTGTGCAGATCACATATGATGCTTGTGCATACCGAATTCAGCCTTACAAACTGTATGGCTTAAATTGCATCGCATTCGCACCAAAATGGTGCAGGCCCCTTTTTTGGGTTTGCACTGGAATTCCTGCATCATTTCACAGTTCGCACTGTGATCTGCAAACCAATCTGGAGGTGTCATTAACTTTACATTGACACCCCCAACTGTTCGCAGATGTCCGTGTGAACTAGTGTGCAATTCAGGTGCGATACTGGAACTGGCACTAAACTGCATGGTTTCCCACATCTCACCAGTGTGAACCGGGACTCAAAAAAAGTTTTTATCCTGATCCTTCAAACTTTTCCATTACTATAATTGAAAACGTTCATGAATTTGACTAGAATTGTGCACAACGGAAAATTTAGTTTGTCAATCGTAAAATACATCATTTCAAATTCATTCGTATCCGCTATAAATTTCTTTTGCATTAGTTGAAATTCAATATTTATGTATGTATATTGATTCGTGATAACGATTCGTAGTTTGGAAAGTCGTTTGTTTATTGAATCTTTTAACACACATGACAATATCTCTTCTCTGCTCAAATACAATACAATACCCTTCTCACTCAGTTCTCACTCAGTTCTCAGGAATGCACTTTGCCAGTAATCCAACCTCCAGCACAAAATTATTCAGCTGATTGTACTGCAAGATTTACTTTGAGTTGACCTTTTGTTTCATTAGATCTTTAACGAATTACCGAATCATGTCAAATTCATTCGTTATATCTGCTATAATTTCTTTCGTATTAGTTGAAATTCTGTATTTTTTTATTCGGATGCATCCGAATGTCCGAAAGATGCAAAATTTGGCAGAATTTCGATTCGTTACGAAACAAATTGCACAAGCCTAGATTTGACCCCATTAAGCACTAGAAAAATAAAACAAACATTTCCATATAAAAAATTCTAACTGTTTATTGCCAGCTTTTAATAATAGTATAGTACTAAACAATATTGAAAAAAGATCTTGCTAACAATCTATAAATCTGCAAGCATACAGTGAATAAACACCTAAACTAGAATTTTCATTTTCACAGACGAATGTCAGCAATGACATCCTACTTATTTCTTCCAGCATAGGTTTCCTGTAAATATGGGGAAGAATCATTTTACACACGATACAAAGTACTATAGTATGTCATTTCTAAAGTACAGACTTTCTTTTATTATTATTCTATTTAACGTTTAATGATTTATGGTGTGAGAGTCCAGCAATATTTTTTTTTTTACTTTTAAGAAGACTTTTTAAAAAGTGAGGCATGGGAATAGACAGGAAGTGAGTGGAAGGTGCTATTGCTCCGATTCATGAGCTACTGAGCTCTGTAAACAGGATTATTTGTTTCAAATGAAGCCTTTAGAAGTGAAGAGATTGCCCAGTACTTCAGGGAAGGAGGAATATGTTTTTCACTCTATTTAACAATGCTGCTTTTTGTGATTGGCCCATCACTGTCACATGGGGACAGGAATAATCCTTAGCCCAGTGATAATTCAGCTGTAGTCACTTAGACCTTACAAAGAAGTAACTAGTGGTGGCTAATGGAGAAGAGGAGGCATGACGGAATAATAAGTATGTGCATCTGGGAAGGGGACATTAAAGTGATATTAAAAGCTTAAATCTTTTATTAAAATAATAAAGATTTTATGTTTACCTGCTCTGTGCAATGGTATTGCACAGAGCACCCCCGATCCTCTTCTTTTGGGGCCCCCCACCAGCGCTCATGGCTCCTCTTCTTCCGCAAGTGCCCCTATAGAAAGCTGCTTTTTATGGGGACATTTGTGTGGGCCCACTCTTGAGCCACCTTGTCTGCATCTATTGACAAAAACAAGGTGGCTAAGCCCCACCCCCTGCTCCCTTGTCCTGGGCTTTGATTGACAGCAGTGGGAGCCATTGATTCCCACTGCTATCAATCTGCACAGTTAGGAAAGAGAGAGACGCTACTCTTGTGCACAGTGCTATTAGGTTCAGGTAAGTCTAAGGGAGGGCTAAAGGATAGAATGCATTAAGGTAAAAAAAAATTAAAGCAGAGCTCCAGTCTCCTATGCAATTTTTCGTTAAAAGCACCCCCTTGATTTTTAGTACGTGTAATGTATTATTTGGATATTGGCATAACTGTCTTCATACTTGTTATTTGTAAATCTGTAATCTCTTACTTGATCTCAGAAGCCGGCAGCGGCCATCGAGGATGTGGCCATCTGAAGCCCACTCCTGTGTATTGCCAGGATTCGGTGCAGCTGGTTACATAGCATGCACCTCCTGATCTTCTGCCTGCGCAGTAATGACACTACGCAGCGCACCTTGTTGATTACAGGTTGCCATAGCAATGATGCCGTCGGTGGAAGTTCACATCCTGTTGGTATGGCAACCTTTCAATCAACAGAGAACCCCGGAATCTCGTGATCTGACCCACATTAGATGCCGGAAGACTCCTAGGATCAATGACATAGATATACCAGGAGTCAATGGCCCTGGCTAATGACGTAGTCACCTAGGCGGCCACGGTCAGAAGTCGTAGGGAAGACTAATTTTAAAAAAGGTACTTTGTTTACAAATTTCCCTTTCAGTATCCAAAACATAAACCACTATGAGTGCACATTACAATGGGGGTAATTATGAAAAATGAGTGGAACGCCACTTTAAGGCTCTAGAGCCACTTTATGTGCTCTGCTGTTCCCTGCACCCTGTGCCCTGTACCAGGCTGTGTGTCCTATACCCTGCTGTGTGCCCTGCTGTGCGCCTTGTGATAAGCCCTGCTGTGTACCATGTTATGCTGCTTGCCCCATGCCCTGCCTTGAGCCCCTTGATGTGCCCCATGTTCTGCTGTGAGCCCTATGATGTACCTCATGTTTTGCTGTGTGCCCTGTGATGTGCCCCATGCCCTGCCGTGTTCCCCATGATGTGCCTCATGTTCTGCTGTGTGCCCCATGATATGCCCTGTTGTTCCCCATGTATTG
Source organism: Lithobates sylvaticus (assembly GCA_028564925.1). Classification (NCBI taxonomy): domain Eukaryota; kingdom Metazoa; phylum Chordata; class Amphibia; order Anura; family Ranidae; genus Lithobates; species Lithobates sylvaticus. The sequence continues at coordinate 533,570,790 of CM053029.1, forward strand.
TGCCCCATAATGTGCCCTGCTGTGCCCCCCCCCCCCCGTCCTGTGTCCGGACCTCCTGTGCCCTGCTGTCCCCTGTACACTTCTTATCTCAAGTTAAACCCAGAACTGAGCATTTGTGCAGAAAAAAAACAGCAAAGTTTCACATAAAATAGGTGAGTTCTAATATTTGTTTCTATTATTTTTTGCCAATTCACAGCTCGCAGATCACACCAATGTTCCGTGAGCTGTAGATCTGATCACTACGGGTTACAGCACACCTAAATTGTTAGCCCCACTCCAGAACCCCCAATGATTGCCTTACCCTAACCTCAGTTTGTTTTTATTGCTTGAATTATTTTTCACATTATGGGCGTGAGTGGGGCCTCATGGCTAAGTTTTGCCTAAGGCCTCACAAAGCCTTGAGCTGTCTCTGCTCCTGGCTGCACATGTCAAAGTTTATCACCGCTTGTTAATGCTTCTCAGATTAGCTACATCTTTCCTATGTACTGAACAGATCTGTAGCTTCCTCTGCACACAGGATGACAACATTCTCTTGCCATGACCAAGCACAGCACTTTTACCCCTTCTATATTTATTTTATCTAGGGAGTCCTTTAAAGGGGAGTTCTGGCTGCAGTATTATTAACAAACAGATGAACATTATGCTGATATGCAGACTTTATGTTCATAATGATTAATACAGATTCTACTTTCATAAGGTTGCATAATATGCCATATAATCCTAAAACACCTTACAGCTATTTAATTTGATTATCACTATTGACCATCTGTCAGTAAACGACTCTTTTACAGTTGAACAAGGCCATGAAACAGTTAATGATTGCAGTGATTGTGCGGACAATGTAAAGGAATTGAAATCCACGATTAGTAAATGCAAGTACAATAGTCAATTCACTCCTAGTGTCCCTGACCTTGTGCTTTTGAATTGCTGCGTGTCTATTTAATACCAGTGTGTGGGCGTGCAAGCATTGAGAATAGGTGGCAATCTAGCGGAATCTTTGGAAGGATGGCATTATATCAGAATTTTTCAAAATATATCACACCTTTGATCATTCTATAGTAGATATATACTAATAAGCCTAGATGTCTTAGAGGGGGCAACCTAGATTGAGAAGTTGCCATGACTGTGTCCTTGGATATGACAACCTCTAGCTAGCCTTCTACACTGCAAACCAGACATCTGTAAACAGGGCCGCTGATACGGCAGTACAACCAGCCCTGCTGTACGGGGCCCGCCCCCATCAGCTACACAGTGGGGCCCGGGCAACATTACAGTTTGTTACTGCATTTAAAAAAAAAAAAATTCTAGACTCCTCTCCTGCTCCTACTTGCTTACAGGGGGGTATATAATTTTCCTGGGCCCCATCAGGTTAACACAGGGGCCCAGGAGGGGAGCACAGTGGAGGGACTATTTCTTAATTTTCGGGCTAATGTACATCATGCCGCCCCACTATTCTATTAGTCCTGGCTGGCGGACTGATATTGTGATTCTCCGTTCGGCTCCCGGCTGAGATGTGAAGAATTTAAGCGGCTGACAGGAGAGAGCAGGAGAAGAGCGTGGCTGCACTGGACACAGTGAGTGGGGAATAGAGCATAGAATACCCACTGTGTGTTATTATGTATCTCACAGCACAGCAGGTTATCAGCTCAGCATTACAATTATTACACAGGCAGTACAATAAGCAGGTGCTCTATAATGGCTCTATCATGGCTCCAGGTCACATTGCTTTTGAGTGCTGACTTTGTTATGGCTGTGCTTTGTTACAGTCTGTTACATACAGTACAGCCATAAGTTAACAAGGTCAGCACTCAAAAGCAATGTGACACAGAGCCATGATAGAGCCATGATAGAGCACCTGCTTACTGCGCTGCCTGTGTGATTATCATAATGCTGGTGATCATAAGAAATGGTGAGATGTTACTTTACACTTTACTTGGGGAGCAGTAAACGTGCAGTGGAGCTGCATTTTTACTGCCCCCCAAACCAATCCTCTAACTGCTTCCCGTCCAGCGACGTACCAGTACATCGCTGGAATGGAAGGATGATATCATCACTAAAGCAATGATCAAGATATAATCTTTTAGCCCCAGCAATTCTGCAGAAAGTAAAAGTAATCCTAGTGGCTAAGAAGCCCCATCACCACCTTTATTGCTTTTAAGATGTGACCAGTAGCATCCGGTTCCGGGGACACAGTGAGAAGGATGGATGTTGTTCCTCCCACTGTGTGATGTCAAAAAACGGAAGTGATGAGAATTTTATCACTTCCAGTTTCAGGCTCATGTAAAGAAGCCATCACCAGCTTGAACAAGCATCTGATCAAACTGATCTTGGTTTGATCAGATGCTTTGGAGGCCAGAGGACAGATATGGGGTCTAAAAGACCCCAGATCTCCCCATAAAGAGGACCTGTCATGGCTCGTGCTATCACAAGCAATGTTGTTCATCAAATGCAAAGATACAATGTAAGATTTTTTTTATTTGTAATAAAATACAATTTAAAAGAAATTTAAACTGCCCCGCTCATTCGTGCTTATTAATTGCAAACGCATGCATTGGCTCCACATGCATGTGTAAATGGCAACAAACCTGCAATTCGTTTCAAGCCGGGGTCAGGGGTGGGGTTGAAGGGGGCCCCGTCAGGTAGGCTGTACGGGGCCCCATGATTTCTAACAGCGGCCCTGTCTGTAAAAGACAGACGGGACACTAAATAGGCTGGCTTATAATGACCAAACTTGCAGACATTGCCCTGTACTGGCTTGCAGGTATTGTGAACATAAAGTAACAATCCTGTGACTTTATGTGCTTAAAAGGCAAAAAGAAATAATAAGCACATTTGTCTTGCTTTAATGGTATTCTTCTCCAATAATCTGAAGTACCTTGAATTAGAATATTATATTTGTCTGAAACATTCCATAAAAGACACGAGCCCCTTCTGATTCTTAAAAGTGTCTGATTCTTAAGTCGTAAACCAATGAAAGTAACAAGTTAGTCCCACCAAGGTGAAGCAAATGTCCTGCAGTCTGTCAGTCAGTTTCAGGGCCCTAAATCTAACCTCAATTGCATGGCACTTTTTCAGAGTTGGTACCAGTGGCGGCTGGTGCTAAACTTTTAGGTCCGCACTCACCCCTCCACCGACGTGGCTTCCCCAGCTTCTCTTCCCGGCCAACCCAGTCTTCTTCAGATCCGCCTCCTGCCCTGATTGGCTGGGAAGAGCAGCTGGAAACCAATAGAAAATATTGGGTGGGTTCAGGGCGCAGTGCTCTGCAACCGGAGTCCAACCTTTTTCAAGCCAATTAGAGCCTCAAGCTCCAATCATGTGCTTTAAAAAAAAAAAAACTAATAGAAAGCTAAGGGGGTGGCACCCCTGTGCCCCTTATGGACGGGCCACTGCTGGTTGGTACCAAACTTATGCAGGAAAGTTAAGCTTGCAGCAAGTCTCATACTCAACTTTCACTAGCAGACCTAGCTTGCCTGTCCCTGAACGCCAGAGGGCACTCTATTTGCACCTCAGGTCTGCAAGGGCCTACCTGTGGTTTTCTTCAGGGCAAGCTTCCTTATGAGTTGTCCAAAGGTGTCATACCCTGTGTTTCTTTTCCAGTCCCTAAATTTCTCTTCCACATGGGGCCAGCACATGTATTATTGTGATGTGATGGGCGCTGCATATTGGGCTGTATGACCTCCACATGTACAACTGCCATGTGGTGGGAGAGCATGTAGACTAACTCATTCCTGTCTGGGCATAGGTTGGTTCAGTAGATTCACTGGGCTGCTATGGGCACAGGACTTCCCAGGGTACCCACTGCAATGGGCACAATTCTTGCATCTTGTTCCTATAAGAATACACCCTGGGAGAATCCTGGGCTGGCCTAACCAGTATCCCCAGGAGTCTGCCACATACCTGCTTCAGGCCTTACAGGAATGGACCCAAGTTACAGCCTCTACCAGGACAATCTGTTATCAGAGGACATTCCCATCTTGAGGTGGGGAGAAGTAAAGCCAAATAAAGAAAGCCTTTTAACTATATACTTGAATGTTGATAACTCATACATGTACAGCTTAAGTCATCCCAGACAGTTGACAGCACATTTCCTTCAGTTGCAGTTTTTAGTTTCAAATTAGAGGGGAGTCGAGGGGGAGCATGTAGGAGGGCTCAGAGATTAGCATCCCATGCAAAGGACATGGGAGTAGTGCCAAAAAGACCTGTGTGTTCCTTCTCTGCTTTCCCTCCTAAGGGAAAGCTAAACAGATAAAGCCTCACTGACTACATCTTGCTGTGGCTTGGAGTTCTGGTAACTCCCTGGCAGCTGCCTACCAAGACTACTGTATTTTTATCATCGCCCTGTTACTTATGGTGCCACTGGTGGGGCAGAGCTGGTTCTAACACCTGGTGACACCTGGTGACACCTAGAATCACCACTCACTCAAATACTGTGGCCAGTGTATACTGTGGCCATATAAAACATAAATATAATGTAGTAAAAAATATATAAAATGGTTCTGGAAGCACAACAACTGGGCAAATATTTTTACATCTCCTTCCCCCAGGCAAGTACTCATTGATGGCCCTCTGCAACAAACCAAACCCCCAAGAAACCCTGCTCCAGTTCAGCCTCCCTGCCTCCCTTCATTCTTGTTGGGTAAAGACAATGCTAGTTACCACAGTGCGGTATGACTGCTCGGACCCCTGACTAACTGCCAGTGCACTCTGGGCCTTCAAATCACATACCTGGTTGAGGCCGAGTTAACAAGAGGGCTTCACTTACACCTCTTGTCCCATTTCCCCTGGGGGTGATGACAGGGTATAATAGAGCAAAAAGTGTCCCACGTGCCCGTAAGCGATCCAGGCGGGGATATCTTATAGTAGATATAGAGCTGAAGACTGACAGGTGTAGGATCTCAGATTTGTGGTCAGGCAGGTAGAAGCTGGCAACAACTGGGCCTGCAGAGGTACAGAATCAGGAACCAGGAGCAGAGTCAAAGCCAGGCCAAGGTCAGTATCGGATTGGTAGCTAAGGTACTGTAACAGCAGGCAAGAGACAAGGTGGCATCACAAGCCAGAGTGAGCAACAGAGTTTCAGGAGCAAGTGTAGTCAGACAAGCTGCATATGAAACCACAGACCAGCACAGGATCAGGTCACAGGCAGAAGGATCTGCCAGCCACTCGGCAATGATTCTTGAAGTGCTTTAAATAGGTCATTCAAACATGCATGCTCACACTCCTAAGCATTCTAAATAAATTCATTTTTCCTTATACTTTGTCTGCCACAAAAAACTCCAGAGTGCTTCAGATCAAGCTCAATACCGATGGCCCAGACAAGAAACAGAATCTGATGTATCTAAACCTGGCTAGTGGAAAACCATGGGACAACTCAACTCTAGTTGTAAGCTGGGATTGATGACCTCATGTGTCATGTAATGGGTGCCTTCTGCTGGGCTGCATGAACTCCACATGTGCAACTGCGGTGTAGTGGGGGAGCATATAATTGCTTTAGCCCATGACTGCCTGAACATAGGTTGGTTCTCTAAATGCAAGCAGTGTAATTATCTGCATTTGACCTGTTATCAGCTTCTATTCAGCTTATAGCATGTATAGCAGAGCTGCAGTGTGGGAGGAAGAAATGGTTAAAGTAGAACTATAGGCAAAACTTTTTTTTAAAAATTTTGGATAGAGCAAGCAAGGAACCTTTTGTCAGCTTTTGTTTGGCCATCTGTGTCCCCAATGCAGAGATTTCCCTTCACTTCCCTTCACATCCTGTCCCATAGCCAAACAGTGACAGGAAATCCCAGCAAACTAAGGTCACCAGAACTAGTGTCCCCATTGGAAGATTTCCCCTCTATTACTTTTCTGGGGACAACCCAAAATTTGGGGTTTTTCTTTTACTTTCATTGATAATGGTAAACAGGACAAATAGAGAGGGTGAATCTCCTTAACGGGGACACAGACAGCAATAACAACCTGTAAAAAATCTGTTCTAATCCCTCTCCACTCTATCCAAAACGAAAAAAAAAAAAAAGTTGTGTCTGTAGTTATACTTTAATAAGTCAATTAGTTGATATGCTGACAAGTAGGATAGGAAGAGAAAGCAGACAGACAGATGAGCTCATCTCTGTGCTGCTTCTTTGTTCTCTGTCCAGTCACAGGTTAAAGCAGGTCTGGGATAACCTAGGCTCGGAGGAAGTGGGTCATAAAAATAAAGATAGCTAGTTACAAGAAAAAAGTAAGGTGGGGGAAATCTCTAAATTAAAGGTGAATTTTGCAGCAAAAGTTGGTTTAGTATTTTTTTTATTATATCTTTTAATGGGCTAATCATTGTGTTATTTTGGCTGGTGTTCAGTTTCAACTAATATTTATTTAAACCATGTCATATATAAAAGGGACTAGATTTATGTTGAAACAAACGGTTATTATGAAAGTGTGCCTTTAAAATTAGGTTGTCTATTTCTTGATATGAAATGCAGTAAATACAAGACTTCTTTGTGAATGCTTTCATCCTTTTAAATTAAACTTCCGCAAGAAATAATATTCCCATTTGCATTTGCCATATAAGCACAATCTAATTAGCATCCATACTCCAAAGCTTTAGATCACTCACAGTATATCAGGTGACCAAATACAATTTCACGGTGTGTTCCAATTAAGCTGCTATATCATTGGGATTCCACTGCCTTGTCAAGGGCGCTCTGCATAGAGTCTCAGATGATTTACACAATATTTCTAATTAAAATATTAACCTTGATAAAGACTAGTCTGACTCAAGAATGTACAGATAATCATAATGACTTTTTACCTGGGGCTGTAAAAACACATTCCCACAGAACTGCCATCATGCAACAGATTTTTCTTCTCCAAATGTTACGGCAACAGACTATGCAAGAAAAAAGTGCAAATTATTATATTTATATACATACAGCGGGTAAAATAAGTATTGAACACGTCACCATTTGTCTAGGTAAATATATTTATAATGGTGCTATTGACATGAAATGTTCACAACATGACGGTAACAACCCATGCAATCCATACATACAAAGAAACCAAAACAAATACATTCAGAAATTAAGTTATATGTAATAAATAGAATGACATCGGGAAAAGGTATTGAACACATGAAGAAAGGGAGGCGCAAAAAGGCATGGAAAGCCAAGACACCAGCTGAAATCTATCAGTAATTAGAAAGCAATCCTGCCCCTTGTCAGTGCAAATAAATATCAGCTGGTTCAGTCTCAACTGATGGCCTATAAAAAGGTGTCTCATTACCAAGGTGTCACATAAGAAACATCTCATGATGGGTAAAAGCAAAGAGCTCTCTTAATTTGCAACCTTATTGTTGCAAAACATATTGATGGCATTGGATGCAGAAGCATTTCAAAACTTCTGAATGTTCCATCGAGCACTGTTGGGACCATAATCCGAATGTGGAAAGAACATAATTTCACCATAAATTAGCCGTGACCAGGTGCTCCTCGCAAGATTGATGAAAAAGCAGTGAAAAAAATTATCAGAAGAGTTGTCCAAGAGCCAAGGGACCGCTTGTGGAGAGCTTCAGAAAGGCCTGGAATTAGCAGGTACAATTGTTTCAAAGAAAACAATAAGTAATGCACTGAACCACCATGGCGTGTTTGCACACTCACCACACAAGACTCCATTGCTGAAGAAAAAGCAAGTTGAAGCTCATTTAAAGTTTGCTGCACAACATTTAAACAAGCCTGTGAAATAATGGGAGAATGTAGTCTGGTCAGATGAAACCAAAATTGAACTCTTTGGATGCCATAATACACAACATGTTTAGAGGTCAGGTGGCACTGTACATCACCCCCAAAAACACCCCTATACCAACAGTGGTTTGGAGGTGAGAACATCATGGTGTGGGACTGCTGTTCAGCCGTACTGGCAAACTTCATTTCATTGAAGGAAAGATGAATGGAAAAATGTACCAAGACATTCTTGATAAAAATCGACTGCCATCTACCAGGATGATGAAGATGAAAGGGTGGACATTTCAGCGAGACAATAATCCCAAACACAAAGCCAAGGAAACTCTGAATTGGTTTCAAAGAAAGAAAATAAAGCTGCTAGAATGGCCCAGCCAATCACCTGATTTGAGTCCATCAGAAAAACTATGGTAAGAATTAAAGATCAGAGTTCATAGAAGAGGCCAACGGAACCTTCAAGATTTGAAGACTGTTTGTGTGAATGAATGGGCCAAAATCACACCTGATCAATGTATGCAACTAGTTTCTCCATACAGGAGGCATCTTGAAGCTGTCATTACCAACAAAGGATTTTGTATTAAATACATTTCAGTTAGCGTGTTTAATATTTTTTCCCTGTGTCATTCCATTTTATTACACATAACTTAATTTCTGAACTTGTTTTGATTTCTTTGTATGGATTGTTACTGACATGTGTTGAACATTTCATGTCAATATTACCTATTTACCTAGAAAAATGGTGACATGTTCAATATTTATTTTACCCTTATCTTCTAAAGTATATTCTCTGCTATGTTAATCTATTTAATTCCAGTATTTTATTTAGTATACTAATAATTATAGTAAATGTAATCAGTAACTAATCACAACAAAGCAGAAAACATAGAATGTGAAATTACATGTAACATACATGAAGAATTGCTATAAAATATATGTACTTGAACAAAAGCTATAGTTCTTTTCTTTATGGCCTTGCGATTGTGGCACATTAGCCCCTTTATAAATAGAAGTCCAGCAAAAAAATAAAAAAACATGCAATAAGGTGGAACAGGACAACATCTGAAACACCTGATAGTGGCTGCTCTATGAAAGGGCAAATCTCTGCGGATCACCTTTTAGAGCATTGGCTCTAAATGCTAGTGAGCCCAGCGTAAAAAAGAAAAGCCAAGAGGAAATATATATGTTAGTGTTTTCTTAACAAACCCTCAGGCTTTGTAGGAATCACCCTATGGTGGCCATTCATGGAGGGCTACAAAAATGTGTAAAAAAGCTAAGCATGCCATCACTTCCCATGTGACAGCACTGGTGGCCTAACACCAAGTAATAAATTCTAGAAAGCAGGGGTGTATCATATGTGTCCGAAAGGGCAGTTTATACTGGCTGCTGATAACCATGCCTGTAAATTCCTGCAGCACAGTTTTCATATCCTTCTAAATCCTTTAATGTGCCCCCCTATCTCTATGCACAAGGTAAGGCTAATACAGGAGGCAGTTATGGGCCCATGAAATGTGTCAGCTTGCACCTATAGCCCTTGTTGAAATGATTTTTGCTGGTGATGAGCAATTTTGGTCTCTAACCTCTTGGTGGTACATTCCAGTTCTTCTTCCTTCCTTCCAATTGCATCCTGAAGTGGCTTTGAAAGCTCTTCTGTACAATGAGATGCAAAGGTCTTTTGGAAAATTTTAGCAGTGTGTGGAGAGGCGAGTTCTCTGCCTCTCCATAGGGTGGCACTTCTGCACCTTGTGGGGAGAAGGGGTGCCAGAAAAGGGACCAGTGGAGGCTTCTGGCCTATTGGCATCATGCTCTAACAGGATATTATTACCTTGGTTTCAAAACTTATGTTCCTACTTGCTGCAGTTCACCTGTGTGATGGCATAAATATTGATGCGTGGAGCTTCTTAGTGGAGGCGCGTTGCATCTGCTAAGGATCATTTAATTGATTTCAGGAGATCTGAGACCAAACTACCTTCATTTTGTTTTTGACCTATCTGTAATGGGTGGTCAGTTGCTTCTGGTAAGCCTTGCATGCAGCCAAGGAGTGGTGTTAGCTCACAATAGATGGAGCTTGGAGTTCAATCTTTCATTTCTAATACACCGAGAGATCACCAGTTGAAGTGGATCTATTTTGTGCTTTATGGGACTTTTCTTATATTTTCGTCTGTCTTTGTCACATTTATTCTTTTTGCATTTTTTTTTACACTTGCACTTTGGGCGACACATCCTCACCCACTTAAGATTGGATATACCAACGTGGCATAGTTTGTCCAATTGTTCTCTACTGTGTAAAATATTGCATGGGTCCTGCATCGGGTGCATCTTAGATTATTTGTTTTCACCTGAGCACGGTATTTATTTGTATAACATACAGTAAAGTACCCCAAACACATTCACCCATTTTTATAATATATATTATATAGAATATCATTTATTTGGACTATGTAGCATAGTGTCTAAAAAGAGGAATATAAAAGGTGGTATTTATGCCATTTGTGTGACAGCAGAATATTAAAAGCACCTGTATATCAGGCATTTTGTTTCTTGGATGTATGCATATAATTAGGACACCTATAAAGCATCGGACTAATCTATTGATTTTACCACTAAACACAGTTCACAGCTATTTTATAAAGTTAGACTGGAGACACACACTTGGGAGAAACCACTGATTTAAAATAAACATATCCCTCAAATTAAAATGCTGTATGCATTTCATAGGTTTGAATGTCCTTAAAATGAGTACAATTAGAAATACCAGAAATAAGACAGGCTTAAGCCCTCTTAAGAAACCTGGTATGGGCATATTAAAGCTTTGCCTTTTCAAATGAAACATTTTAATTTGATAACTTATGGAGATTGATTAATTGAAAATGTGATCTGGCTGGGGGGCTAATCAGGTGTTGTTCTTCCTCAGATGCAGGAATTTGGTATTACAATTTCAAGTGCCTTTAAGGACTTTAACCCCCGCTTTTTTTACATATACAGTATTGTTAATCCGAGAATTACAGTTTATAGCTTTCTCCTGCTCTGAGTGCTGCTTCCCTGAACTTCCAGTCCTTACAGGAAAGAGTTAACAGTGGACAGTGCAGTCTCCAGTCAGTATGTTGGCTTGGAGAAGGCAGAAGGAGGAGGAGGAGGGAGGAGCAGGCGAGCGCCTTGCCATCCTAGGTTACAGGGCTGTGTATTTCTTTTGATGCAGGGCAAACAACTCTAGACCCTGCACGCAATAGTAATTCCATAGGGTGTCGCAAGAAAAGGAGACACCCTGAAATGGGAAACCTGGGGCAGCAATAATGGCACCAGCTTAAACTGGAACATAGGCAAGGACTAAAATACAGTGGAACCTCGGATTACGAGCATAATCTGTTCCAGGAGTATGCTCGTAATCCAAAGTACTCGCATATCAAAGCGAGTTTTCCCATTGAAGTCAATGGAAACAAAAATAATTTTAGAAACACAGTACTCGTTTTGCGAAACGCTCGTTAACCGAGGTTCCAATGTATAAAAAAGCTGCAAACTCAGTAAGTAATTAAACCAGCTGCTGAAAGTGCTTAAAAAAAAAAAAACACAATAAAGAAGAAGAACTCTAACTTTCCACACACGTTACATAGCTCGCCAAGCTGGCCCAAACAAACTGTCCCTCACTAACATGTGAGGCTGCTGGATGCACGGTAAAAAACTGTATGTAGCTGAGGCTACATACAGCATACTGCTCTGTTTTTTCCAGGTCCGAGCCGAGACTTCCTGTCTCATACCCGTAACACAGGAGAGTCTACCGCAGCAGCGCTTAGCCGCTCAGAGCAAGCAATGTATTCTATCAATGAATACAAAGCTTCCTCTGATTGGCTGAGTCAGAGGTTGTGAGATCATCAGCTTGCCTCTCTGACTACATACAGTTTATACCGCACATCCAGCGGCCTCGCAAGTTAGCGAGGAACGTAGTTTGTTTGGACCAGCTTGGCCCAAATAAACGTAAAGTGTGTGGAAAAGAGTTCTTTTTTAAAATCACAATAAAAACAATCTATGAATGGCGGAGGCAGACCTTCCATTCATCCACCTATCCGCCATTCATAGACTGCTTTTCATTGATGGAAGGGATAGTAAATAAGGAGTGGGGTAGAAAAGGTGGGCATAGTTGGCCTGTGACAGGTCCAGAGCTCATTTTAGCCCAGGAGGCACCAAAAGGTCTTCGGATTTAAACTAAGAGAGCAGCAAGCAGAACAAGGGACACTTCACTTCATTAAATAAAAGTTTTGTCCCTTGTGCTGACTTTTTTTTCCCCACTAAACTTAGGCTTTAAATTTGTAATAAAAAAGGTTCTATGGCCATCAAATTCAAATCTGAGTGTACCTGATTAATGTGGAGAAAGGAAACTATGGGGTAAAATGTTGTTGAGGTTGGTCAAGCAGATCTAGGGTTACTGCCTCCCTCTGAAATACCCAAGTCATGACTTTTTATGGCTTTTTACACCTTGTACTTTGTCATAGCTCATTGTGCTGCTTATCCAAATAACCCCAATGCTGTATGTTAGTAATGGCATGAGCTCCACAGAAACCTTTCCTTTTAATTCTGGAATGTTAAGGTAACCAGTAGACTCAAAACGTAATCATTTACTCTCATTGTGAGGTTTCCTTCACCTATATAGCGGTGGCAATGACTGTTTATATTTTATCATTCAGATCTTTGTCTATAAAGAGGATTTATAACACGTGCATGGACATCACATGCTTGAACAAAGACTGAGCTAGTTGCAATCTGCCTGAAACAACACATCAGAAGTAACTATAATTTAGTTAAATCACTCACCCAAGATAAACAGGTTGAATACAACTGAGCACTGCCTTACACTAATAAAACAATACAACTGATTTTAATTTGCTCACCTCATATTGTGTAATCCAATAATACTGAACTGTTCTTCCAAGACATGAAATTGAAGTGACCTGCCATAAAATAGGGAATGGTTTAAGGGGTCATTATGTTTTATTACCCCCTTCTCACAAATGCTATTGTTTTGCTGTGATGTACCTTGCAGTGTCACCTGGAAATGACATGCCATGTCATACTATGACAAGCTACAAAGAATAGGCATCAGCACTGGGATCTCAATGGATTAATATCTATTCTCTCACCTTGAAACTCAAAATGTTGAGAACCTGCGTAAATTAAAGACATGTGCAATTTGGTTCATTACAAATCAATTTTCCTAGAAAAATTACAAAAACAGACCTATTTCAACACTCTCATTAACACCGTCCCATTTAGTCTTTGTCAACGCTTTTATGCCTTTAGCTCTCTACTTTACAACCTCCTCCCCTTTCCACTGCCTCTACTGGCTAACCCATAGTCTCCCCCACTTAAAGCCGGCCATACAGGGGTCAAAGTTTGGCCACGTCTGCAGGAATTGGTCAAATTTAGATCCATGTATGTATCTATTGATCGACTTCTCACAAACAGGACTGCTGGAAAATTTCAGTTCAATCAGCGCTGCAGCCAATAGGCTGCAGCGCTGATCTATGCATTTTGATGGCGGGGGCTTCTCCCTGCTGCCAGAAAACAATGACACCATGGGGAGGATCCCCACACTGAAAATGTGAATGGGGGAATTGGTTCAGTTTTTTTTTTTTCCGTTTCTTTTTTTTGTTCAACTGGCTGAACATAAACAAAAATGAACCATGTATGGGCATTTTTTTCTGCTGCCCCTGAACTCTCCTCTGTGTTATCTTATCAGTACATGTACACAGGGTTGTTTATAGTAGTTTCTAGGCAGTTGAGTTTAGACAAAAATTTGAAATGCCAAATGCCTGTAACAGCCTGTAAACGCTGCTAAATGTGGTAACTCACATTTAGCACAACATTTTAAACAAAAAGAAACAAATGCGGCTAAACGTGGCATGTAAACGCGGCTAAATGGACGTTTTTAGACGCCGGTTTCTAGCTGTCAAGTTAGATCATTCAGGAGAGGTTAAACAACATCTTGTGTACATGAAGCCTAATGCCGCGTACACACGATCAGATTTTATGAGAACAAATGTTCGATGTGAGCTTGTTGTCGGAAATTCCGACCGCGTGTAGGCTCCATTGGACATTTGTTGTCATAATTTCCGACAACAAAGATTTGAGAGCTGGTTCTCAAATTTTCCGACAACAAAATTCCGATTGCGTGTACACAATTCCGACGCACAAAATTCCATGCATGCTCGGAATCAAGCAGAAGAGACGCACTGGCTATTGGACTTAATATTTCTTGGCTCGTGCGTGTTGTACGTCACCGCGCTCTTGACGTTCGGAATTTCCGACAACATTTGTGCGACCGTGTGTATGCAAGACAAGTTTGAGCCAACATCCGTCGGAAATAAATCCAGGATTTTGTTGTCGGAATGTCCGATCATGTGTACGCGGCATTAGACTATGCTCTTTCCAGATTTTCATCCTACCTATCTATTTCAGTGTCACCTACAACTCCATCTCCTTCTTTCCTCTCTCTCTCTGTCCTTGGACCGTTTCGAGTCTTTCTATACTTCCTCCCTTGGTCATTTAATGGCCTCCAATACCATCTGTATGCCGATTACACCCACATCTATGTTTCAACTCTTCAGTTTATCCTTTCAGTCTCCTCACACATCACTAGATTACTAACTGACATATCAGTATGCATTTAACACCACTTTTTAAAACTCAGCTCATAATATTTCATACAATCCCCAACACCATTCCCTGACTTTTCTCTACAACTATCAGTCTCTCCTCTCATACCTGGGTGCTAGGGGACATTTCAGCATATTACCCAAAACATCCTATTTGCTCCCCACAAGACCTCCTGCTCTCATGGCTTCCTCATCAGCTCCTCCAAGAGCCTTTCCCATTATATGGATCTCCCTATGCCAAGAGGGTTTTATTACCCCCTTCTCACAAATGCTATTTTTTTGCTGTGATGTACCTTGCATTGTCACCTGGAGATGACATGCCATGTCACACTATGACAAGCTACAAGGAATAGGCATCAGCACTGGGATCACCTACAACTCCATCTCCTTCTTTCCTCTCTCTCTGTCCTTGGACCCCTTTCGAGTCTCTTTCTATACTTCCTCCCTTGGTAATTTCATGGCCTCCAATACCATCTGTATACCATCTCCCTCATCAGCTCCTCCAAGAGCCTTTCCCATTATCTGGATCTCCCTATGCCAATCTCTTCAGCTATCTGCTACACTATCTGCCTTTAGGTGATCCCTGAAAACCCATCTGTTAAGTAATGCCCATCTCACCTCTGTCTTAAAACTGAACTTTAGTTTCTCCATCAAATTCATATCACCCCAGCTATTACCTTTTGTATCACTTGCCTCTCCCTTTTAGATTCTATGCTCTCACAAGCAGGGTCCTCCTTAACTCTCCTGTCTTGAATTGTGTTGTAAATGTACTGTCTTCCTTTATTATTTTTTTAAATGCTGCGCAAACTGTTGGCACAATATAAATACTGTGCAGTAATAAGAATTTTATAATGCTACTGTGTAAATCCAGCATGGCCCTATACAATATTTTTTTTTGGTCTTTAGACAAGCTGCGTCTTAGCAACGTAATGGGCAGAGATACTGTACCCATGTGAAGTCCTACATACAATGTTATGCTCAAAAAAAAAAAGAAGTTCTTCATGTATTGCTCAGGCAGACTGTTTTTAACAGAATAATACAATATACCCAGAAAATGCTAATTTATTAGGTTTGTTACATGAAGGTAATGAAGGTTATGCCTGAAGAGTGTTCAGCTTTGAAGTAGCTTTCACTGTCCTCTGATCTTCAGCCTGGAATGGGAAAAGCTTTTTCGTGCAACATGCCACAACTAATTAATCCTCTTACTTTATGCAAGAGTTGATTAGCCAGTTTTCTTTATTTTTATCAGTCAAATGCTTTTGAAAAAAAAAAATATTGACAGTAAATCTATGCCAGGCTTAGAGCATTGCTAATTAAATTACATATTTAACACACCAGCACTCGTGGGAATTACTGAAACTCAGAAGATTATTTCTCCGGCTTAAAGTATACAGCAAACATGATGTTCTATATTGGCATGGGCCTTCCAGTTTCTGTATTAAAATTCTGTATTAAAATGAGCTCAGCTTGCAAAACAGAAAATGATACCAACAATACAGCTCACAGGGAATGTGTAATGTTATATAATTTTTTTCTCATGCTCAAAACTAAAGAAAAAATAAAAACATATTTTTACTTTTTTTCTGTAGGTGGTAGATTCTTTTTTAGTTGTTGACTTGACTTCAGCACCCCTCTCTGCATCATTAAATTGCAAGTGCGGGGCACAGCTGTCACACCCTGTACTGTACTCACAGTATGTCTTTAGTCTTCTGAGATGAATGGTGCACCACTCTGGAACACCAAGAACATCCTGTGACAGAAAAGAAGTATTCAGGGGGTCAGCACTGGATTGCTTACGAGTATTGCAGTAAAAGTTGCATTTTTGGTTTTAGTACCGCCTAAATATATATATATATATATATATATATATATATATATATATATATATATATATATATATATATATAAAATAAATAGCTTTGTGTTGGACCTTAACTGTTATGTTGCCTGTTAACCGATCAGTAAGTGGGAGCAGGAGTATAAAACGCTGCTGACCATGTGATCAGTGAGCAGGACAAGAAGGGGAGACCACTGGGGCCTTGTGATCAGTGAGCAGGACAAGAAGGGGAGACCATTGGGGCCTTGTGATCAGTGAGCAGGATCAGGAAGAAAGGATGCCAGGGACCATGTGAGCAGTGAGCAGGATCAGGAAGAAAAGGATGCCAGGGACCATGTGAGCAGGATCAGAAAGAAAACTATGCCAGGGTTGTGTCATCAGTGAGCAGGAGATCCCAAACAATTAGGCTGCTCAGAACAAAATACAGTTAGGATGGAAGATTAACAATAAATTATGTCAAATATAGTTCCTTATTTTTCCTGGATTATCCCTATTAAGTTAGTGGGTAACCAACAGTCCTGTCCAACAGGAGTGGTGATATGACTCACATCGCATCCTGCGCCATGCATATGTTGCCTGAACAACCATTCAAGGGTGAATACTGCTGCACAAAAAATGTGCAAGTTGTTTCCTTGGAAACCCAGATGCTGAATCTGAGGTAGCAACTGGCAACACTGTGAAGCATTGCCAACCTGAAAGGGAGCTTGGACCATACCCATCAGGTGCTGACAGGGGCCAATATTGGGAAGGTGGAGATATGGAGGTGCAGGTATCAGAGGAGAGAAGTTGGTTGCCAGTTAGAAGATGAGGTAGAGGGGAAACACGTTAGATGGGGCCAGTCCTTTAACTGACACAAAAAACAAACAATAAACAATGAGACTCCTAAACACAGAGTAGTTCCCAACATACTTGAGCCAAACTTCACCCTATGCATCTCACCACTGGATCACACCAAGTTGTTTAATGTTTTAGAATTGCAACTGTTTAAATGACATGTTAAATATCACATTCTGTATTGAGTGTTTCTGTATTAAAACATACGTGTATGTTCCACTCCATTACCAATAAAAACCTTCTTGGGAAAAAAAAAAAAAGGTAAAGGTAGCCCAATTTTTGTAGAATGTGAAAGATGATGTTACGCCGAGTAAATAGATACCTAATATGTCATACTTTGAAATTGTGCACACTCGTGGAACAAATTACGGTACCTCAAAATCTCAATAGGGGATGCTTTAAATAGATTTAACGGTTACCAGGTTACAGGTTTTCTAGAATTATTGCTCTCTTATTGCTATGACGATCGCGGCGATACCTCACATGTGTGATTTGAAGACCGTTTACATTTGCGGGCCCCATTTACGTATGAGCTTTCTTTGCTGCGTGAGCACGCAGAGACAGGGGCGCTTTAAAGATTATTTTTTCCTTTTTTTTTTACATTGTCCCTTTAAAAAAAAAAAAAAAAAATTCTGATCACTTTTATTGCTATCACAAGGAATCCCTTGTGACGGTAATAGGTGGTGACTGACCGTTACTTAAGTTAAAGGTACTCTTTATGGAGGGATCGGCCCATAACCCTGGACCGGCACCCTGCTTAGCCCCTCCTGAGCTGGCCTCTCCCACCCCTCCACAGCCCAGTGCTCCAGTGAGCAGGGGGGGGGGGGGGGGGGTTCGAGCAGAGAGCTGGTGACTGACAGTTATCTGCTAACGGAGCTCTGAAAACCAAGTGATCGGCGGTCTTTGATTGCTCGGTTCTCAGTCTTTGAGCCGGTGGGGGACAGATGCAGCACCGGACCAGTGCTGCATCCACCTAGGTAAGTACGATTTTAAAAAAAAAAAAAATTAAAAAAAAAAAAAACACACTTCTCTTTTAACCGTACTGACTAGGTATGTATGTAACAGAGCTCCATAGCGTAAGCTCAGATATACAAAACCTACTGAATGAATTAGAGTGATGCATGCTGGGCATTTACTGAAATCCCTGTAATGCTTCTACTTATAGGCAGCCATGAATATTTTGGCTTCAGTACAAGCAAGCATGACAGTACTGCAAGCTTGGCAGCGGGTGTATGAGATGACGTCATGTCCAAGCCCCACCCAACGCGCTTCTTCGATTTGACGTCTTCAGGGACAATTCTAAACTTGTAGTCTGTGTAGTGCGGCTGAAGCTGACATGGGTTTAAAGGTTTATGTGCTGACAAAAATTAAATGTAAGTGCAATCATTTATGCAATTGTTTGTGTTTGCTGATACAAAGAACTTAAAACATTTTTCATATTTTCTTGTTAAAAAAAAAAAAACATTTTTCATAGGACTTTAAATGAGGTACAGCCTTCACATAAAAAGATTAACCACTTCAGCCCCGGAAGAAGGATTTACCCCCTTTCTAACCAGAGCACTTTTTGCAATACGGCACGGCGTCGCTTTAACTGACAATTGCGTGGTCGTGCAAGGTTGCACGCAAACAAAATTGTTGTCCTTTTTTTTCTCCACAAATAGGAGCTTTCTTTTGGTGGTATTTGATCACCACTGCAGTTTTTATTTTTTGCGTAAAGCGTACATTTTGAAAAATAAATAAAAAAATAAAAAAACTATATTTTTACTTTTTGCCATAATAAATATCCCCCAAAAATATAGAAAAAAAAAATGAATTTCTTTACAATCCTCCAGTACTACATGTCCCATGATGCATGGCTAGCCTCTTCTGGCCAATGGGTACAGAAACAAAATCGGCAACAAGCTGAGCAGCCAAATAAGATTAGAGCTGTGTTCTGCTGACAGGAGAAGGGGGCGAGCAGGGGAGATACACACAGCCATTAATGTCTAAACTGCTGAGAACTAAGTGAAAAGGTCCAAATTGGGCCCAATTAGCCATTTTCCCTCCCCGGTGTCATGTGATTCATTAGTGTTACAAGGTCTCAGGTGTGAATGGGGAGCAGGTGTGTTAAATTTGGTTTTATTGCTCTCACTTGGAAGAGTGATACTTGTATATGTATCATTATATGAATACTATGTTGGCTCACTGTATGCCAATACACGTTAGTGTTTACCAATCAGCTTGCTGTTTTAAAAGTCTTATTTATGTCAAAGATTTTAATCTATTGCTTAATAAATATATTTATGCAAATGTTGTACCTCATTTAAAGTCCCTTGAAAAATGTTTTGCATATAACTGTGTCGTGCATGCCCAACTCAGAACACATTTACAACACCTGCTCTGTGCCAGGATGATGTGACTCCTGTGCACATGTGCAGGAGTGACGTCATCACGCCTGGCCAATCAAGCAGCTGAACAGATGGAACCCAAATGTAATGCCCCGTACACACGGTTGGAAATTCAGACGGAAAATGTCAGATCGGACCAGGTTGTCGGAAAAAATCCGCCCGTGTGCGGGCTCCATCGGACTTCTGAAAATTTGAGATCCTGCGCTCAAATTTTCCGACACCAAAATCCGATCTGACTTTTTCCGATCGTGTATAGATAATTCCGACGGACAAAGTGGCATGCATGCTCAGATCACATTACGAGACCAAATCTATTGGCTACTAGCCTCTACGTAGTTCTGTCATACGCAACGAATGTCACCACGTTCAGAATGATCAGATTTTCCGACAACTTTGTCCGACCGTGTGTATGCAACACCAGTGTCGGATAAAATCCGTCGGAAAAAATCTGACGGATTTTGTGGTCGGAATTTACGACCGTGTGTACGGGGGCTAAGACTGGGTGAAGATGGAAGCTCCCAAGTGCTGCCAGCCCAGAGCTGGAGGGTTACCTTTGATAGGTATGTCTACCATAATATGTTAATATGATGTACATACGAGCACATTTTTGCATAAATCACCTTAAAAAAATTTAAAGCAGAGTTTAAGGCTGGGTTCACACTATACAATGCAGCGGCTCACAGTAAGAGTCTGCTGCGTCTCCTTTATCGGGTTCGATTTCAGACCATATTTTGGGCTGAATTCGGACCTGAAACGGACTAAAAAGATGCACAGGGCTCCTGTGCAATTCACACCAGGGCCGCTGCGGAGATGTGCGAATCGGCTCCATAGAGAGACAGTTATAATCTCCCGCTATGCGAATTAGAGGCAGGGAAACCCGCATTCAATTCGCAATAGAGTGAACCCAGTCTAATACTGCTGTACAAGGGGAATTCACTTCATTTATAAGGATTCACTTCCTGTTACGACTCTAGGACAGGATATCTCCCTACCAGGACAGCACAAAAAAAAAAATGGACAGAAGTTTACTACTCTATACAAAACATAAAAAAAGGTTTTGACTGTACTTACACTTTAAGAATTTTGACAACACTGGCTGTATACTAAATCTGCGATTTAGACGGAATTGAAGCCAAGCACATAACGTTTTTGGAATGATATCAAAGGCTACACATTTCCCCACAGGTTTCCATACCATATACTCCATCATAACAGGTCCACCCACACATTATATGAGATAACAATATACAGCAGTTCCTATGTAGGGTCTGTTCTTAGCTACCCATAGAGATAATTATCAGAAGCTGAACTGTGCGGATTTCTCCAACTCTTTAAGCAGCTAAGCTATTTATACCGGAGAACTATAAATAGAACGCTGGCCTTTTAAAGCTGTGAAAGCAACCTTACATCCACTAGAAGGAATCATTGCTTGCAAATGATCCCCCCTCTCCCTCTCTCTCTCTCGGCAAGCTGATTATTATAGCTTTCATATGCAAATAAGCCTAAGCATCTTTGTTTCCAAATACAGGTTATATGCATGTACTGTAAATGTATAATAGGGACCTATGATGGCGTCTATAAGCGTATGCTTAGGTACACAGGTTCCAAATCTGAATGATTTCTTGTGGAAAGGCAAATATTTTAAAATATTCCTCTGCTCTGTAATGAATCATAGTGTTGACACTAGTAAATGGCTTTTTGACCTACGGGTGTCTATGTATCTCTTACTATTCTGAGAGAAGAAATAGGATATGTGAAGTGACAAGAGAGAGGTCACAGGACAGAATTCACCAGCAGTGCCGGGAGAGTGAAAAGCCAAGGCTGGAGATGATGACAGATAGCTGACCCAGATCAAGATCTCATCTTCAATGAGAGTAATCCATAGCAAGCCAAATGCTGTGGAACTAAAAGTCTCAATGTGCTTTTTTTCTTTATAAGAAGTCCAGTATGCTTGGAAATTTTTTTTTTGCTTGTAAACCCTTATAGAAGCATGTAGTAAGTAAGTGCGCATAGAGATGCATTGCACTAAGCCATACCTCCCAAATTTTTGAGATGGGAATGAGGGACACTTATCAGCAAACGTATGCAGGCATAGGACACACCCCCTTGCCACGCCCCCTTAAAAGGAGAATTGTACAAAAAAATAAGATGGGTTAAACCCACAAGTGCTTTTTTTTACCACTACGCTTCCTTTATATTGGCTTTTGGAATTTACAAAATGTAGCAATTTAGAAATCAGATGAAAGGTTTAGTGCTGGAAAACACGTTTTGATTGATAAAAAGTGCATTTTATATACAACTATTTAGATCAGACCAAAATGAGGGACAAATGAATAAATTAATAATTTGTATAGCACTACAATGCGAACTGAATCGCCTCAAGGCGCTGTATTCGTGCTTGTTGTCACGCTTCTTAGAAGAGGTAGGTCTTGAGTTTTTTCCTGAAGGCCTGATGGTTTTCTTCCATGCGGATGCAAGTCGGTAGAGCGTTCCATAGCCATGGTCCCTTTGATTTGTAGCGGGATTTGGGAATGAGGAGGAGGTTTTGGTTAGATGATTGAAGGCTGCGATTCGGTGTGTATTGTTTTATTTTCTTGCGAAGGTATTGAGGAGCCTCTCCATGTGTGCATTTGTGGGTGAGGCAGAGGGTCTTTACGGTTAGCCAATGTAGGCTCCTCATGAGTCACATCGGCTGCTTAAAGGGATTAGTTAATTAGTTTATGTTAAGTTGTTACAAGTGTATTGTTAGCCAATGTAGGCTCCTCAGGGAAGGGGAGATGGATTCCCAGGTTTTTTTCCTGTTATCAGCCTTGCCGCCGTGTTTTGGATGAGTTGTAAGCACGCAAGTTGATATTGGGGTAGTCCTATGTAGAGGGAGTTTGCGTAGGATGAGGGACAGAGGGACATTGCTCCAAATCAGGGATAGTTGGGAGCTATGATGACTAAGCTGTCAGTGTCCAGATCCATTTTATAATGTATTGCTTCATTTTGGAATTGTTATCTTCAGAGTGTTGGCGTAGAGGAGTGTCGAGAGATCCTGACTACATGCAACGTTCTGTTCATGATGTTTATTTTATCTTTTTATAGAAGGAGCCAAAGCAGCTGATTACTTGGCAACTGCTGTATAAGTATAAAAAGTAAAAGTTGTTTTAACATCGCTTACTAAGGTTCTGTGACACCTTCCAGACAAATTGGCAAAGGGGGCGATTGGCGAGCTCCAAAACTTGCACTGGCAGCATGCACTACTCTTTACAGGTATGGAAATCCTCTGCTGTCAGAAACGTACTTTTATCAATTGCTTGTTTCAGATTGAGCCAATGGAAACTATACACTTTAACATAGCTCCCAACTGTCCCTGATTTCGAGGGACTTTCCCCGATTTCAAGCAATGTTCCTCTGTCCCCCTCATTTGTCCCTCATTTTGGTCTAATCTATATAGTTGTATATAAAATAAACTTTTTATTTTTAAAAAAGTGTTTTAGTGCTAAACCTTTCATCCAATTTCTAAATTGCTGCATTTGTACATTTTAAAGGCCAATATAAAGAAATAGTAGAGATAAAAAAAAGTCCTTGTGGATTTAATTAACTTTTTTTGGTGTTAATTCTCCTTTAGACCCCTTTCACACTGGGGCGCTTTGCAGGTGCTACAGTGCTAAAAATATCGCCTGCAAAAACACCCTGAAAGAGCTGCTCCTTTTTCTCCAATGTGAAAGTCCCAAGGGCTTTCACACTGGAGCGGTGCGCTGGCAGTACGCTAAAAAAAAGTCTTTGGAGCGGTGAAGGAGCATGGTGTATACCGCTCCTCCAACGCTCCTGCCCATTGAAATCAATGGGCAGCACGGCTATACCGCCGGCAAATCGCTGCTGCAGCAGCACTTTGCAGGTGGTTTTAACAATTTCTCGGCTGCTAGGGGGGGTAAAAGCGCCCCACTAGCGGCAGAATAGCGCCGCAAAATTGACGGTAAAGCGCCGCTATTTTTAGCCGACGCACCCACTGCCCCAGTGTGAAAGGGGCCATAAGGGGGTGTAGCAGGGGGCGTGCCCTATGCTTCATACATTTGTTAGTAGGTGTCCCTCAGTCCATTCTCAAAATGTTGGGAGGTATGACTGTAATCCTTTCAGTTGGGTTACAAATTACAAATCAATTGCATTTTTACTCAACTCATTATAAATTGTTATGTAAATAAATGATATTTATGCTAGACCATCAGCAATAAACTTAAAGAGGAACTGCATTCTGCTCACATAATTTGTAATAAAAACATCTTTGCCATTCTAAAAACTTCCCTCCAACCACTTTGCATATTATTTTGTATATAATGTGATTCTGTACTTGCCAAATATGCTGCAGAAATCTCACTCCAATGAGTCTGGCTGCAACCATTTTAACTGTGGGCAGCTGAAGCTGCTGCCTGTTCCCTTCCTGGATTTACACAGAGGCACACCTCCAGCTCTGCAGCTCTCATTTGCCCTCTTAGGACTCACCCCCCCTCCCTTCCTGGCATACTCTCACGAGAGTGAGAGAGAGAGCTGTGCATGATGTCATAAGCCTGAGCTTTTTACCAGACAAGAAACAGGAAGTGGGCTGTATGAGGTATTTACTGGCAGAAATTTTTTTTTTACTATCAAAGTTAAAACAACAAGGGCAGAAGATTTAATAGATGGAAAGTTGAAGTTCCGCTTGAATAGTATCAGGTAGTTGATTTGCTTCAGTAATCATGCCAGTCTAGGGCAGAAGAAAGTCACTCACAAATCTAACCCACACCCCATCATCGCAGCGCTAGGTATAAAACAAAATAAACTCTGCACATCTGTAGTGTAAAAGCCTAAAAGGGGTGTATTGGTAAAACTACCAGTGTCACTCAATTTCACCAATAAATTGGTAATGTAATTCCCCATAAACATACGGGTTTCTATGTATTAAAGGTGAAAACCTTCTGTGCTGCCCCAGGGCTCCCTTTTTTTCTTACCTGAACCTGTCCGTTCCAGCGATGGGGACGAGCCCAGCAGCTCCAGCCGCTGTCTCTGTCCTCATTGGATAGATTGATAGCAGCAGGAGCCATTGGCTCATGATACGGATGTTGTTTTGTGTTCTTTGTGCCATTGTGCTTTAAACTAAATCTAATTATGTACAGTATATGAGCAATCATTGGCAGTGGGAGCGCTGAGTGAAAGCTGTCACATATAATACCAGCATTGCCTTTCATGGGCTATAATTTTAGAGACTGACTAAGAAGTTACAACTGAAAATAGAACAGAAAATAATGTGTATGTAGCTGAACAGTGAATTATATCAGTAAGGACTGCAGCATATGCTGCAGCTTTTTATGAAAACAATCTTAAAGGGACACATCTAACTATCAATGTTTAGAAAAACATGGAAACCATTTTGTCACAGACCAGTATCAAAGCTACTGATCTGTCGCTTGTATTGCCACAGACCAACAGGCATGCTGGCACATGTAGTTCCATACCTTTAACGTGCAAGGTTCTGCTGTTACCGGTTATCCCACAAGACATGTGTTCAAGACTGATAACTCACCTCCTGTTGGTCCAATCAGCTATATGCCCAGTCCCAGCCAGGCATCTCCTTTTCTATTTAATCTGGGCTAATTCCCTTAGACATCGCCTGAGCAAAAGCTGCTGTTTCTAGCCGTTTTTCCCGCGGGATTCGGCCGCTCGCTATGCGGTTTTACCCCCCGCGAGCGGCCGAAAAAGGGTTAACATCCCCTGCAGAGCGGCGCTTTGCGGCGGTATTGCCGCGGTATTACTGCGGTGTCCCATTCAAATCAATGGGAAGGAGCGGTATAGGAGCGGTGAATACACCACTCCTATCCCGCTCCAAAGATGCTGCTCTTTTGAGAGATTCCAAGTGACCCCAGGAATTTAGTTTTCTAGTGTCTTGCACTTCCCGAGAAATACTACCTACTGAATATCGATCCCAGCATCTCAGTGCTGCAAGGGAATCTTACCTGCCATCAGCCCTCACTTCCCAAAAGCTGCCTGTTTGGGTGAGTCACCGGGTCGCAACCTGAAAAGGTTTGCAGCAAAACCCGTCTCCACCCTCAGGAGCTCTGATGAAGACAAGACTCTGCTCCCTGGTCCTTCTAAATGTCCTAAACTTCACTGTACCTGTGAGTGTGTTGGGTTTCCCCAGAGGTACTAACGGGTAGCCTGCCTATCCAAGACTCCTTCTGTTCTAAATCATATCTAGATACATCCCCATAGCTCCCAACTGTCTCTGATTTGGAGGGACTGTGCCTGATTTGGAGCAATGTCCCCCTGTCCCTCATTCCACCTAATTTGTCCCTCATTTTGGTCTGATCTATATAGTTGTTTTACAAAATGCACTTTTTATCTTTCAAAAAGTGTTTCCCAGTGCTAAACCTTTCATCCAATTTCTAAATTGCTGCATTTGTACATTTTAAAAGCCAATACAAAGGAATAGTAGTGGTAAAAAAAAGTCCTTGTGGATTTAATTAACATTTTTTTTGGTTAATTCTCCTTTAAAAGGGGTGTGGCAGGGGGCGTGTCCTATGCCTACATACATTTGTTAGTAGGTCTCCCTCATTCCCATCTCAAAATGTTGGGAGGTATGCATCCCCTGGGTCCCCGTACATTTTTATTCCTTGTACATGTTAAAAGTACACAAATAAATGTGTGATGAGTGCGCTTGTATCAACCTTAAAACAAAATGCAAAAAACCTGTACAACACTTAGAATATATAGTGTATACACCGTGATTAATAAAAACCTGTGTAGTGCAGTGATTTAAAATACGCTTTTAGACCTCCAATTGTTGTTTGGATAGAGGGTTAAAATAATGGATATAAATGTGTCAAGTTTCTCCTATAGATCCTGAAACATTTTTGGTGATTATCCTGAGTTTATTTAATGAGGCACTTGAATGATTGCTGGTGAGAGGTATCAATTACCTATTGCTCAATGTAGAGCTGGTGCCAATAAATGAACAATTATTTGAGTATATAAAAATAGGGTAAATTAATGCATAAATAACTGCTGTCTTTGTTACAGCCGCCGATGCTCAAATTAATGAAGAATATTTCTATGCATTTACCCGGTATCCTACCAGGCTGAATCAATCTGTATCATTACATGCATAAAAAGGAGATTGAATGCAGGAAGTTGCTGCTCACAATATGAATGGTGCACAAGTAAAAGGAGAAAAAAAGACAAAAGGAAAAAAAAAAAACTGACACTTTCCTTTTCTGCTGACACCTCCAGGTGCTGTTCGTTTTCTGTCTTTTACGCTGTGCTTACAGGCACTTCCAGTCAGTTTGCATATGGGGAGAGAAAGAAACATACACCATTGCGCAGTATTTCCTAAAAAGAAATGTGTGTGTGTGCTGTGACCAGTGAGCGGTAATCTACTCACATACACCCGGTAATGGTACAGCGATAGCCGAATGCTTGTCAGGCTTTTTTGCTACAGGGCTGGATGCCCTGCTCGTCCACACTCTGCGTGCTGCGGTGATGTCACTAGGCTCCTCCTCCCGACGCGTTGCATTACAGTCACGTAACGTTTTCAAGGGACTGTAATGCAACGCGTCATTAATTTGAGCATCGGCGGCTGTAACAAAGACAGCAGTTATTTATGCATTAATTTACCCTATTTTTATATACTCAAATAATTGTTCATTTATTGGCACCAGCTCTACATTGAGCAATAGGTAATTGATACCTCTCACCAGCAATCATTCAAGTGCCTCATTAAATAAACTCAGGATAATCACCAAAAATGTTTCAGGATCTATAGGAGAAACTTGACACATTTATATCCATTATTTTAACCCTCTATCCAAACAACAATTGGAGGTCTAAAAGCGTATTTTAAATCACTGCACTACACAGGTTTTTATTAATCACGGTGTATACACTATATATTCTAAGTGTTGTACAGGTTTTTTGCATTTTGTTTTAAGGTTGATACAAGCGCACTCATCACACATTTATTTGTGTACTTTTAACATATCACTCACGTGTGGGAGCACTTTCTTATGGGTTTGCAGCTGTATCATTTGGCCATCTTGAAACACTAATGGTCCTCTGATTTTAATCCTCACTAGCGCTTAAGTATTTTAATATTTTATTCCTTGTACATGCTGTCATCCCTATGTCCTTTTGAGATCAAGCACCCCAATCTTCTTAGGGACCTCTGCATTCTTGCCCCCCCCCCCCGTGAGTATTGTATCACAGTGCAACTGGATACAACTGCACTCCTGCTATTTCTGTGAGTCAAGCATTCAGTACTTTCATAGATCCTTGTCCCCAGTACTTCTCTGGACCTGGTCAGCATAAGTCTGAGCAGGCCACCATCAACTGTGCAGGCTGAATGGAGGATCCATGATCCTCAGCTATACAGGACACATATTTACATATTTCAGATACAGGGGGTCCCCTACTTACAAACATCCGACTTACAAACGACTCCTACTTACAAACGGAGGGAGACAACAGGAAGTGAGAGGAAATCCACCCCTAGGAAGGGAAATTCACTCCTGTAAGAGTTAATATGGGAAAAAGGTGTCTCCACTGATGCTTTATCACCAGTCCATGTTTCCCTATCAACCCACAATTTTCAAAATCCAATTGTCATTGGGACAGAAGGTGAGGTGAAATCTTCTGAACAGGGGCACAGACAGCAAAACAAATGTTACAGGGGTGATAACCCTTATGTTATCTAAAAAACTTAAAAATAGATTTTTTGGCTGGAGCTACACTTAAAAAATTATAGCAAACTTTATCTTTTCGGCATTTTCACAAGTGCTTCTTTAGCAGTATAGAGAGTAGGAGAAAATACACTGGTCAGTATATCTCTTGTCTATTGCATGCTTCAACTGTTCAGAGCTGAATCAGAGCTATTCTTACATTTCCATTAAGGGCCTGCTTATTTGGGGATACCAGATTTTTTTTTTTAACAAGAAAGGTGATACCAGATTTTACTTAAAATAACAAAGTAATACATACATTGTTTTTTGGGGACAAACTAGGCTTTTTTTTGCTAATATATGAAATTTTTATGTAATCTGTAGACAAACAGACTTTAAAAAATTGATGGAAATACCCGCACTATGGTAACGTGTAATGAATACATATAACAAGATTAATATGATTAATTGTGCTAAAAAGGTGCTGCTATCGTGTAAGGTAAAAAAAAAAAAAAAAAAAAAAAGATAAAGAAAAATATTAAACTTAGCGCTGCTCCTATATACCAGATGTAAATAAATTAAACTATAGTAAAGTGCTAGTGTAGTCATAAAGTTCATATTAGTGCAATCATAAGTAAAAAGTCCATCCGTGCACATAAGTATCAAAACGTGTTCAATTCCTGCTTGTGTGGATTCCAGTGCCACTCTGTGCTCCCCTTCCTGGGTCCCCACTCACCAACAATAAGCTTTAGAAACGTAAGGTCTTTGTCCTGCATCAATGGGTGAGATATCTCCTTCCTGCTCCTCCAGCCTTCAGGTTTCCATTGTGATGATATGAGGTATGTGGTATACCAATGAAGAGAAAGATGTATAGCATAATATTGCTAGGATTTATTGTAAAATTAAAACAAATGTACTTACAGGAAAAAAAGTTCATAAGGGCATACAAGTAAAATCGCCGCTTTGGTGTGCGTTCCAGCCATCACTAGGTCTTGTGTATCTCGTCACCGCTTGACAGGGGTTTCGTCCCTCCCACTGGGCATCTTCAGAAGCATTGGAGCATTTTTAAATAGAATAAATGGTTTTATGATATTTTGGCTGCATTAAGTTTGCTTTTTATGTCCTTTTTTTTTATAGATACACTGTGTTTTACCGGAGATAACATCGGATCTGGAGGGATTGTGTAGGAGTGGAGAAGGGGGTTGACACTGGTGCGAATAAGCCCGATGACATGTGGGCATTGGGTACAGGTAAGGTATATTAGCATGAGCATTGATGTTTGAAGATGGGAGTGCATGTGGTGATATATTTTAACACATTTATGCACAGGTGAGCACATTTATTTTTACGTTTTTTTTATTTGGTGTAACTGACACCACCGCCCCCACAGTCCTTCACTGGTTAGCTCTCTTTTTTTTTAATCCCCTGAAGAAATCTGGGGAGGTCTTTGTACTAACTAAAGGACTTTGTACTAACCTAGTCCTGCTTGCGTTTGACATTTTCACTAATTGCTCACACTTTACCTGGTTACTTGAAACTGGCTCTACCAATTCATAGGCTTATCTTGGCTTCATTGTCCACTATTCTTGCCAATGAAGCTTGCTTATCCAATTTGGCCATATTAAGCTTTTACAATTTACCCTGCAGCTGAAAGCAGGAAACTACAGACTGTCAGGGCTGGGCTCAGCCCTTCCTTCTTTGAGCTTGCCGCTCAGCTGTCGGCTAATTACCAGCTCCCATCTCTCCACAGCTACTCGCCTGTTGATGATTTGTCAGTGCTGCCTACTTAAGCCGTCCAGCCCAGAGGATCTCTGCCTTCGCCTTGGTCAACATCAGAGACGATCTCCTGCATTCCTGTTTAAAGACTTGCTTGGCAGACATCCCTTCTGGCTCCAGATGCTGCTTGCTGTTCCACTACATTGATCCCTAACTTCTGGCTTGGCTGACTATCCATTCCGGTTACTGAACTTTGGCTGTGTTTTGAATACGTTTGTTCTTTTTACTTTTTTTATTAAACAAGTGTGATTTAACTGTACTTCTGTCTCAGTCTGATTTCATGGTTTCTGACACAGACATAACACGGCTCTAGACAGGAAGCAGCAGTCTATAACATGTCTAGAATCAAAACTTCTAAAGAGACATCTGGCCCTTATGTGGCTTTGCTCTTCGGTTTTCTTTTTTTTTTTGTATTACACCACAATTTTAGACCTAGATCAGCCATTGGACTACCTACCATCTTTGAAAGTTCTAATGTGTCAAGTTTAAAACATATATGGTATAGAAACTGGTTAAGGGTTTCAGTATATGAGGATATATTGTTCAGTCTGAGTCTAAGCAGCGGCATCTGCTCTTTGAACTTGTGAATGATTGGTCTGAGAGGTAAACTGTTCAGGTTTATCGCCATAACACGCTTGGGGTCTGTGCCAGACATGTCTTCTTGTTAAAGAGCAGGACAAGGCATTCAAGAAAAATCTCTGGCACCCAACCAAGTCCATAATACACATTTAAATAAAGAATCAGTGTTCTACAGATACAGAGAGTTTACACTGTGCTCTGGAACATGTGCCTATGAGCTTATTTGGGAAATGAGCATGTGGCTTAGCAAATGTAAAATGCCAGCATAATGCCATTACTGTAAATGGAGAGCTTTATCTTTTCGTATTACTTCCCATGACGCTTGCAATGTACCTAAACTGCAAAAAATTGGCAGACACTCTTACAGCAATGATGACTTCTAAGAATTAACAGCGGTACATTGATACAGCCCAGTGTTCCTCACTGCTAAACATTACACTGTCAGCTTTTCTGAAACGAAGCAAAACAGACACGAATAGAATTCATTACAAGCCTAGTTATTTTTTGTGTGCTTTAAAAAGGTCAGAGGCATTATTATTGTGGAGAAAAAATGTGGAAGCTTATAGAGGCCCATAGCTGCCAGGGCTAATTGCCACAAGGATGGAGGCCAGCCAATGCTTTCCACCATTCTCACTGGGTTCTTCTGACGTCAATGAAAGCCATGCTATCCAGTAAAAGAACAATGAACCAAATACCATTTTTTGTGTAATATACAGTAGTCTGGCATAAAAATACAGAAGTTAGGGTAAAATGCCGAGCACAAGATTGTTTCTCTATGTTACAGATAAATAAATGTGAATCTAATTATCATAACACTCAGTTATCAAGGCTCAGTGCTGGATTACACCCAAGTAATCCTTTTTGTATCTACTTGGAAGTCCACGGTCCTGGAATTTGAGGAGTTAAAGTTTCCAGATCCCAGCTGTCCAGTAAAAGCGCTCTCTAGATACCAGATCACTCTTAAGCCCCATACACACGGTCGGAAAATCCGACCACCAAATCCATCGGATTTGGTCCGACGGATTTAGTCCGACACTGGTGTTGCATACACACGGTCGGACAAAGTTGTCGGAAAATCTGATCATTCTGAACGTGGTGACGTTTGTTGCCTACGACGGGACTATGTAGAGGCTAGTAGCCAATAGCTTTGGTCTTGTAATGTGATCTGAGCATGCGTAGCACTTTGTCCGTCGGAATTCGCTACACACGATCGGATTTGGTGTGATCGGACTTTGTTGTCAAAAAATCTATCCAGCAGGAGATAGGACTTGGTCCGTCGGACAATCCGATGGAAACTGTCCGATGGTGCCTACACATGGTCGGAATTTCCAACAACATTGTCCGATAGGACAGAATCCATCGGAAAATCCGACCGTGTGTATGGGGCTTTACGGTATTGTGAAGATAGAGCCCCCTTCCCCATTGCAAATTGTTTCTGTGCACTAAAATCAATTTTAGGTTGTCGTTTCCTGAAAATACTACATAAATGCTACTTAAAAAATTGCAACCACCAGCATTATATTCTACAGGGCCTCTGCTTTCAGAAAATACTTAATTGTTTGCAGGTTTTAAGTAATTTTTATAGCATACAATATAGATTTTATCATGTTGCCTATTTTGCCTACTTGTATGTATTTAGAACAAGGAGGCCTGGCAGACATCTGACAATCCAATTTCTCTTTGTATCTGTAAGGATATAGTAACACTGCTTTTTTTTATAGAAATTATAACTTTTAGTAGAGGATATTTCTAAGGGGGGTGTTAAATGGCCCCATTTGCCATGCAATGATTACATTCTTTAACAGTTTAAACAAAATGATTTGCCAGAAAAAATATTGTTATATGATATATATACACATACATACATACACTATCTCACAAAAGTGAGTACACCCCTCACATTTTTGTAAATATTTTATTATAACTTTTCATGTGACAACACTGAAGAAATTACACTTTGCTACAATGTAGAGTAGAGAGTGTACAGCTTGTATAACAGTGTACATTTTCTGTCCCCTCAAAATAACTCAAAACACACAGCCATTAATGTCCAAACCGCTGGCAACAAAAGTGAGTCATCCAAGTAAAAATGTCCAAATTGGGCCCAAAGTGTCAATATTTTGTGTGGCCCCTATTATTTTCCAGCACTCAACTTCTTTGGTCGACTATGGCGAGGCCTGTTCTGAGTGGAACCTGTCCGGTTAAACCGCTGTATGGTCTTGGCCACCGTGCTGCAGCTCAGTTTCGGGGTCTTGGGGGTCTTCTTATAGCCTAAGCCAGCTGTGGTGAAACTACAAATCCCATCATGCCTCTGCCTCTAGGAGCCATACCTGCGATTGTTAGGGTCTTGCAATGTCTCATGGGACTTGTAATTTCAAAACAGCTGGAGGGCGAGGTTGCCTACCCCTGGCCCAAGCCATCTTTATGTAGAACAACAATTATTTTTTTCAGATCCTCAGAGAGTTCTTTGCCATGAGGTGCCATGTTGAACTTCCAGTGACCAGAATGAGAGAGTGAGAGCGATAACACCAAATTTAACACACCTTCTCCCCATTCACACCTGAGACCTTGTAACACTAAACGAGTCACATGACACCGGGGAGGGAAAATGGCTAATTGGGCCCACTTAGGGGTTTACTCACTTTTGTTTCCAGCGGTTTAGACATGTGTTGAGTTATTTTGAGGGGACAGCAAATTTACACTGTCATACAAGCTATACAATCACTACTTTACATTGTAGCAAAGTGTAATTTCTTCAGTGTTGTCACATAAAAGATATAATAAAATATTTACAAAAATGTGAGGGGTGTACGCACTTTTGTGAGATACTTTGTGTGTATGTATATATATATATATATATATATATATATATATATATATATAGTCTCAAACTGGCGGCCCTCCAGCTGTTGTGAAACTACAAGTCCCATGAGGCCTTGCAAGGCTAACAGTTACAAGCATGATGGGACTTGTAGTTCCGCAGCAGCTGGAGGGCCACCAATTTGAGACCCCTGAGATAGATATATATATATATATATATATATATATATATATATATATATATATATATACACATACATACATACATACACATACACACACACACACACAAATGGGCAAATTCTACCCAAGACCCTATCGCCACCGCCTGCATCAACCAACTGGAAGAACTGGGTCTCCAGCAACTGATAAAGACTCCAACACATGGCTCAGGACACACCCTGGACCTTATCTTCAAACAAAATTTGAACATCAACATACTCGACAACCTACCACTACCATGGACGGACCACCACGCCATCAAATTTAAAATCACCACTAATACCACCCAGCAAAAACAGAAACCGGCAACAACAACTCATTGGACCAGATCGCAGAAGAAACTACACTCCGAAACCTTCAAAAACACGTTGGCAAACAAAATAGCAACGCTGAATTTAACCCACTCAACGGAACTTACACTCCGCTCCCTAAACAAGGTATTACTACAATCAGCAGACGCAGTGGCTCCAAAACGCAGAACACCTATCCGGAGGAAAAACTCAGGATGGTTTAACAGCTCTCTCATGCTACTCAAGCAAGAACGCAGAAGAGCCGAAAGAGCATGGAGAAGAAATCCTACCAAAGAAAATCAGACAAACTACAAAGGACTCACTGAGAATTATCACAAAGCAATCTTTAAAGCTAAAAAAGATTTTTTTGCAAATACCATTTCATCGGCACTAAACCGCCCTCGGGAACTTTTTAAAATAGTCGCTCAGTCGATGAACCCGGCATGCTTAGAGCCCCCAGCAAACGAAACCCAAGATTTCTGTAATGAGTTATCAGATTTTTTCATTGACAAAATCGACAACATCCGGAAAATAATCCACATGAAAAAAACTTCCAACCTCAGCCATCCAGAGCAAAAAGAAGATATGGTCACAAATATCCCTCTTCCACCAAAGTTTTCTTTGATCCCAATCTCCACGGACACCACCAAAAACATCATCAAAAACCTCAGAGACAGCACATCTCCTATTGACATCATCCCCACAAAACTGCTGAAAGAATGCTCTGACATCTTGGCGCCTACGCTAACTCACCTCATAAATCAATCTTTCAAAGAAGGGATTGTTCCAGGCGCCCTCAAACAAGGCATCATCAAACCCCTGCTAAAGAAGCCCAACCTCGACCCCCGGGACCCCAACCACCGCAGACCGATAACAAGCCTCAACACCATCTCCAAGATTATGGAGAAAGCGGTAGTACAACAGCTACACCGCCACCTAGACACACACAAACTCCTGGACCCTCTACAATCAGGCTTCCGCCCAGGCCATGGCACAGAAACGGCACTCCTAAAGATTTGGGACGACGCCCTCGAAGCAGCAGATGACGGAGAATCATGTCTCCTGGTGCTGTTGGACCTCAGCGCAGCGTTTGATACTGTGGACCACAACACTCTACTCATCCGCCTTACAGAAGTAGCAGGAGTCGCAGACGCAGACCTACAATGGTTTGCATCCTTCTTAGGAAAATCGCTCTCAGACAGTGAAACTAGGAGCTTTTACCTCTGAAACACGGGCAATCTCTTGTGGAGTCCCTCAAGGATCACCCTTGTCGCCAGTGCTCTTCAACATATACATCCGCCCACTCCTCAAAATCATCAGAAGATCGGATCTCTGCTTCCACTCATACGCTGATGACACCCAATTATACTTTCGGATCACCGGACAAAAAGACCATCATCGGCAATTAGAAAACTGCCTCACTCGAATAGACGACTGGATGACTGCCAGCTCTCTTAAACTCAACGAATCAAAAACAGAACTTCTTATTCTACATGCAAACCAAAACTCTCGAACCAAGATCCCTTGGACACCCCCTACCATCCTTGGACAGACCATCTCCCCAAGAACCAAGGCCAAGAGCCTCGGAGTCATTTTTGACTCAGAAATGTCAATGGAGGCACAAATAGGATCGGTAGTTAGCGGATCTCACCATCTCCTTCGTCTTCTACGCAGACTCATCCCCTTCATTCCAAAGGAGGACAAAGCAGTGGTAGTTGGAACAGTCATTAATTCACGACTGGACTACGCAAACTCCCTCTACATAGGGTTACCCCAATATCAACTTGCACGCTTACAACTTATCCAAAACACGGTGGCAAGGCTGATAACAGGAAAAAAACCCTGGGAATCCATCTCCCCTTCCCTGAGGAGCCTACATTGGCTAACCGTAAAGAATCGGGTCATTTTCAAGACCCTCTGCCTCACCCACAAATGCACCCATGGAGACGCGCCTCAATACCTTCTCGAGAAAATAAACGCTACACACCCAATCGCAGTCTTCGATCGTCCGACCAAAACCTCCTCCTCATCCCCAAGTCCCGCTACAAATCAAAAGGGGAACGAAGATTCGCTGTCCAAGGACCACGGCTATGGAATGCACTACCAACCTACATCCGCATGGAAGAAAACCATCAGGTCTTCAGGAAAAAACTCAAGACCCACCTCTTCTAAGAAGCTTGACAACAAAGCACTAATTACAGCGCCTTGAGGCGATTCGGTTCGCATTGTAGCGCTATACAAATTATTCATTCATTCATTCATTCACACACACATATATATATAATAATTTGTAAAGTTGTTCCTTTGAACCTTGTAATACATTTTGCATTTTGACAATCTTAGAAATGTGTATGTTAACGATTTTGAGTAAGTAAATTAGGTCATCAGCACACCATAGGGTCCTGTTGCAAAACCCGATAAACTATCAACCCCTTCATCAACTATCTTTGTTGACTACAAATTTTACTTATGCTTTTATGTCAAACTAGCATTTTTGGACCTCATGCAACTAGTTCTGTCACAGTGTTACTACTTCTTTGCAGCCTACAGTGTGTTTAAGGGTTTTGAGTGCACAAAGCCCTAGCTAATCTCAGTTCTTTCTTATATAATTTTGCAACTGAATACTTCAGGACATGTTTGAGGGCCCATTTTGAGCTTTGAGGCTCAAGGTGGATCCTGACCATATTGGTGAGATCCTGATTGACAGCTTGCTCCAGCTCTCAGCTGAAAGCCAAAGCCAGCTGTGCCTGCCACCTCTATATTATGGCGCTCCAGAGAGTACTGGATGGGTAGAGCTGAGTGGTGACTGATAGTCTTTTCAGAGCAGAGAATGATGGCTAAGAACTGAGCAATCAGCAGTCATGTGATTGCTTAGTTAACAATCTTAAAGCCAGTGTAGCACAGCTGCAGCATCACACTGATGCTGCTGCATGGAGGTGAGTATGTTTTTTTTTTTTTTGCAAGTTATGACTTTATTATTATTTAATTCTTTATTTGTTCCAGATATGCCAAGCATCGTTTACAACAAACAGGACATAGTGTAGGTAGAATATAAATCACTTTACGATAGGTGGTAAGATTGACATGCACATGACTTTGTCGGCACAGTGGTGTAGTGGTTAGCACTCTCACCTAGCAGTAAGAAGGGTCGCTGGTTCGAATCCCAACCACGACACTTCCTGCCTGGAGTTTGCATGTTCTCCCTGTGCCTGCGTGGGTTTCCTCCGGGTACTCCGGTTTCCTCCCACAATCCAAAGACATGCAGGTAGGTTAATTGGCTTCTGTCCAAAAAAATTGGCCCTAGTATATGAATGGGGACCTTGGATTGTGGGCTCCTTGAGGGTAGGGACTGATGTGAATGTGCAATGTACAGCGATGGGGACAATTGTAGACACTCGCTCAGGTTGAACTGGATGGACTGATGTCTTTATTCAACCTTACTAACTATGAAACTATGAAACTATGACTTTACCGACAAAGTTGTAAAAAACTGAACCTAGGTGAAACTACAATAGAAACATCACTAGACAATTAATGTGAATTGTTTCAAGACTTCATTGTTACTTCTGCTAGGAGATATTCACCCATAGCATCAAATACCCATAATAAAAAAAAAAAAAAAAAAATTCAGTAATGGGGAAAAAAGAACTATAAAAAACTTAAAATACAGCAATAAATAGGATAGGGGAGAGAGGAATAATGCAATAAAAAAAAAAAAAAAAAAGATATATATAACAATAAGGGGGAAAACAAAAAATAGGGGGAGACCTCCAAGATCACGGGACAGTGAGAGGAAAGAATCTGAACCCAGATCTGTCATAAGGGATTTACCACTAGGAGAAGCAGAATGCGTTCCAGTAGAACCAAGTTTTCATACTTGTTTTGTGAAGAGAGCACTGAGTCTTCCATATTGTTTACTTCCTCCTCCTTTTTGACCAACATAGTCAGGGATGGGGTTGTGGATCTTTCCACTTCAGGAAAATGCAGGCTTTGGCAGCATTAAGAACATGGCAAAGAATTGGTCTACTGTAGGTTTTCAAAAGGATACCAGATTAATGGAGTAAGTAAAAGGAAGCATCTGAAAGTGTTAAATCCATACATTTTTGCAAGATCCTTTTTACACCATTTGAAAATCCTGACAATTTTGGGCAGGACCAAAAAGTATGCAGCATATCCCCTGTTCCCTCCTGACATCTCCAACAACAGTCTGATACTGTAGAGTAACATTTATGCAGAACAGAGGACGTGTGATACCACCTAAGAATATTGTAGTTTGTCTCCTGCACTGGTGCTAATAGAGGATTTGAGTGAGGGACTGACAATCCTCCTGCACTGGGCAGGGTCAAAAGATTGGTGAAGGTCGGACTCCCATCTCTGAAGGAAGGGTAGCTTGTCATTTTTGCTGAGAGTAGTCAGTAGAGAGTATGTCAGAGAAGGAGAGTGTCTAATTGATCCCGTATCCGTGCAGAGTTTTTATAAATACTGTCAGAGAATGTGAAAATTAGCACGCAGCAGGAAGGGTACCCAAGAAATGTGATTCCATAGCCTCCCAAAGGTCTAAACCATAAGGAATCACCATTAAATCTTCCAAGGGGGGTCAAGAAGAGGAATAGATAAATTGTGAGGCTTAAATATGTTGGGAATTCAAGAGGTTGTGGATTACCCAAGATAGGGTACAGTGGTGAGTGTTTTGGTGATAAATTGGTGGTAGAGAAGATGCAATCAAATATCTTCAAAGTTGGGCCTATCATTGAGTGAGTCTTGAGAGGGGTAGGCAGATCTGAATAATACCAGGCGGCTTTCTGAAATGTAGATTTCAATTATTGGCCAGAGTTTAAAGTGGTTGTAAAGCCTAAACATTTTTTTACCTTAATACATTCCCTGCATATTACATATCTCGAACCAGGAGAAAAGGCCTGATTGCCATTTTTGAAGCAACAGTCAGGAGAGGTAAAGAATTAAGGTGGTTTACATGATTTAAAGTGGGAGGAATTAGAGTCCCCAAGTATTTTAATGCAGTAGTGATCCATTTAAACTTAAAGTTGCATTGTAAGAGTTTTGTTTAGGTCAAGGACATGGCCACCCCGTCACCTCAGTGTTTGAATTGATTTTTAGGTTGTATACTGAGCCATAGTTATCAAACTCCTTAGGTAGGTTAGATAGAGAGACAGTTGGATATTGTGATCTTAAGGGTTGATTTACTAAAGGCAAATAGACTGCACTCTGCAAGTGCAGTTGCCCCAGGACTTAGGCGGGATTCACACCTATGCATTTTCAGTGCTTTTTGCATTTTGCAGATTTGCAGATTTGCACTACAGATGTGTTCCATAGGAAATGGACTGTAGTGCAAATCTGCAAAATTCAAAAAGCACTAAACTGCATAGGTGTGAATCCAGCCTTAGTAAGTGAGGTAAAGCTTCACTTTGCAAGAATACCCAAAAAAAAAAATTTAAATAACGCATTTTTGCTTGCACATGATTGGATGATGGAAGTCAGCAGACACATATGATTACTTGGTGCTTGTAAACCAGCCCAGTGTCAGCTAACAGGGTCAGATAGACTAAAGCCTCATACACACGATCGGACCGTGGACCAACTTTCCTGTGGATTTTTGTCCAAAGGGCGTTGGCCACAAGTTGGTATTGCATACACACGGCAGGACTTTTTTCAGCCAACTTTCACCAAATCACTTGGTTTTTCTGCTCTTTACCGCCACCTTTGGTCAACTTCTGTATTGTTGTCTGATCTTTTGCATTGGTTCTGCATTGGTTTGTACAAAAGTCCGTTGGTTTTGTGTACACACGGTCGGACTTTGGTCCATCAGACTTTTGTTGGCAGAAAGTTGGTCTATTCGCACAGCCAACAAAAGTCAGATGAAACCTGGAAAAAGTTTGTCCGATGGAGCGTACACACAGTCGGATGTTGGTCCAAAACAGCTAATTTGGTTGTTTATGAAGCTGTACTGTCAGGATGGCTTCTGCTGGAAGGCAGCCCAGTGATAAGCAAAAAGTCCAAAACAGCTAATTTGGTTGTTTATGAAGCTGTACTGTCAGGATGGCTTCTGCGGTCAGCCACTCGAGGGGGACCATGCCGGTGGTTACTGACGCTTCCTGCTGTCCTCGAACTTAGAGAGAGCCAAAGATGGCATCACTTCTGGTCTGCGGTGTGAGAAAGGCGATGTGTTTGTGGAGCATGCGCTCGTTCAGGCCTAGCTGATGCCACCTTGGATAAGGGTTTATAAGGGGAACGACTAGATAAGTCCATGGGATTCAATTAGAAATCAGGATAGAGACCCCTTAGACTTTGCATATTTATTGTAAGAACAATAAAAAGGTGGGGAAGCATCTGTTTTTAAGCAAAGGTGATTTGCCTGCCTTAAAATATGTTTCTTGAACCAATGCTAAATTTGAGCATAACTTATGCAATTCGCGAAGTAGAGTCGAGGTCCATCTCTTCTTAGGAGTGTTGGGCCCCTTGACATTCAGGGATGTGATCTGCAGATCATCCATCCCATGATCTCGGGGGGGGGGGGGGGAGGGGAAAAGAGAAAGAGAGGAGTTAAGGCCTCTAAAGTAAAAGCAGCCTTAGGAAAAAAATGTGAAGGCGAGACTCTAGGCCGAACTAGGTGGGGGAAACTACAAGCAATGAGAGAGCAGCAGTAGGGGGAGAATGGAAAATGATTATTGCGTGTAAGTGAAGGAAATCTAAATTGGTTATAGAAACTACTGCTACCAATTTCCAAAGAGAAGAACAAGCTTATGTGGGGGTAAGACTACTATGGAGGTTGAACAGAGACATGCTATGGGCAGGTAGAAAGAATGAGAAAAGAGAAAAAGGAGTACCCCGCAGGGTAAAACAGACATACAAAGTAACCCTCCAAATAATTGAGATAACACCTGGCAGATATATGATTATTACGTTTCCGAGGAGACTCAGAGTCAGCCATATGTTCAAGAGCATTCATACACGTTTCCATTCAATCTCAGTTAAGTCAATATTGTCCCTACAGGTAAAAGACAATTAAGGTGCCAACACAATAACACACATTGCAAAGTAAACATGCAAGGTTTCCAAAATCTCAAGATACATTACAAAAGAGAACCTGACAAACAGCAGAGTAAGTAAACAAGAGTAAGTAAACCAGCATAGAATGACCCCTAATGGCGGATAAGGGAAATGAAGATCCAGCAAGAGTATGATGTGAAGATCTTATAAAACTGGTGGTATGCTAGGGGATACAGTAGGAATAACTAGGTCTTCAGTTGACTAGTACCGCTATCAAGATTCCACCCTTCATGCCATATTCTGCCATGTAGGCAACTGTCTCAAGTAATAGATTTGGAGGCCAACATGTGAGCTGCTAGCACCACTACCAGGGCCCCATAAGGAGGACCCAGATTTAAAAAAAAAAACAAAGGATGAAGCCAGTGGATCACACACTGAACTATTCCAATATTAAATCTCTCTCAATTATGAAGAAAACTATAAAAGCCGCATTCCATACAAGATAAACGCTATTGGGAACATTACCAGTAACATTGTATATGAGACATATAATCAGACTGCACTTATATATGTAATAATCAACCAGAAAAATACAAAGAGTCTGAGAACAGAAACTATAAAAAGTAACCCATAAAATCATGCATTAGAAATGATCCCAAATCAGAAGGTTCCTATTTGGTCGAATGACATTGTAGTGGGATTACTCAAACAGGTGATCCAGTAATTCCCTAATTCAAGGAACAAAAGAGGGCCTCAATATCTTGGTGCATCATATAGTAGAAATGGTAAATCTAGTAGCTCCCCAGAGGTCAAACACCAGGTCCGCTGGCCGAATCTGGCCCGCCAGGCCATCTCATGTGGCCCTCACACCTCTCCTGCAGCTGTGGCACCCCCTCTGTCTCCACATCCACCTTGCATCAGCAATCAGCAGCACAGCGAAGGACAGAACTTATCTGCCAGATCCTGCACTCATCCATGCAGCTGTAGAGAGTCTCATCTTTGCCCCATCTCAGTCTTCAGCAGCTGAGAGGAGGACAGAACTCCTCCTTAAAATCCTGCTACTCTCTGTGCAACCAGAACACCTGCCATCTTCACCTCCCCTGGTCTCAGCATTCAGCAGACTTTGGCAGCTGATGCCAGCCCACCTCAGGTCCTCCTCCAGACCCTGCACATTCCAGTGAAGATGTAACTTGGACTCTAAGAGCTGAGCATCCCAGATTGAGGAAGGGGAGGCTAGAAAAGCAGCTTGTCTGAAACCAATGATCTGGTGTCGATACTAGTTGGATCTTAAGTTGATTCACGGTGAAATAGGATTGTGGTACTTTCCTGATGAAGAACATGTTTTAGTTCGAAAAACATTGGTAACGCCAGTTGAAGTGTACTGTGGAAGCGACATCTCATTCAACAAATGATTGTACCACTATGTGCTAATCATATTTTGTAATCCAGGTCCTTTGTCATTGTATACATGTATGAAATATTTTGTTTTAACATGCCACAGTCTCTGTGGGGAGATTTTAAGATGTATCATGAATAAAGAAACTTAATAGGTGTTATGTCAGCGTTTAATGGTACAAACAGCAACATGCAATTAGTGCAGATGCACACAAGGCACTAAAACAAAAGCAACAAAGAAATTGCAGCGATAAAAATATGCATAAACACCTTTAGTGATCTTAAAAAAAGTTCAAAATACAACTAAATGAAGAAGTCCAGAGTGAATCTTGTGCAAAATAATAATAATAATAATAATAATAATATAATGTATCCAAGGTGGTCCCCCACCAAAAGTGATTCATTCACCCAGTGCCGTCTCCACCAAAAGCAGAAATTTGCACTCCTCAGTTGTAGTTGCTGTCTAAAATATATTACAGGATCTAGATCATAAGAGGTAAGCTGTTGTCCTTTCCCCAAAACTTCAAGCGATTCCCAATGCAAAGGACTGCCTCTTTAAGTGTGTTTGGATATATGAATGGTGATCCAGAAGACTCTTATAATCTTAAAATACTCAGCACATCCCATCCAAAAAAGCAAATCACCTGCCCTCAGCAGACATCTTGTTGCAGGCATCTTGTAAAGAAACTACTTTTGTATTTTTTTAAGATAATTTCTGTTTTCTTGTGGTTTAAAAAATGCAATGTGTTAGCAGGTGCGTGGGGGTACCTTTAAGAAAAAAAATACCTGGTGATCCTTACAGAAATCTTGTGAGCTAATAACTTCCACTGCTTTATTTTATCAGTTAACATTTCTCTCTAAACAGATACACTTTATCTGCATACAGTTCAGTACAGTGAGTGAGTGTTGTCCCCCTAGTACTGAAAAATGAGTTACTTGAAGGATCACCAGATGAATATAAAGGAAAGTAGCCTTAAAGAAAACAAATGCAGCCACCACATCTACTGGGAATGGTAAACTGCGATAAAATACATTTCTGTTCTTAGGTTTAGCACTTCAGATCTATTAGGCATTTTTATTAAATTACCATACTTTGACTCAAACCTAAAGTTGTCTATATATTAAGATATTTCATATTCTATGGCAGTGGTCTCCAAACTGCGGCCCGCGTGCTGGATGTGGCCTTTGCTTGCCTATATCCAGCTCTTGGGTCACTATTCCTCCCACTAATATGAGCCAATAATCCTCCCACTGTCAACAAAGTTGAGGCACAATTCCTTGCACTAACACCAGCAGTGGGGCACTTTTTCTCCCTCTGACACCAATGATGGGACAATATTCATAGTTGGTAAGTTTGAAAAAAGACATCAGTCCATCCAGTTCAACCTATGTTGTGTGTGTGTGTGTGTGTGTGTGTGTGTGTGTGTGTGTGTGTGTGTGTATATATATATATATATATATATATATGTCAATAGTACATCGTATACCCCTGCATGTTGTGGTCTTGAGGTGCCCGTCTAATTTTTCTTTTTTTTTAAACTATCGATGCTCCCTGCCGATACCACTGCTTGTGGAAGAGAATTCCAAATCCTTACCGCCTTGACAATAAAGAACCCTCTACGCAGTTTAGGTTTAAACCGCTTCTCTTCCAGCTCAAGTGAATGGCTGCTTGTCTCTTTAAATTCCCTTTCACTGAATCGTTTTTTTCCCCTATGCTAGGGTCACCACTATGGTATTTGTACATTGATATCATATCCGCTCTCAAGCGTACCCTCTCCAGAGAGAATAATTTCAATGCTTGAAGTCTTTCACCATAGCCGAGGTCCTCCATTCCCCCAATTAGCTTTGTTGCCCTTCTCTGGATTCTCTCCAGTTCCAGGATGTGTCCTTCCTTAGTACTGGTACCCAGAACTGGATGGCATACTCAAGATGTGGCCAGACCAGGGTCTTATAGAGTGGGAGAATTATCATTTTATCTCTGGAGTGAATCCCCTTTCTAATGCATGCTAATATTCTGTTGGCTTTGCTTGCAGCAGCCTGGCATTGCATTTCATTGCTGAGCCTGTCATCTACGAGGACCCCCAGGTCCTTCTTCATCCTAGATTCCCCCAGAGGCTCTTCCACCAGCCAGTAACTTGTGTTTGTATTGTTGACACCCAAATGCATTACCTTACGTTTTTCAACATTAAACCTCATTTGCCATGTAGCCCACCCCATTATTTTGTTTAGGTCTATTTGCAAGGTTTCCACTTCCTGCGTAGAAGTTATTGCCCTGCTTAATTTTGAATGGTCCACAAATACTGAGATTGGGCTGTTTATCCCATTCTCTAGATGATTTATGAATAAATTAAACAGGATTGGTCCCAGGACAGATCCCTGGGGGACCCCACTTTCCACACCAGACCATTCTGAGTACTCCCCATTTATCACCCCCCTTTGAACGGTTCCTCCCACCAATACCATGATGGTGCATTATTCCTCCTTCTACTAACCACATGCCCTTTGTAATGTTTTTGCTCCTACTGACCA
The DNA here is from genome assembly GCA_028564925.1 of Lithobates sylvaticus. Taxonomy (NCBI): domain Eukaryota; kingdom Metazoa; phylum Chordata; class Amphibia; order Anura; family Ranidae; genus Lithobates; species Lithobates sylvaticus. The sequence goes on from CM053029.1 coordinate 533,615,489, forward strand.
CCAACCCTGAGGAATTGTTTACTCCCATTGACACTAGGGCATTTTCTACTTCTACTGACCATAGTTCAGCCTCCCTAAAGTCTGAAGGACAGTAAACTGGCCCTTTGCTTAGAAAGTTTGGAGACCCAGGACTCTATAGGATGCTGATATTGACAGAAGATCCTATTTTGACCCTGACCTGCATATCCATTGTTTCAGGGCATGTTAACAACACCCACATAGGCAGTTAAATAGCTTATGCAGTACAGAACACCAGGGGACTGGATGGGAGATTCTATCTCAGCTGATTATTTGGATGTTTTGGGGCATTGTTGCATATAATACATGATGATATTCATTCTTTACTGTATTTCTTCTTTGGAGGTTGTAGAAAATAAAGTTATTTTTATAGAAGAATATCAAGATCTACCCTTTGGTTCGTAAACCCTTACAAGCAAAAAAAAATAATCAACATTAACTCTGATGCCCCGTACACACGATCGGACTTTCCGACAACAAAACCGTGGATTTTTGTTCGAAGGATGTTGGCTCCAACTTGTCTTGCATACACACGGTCACACAAATGTTGGCAAACAATTACGAATGTGGGAACATGGTGACGTATAACGAACTTTTGTGCGTCTGACTTGTGTACACATGATTGGAAATTCCAACAACATAGTTTTGTTGGCCGAAAATTTGAGGACCTGCTAGCCAACATTTGTTGGCGGAAAATCCAACAAATGGTCGATGGAGCATACACACTCGGACTTTCAGCCAACAAGCTCATATCCAACATTTGCTGTCGGAAAATCCGACCGTATGTACGGAGCATGAGACTCTACAGACACACACAATCCTTGATGATTTATTGTTGTATTAAAAAGTTGGCCATGTGATCTTTATATTAAAAAGCAAAGCATACAAAATACAAGGCAATAGCTGAAAGTTAAGTCTATGGCTTGTGTTCTCTGTAAAAGCTTTCACATAAGCCTGTCGTGTCCAGGCAGGTGCAGAGTATTAGAAATGTTAGAGAATTACTAGGTAACCAGCACTTAACGTGAGCCTCTCTCCCAGCTATAAGACGTTAATAAATGCATCTGTCTTTTAACTGTTTCCTTCAATACAGTATAAGAATATCGAAAGTAAGCTTATGAATCCTATCCATGCGTTATATTTCTAAGTGAGGAGAGTGCTTTCTATTAAAGGAACCAAACTGTATCTATTTGATGAGCACAAAAAAGACTTATTTATTACCATAGTGCAAAGAGAAAATATACACAGTGTCACCTAAAGATCAGATATCAGTTTTCATTAACTGTAGATGAATATAATAATATGGTTACTCCATGTGGAATATTAATTGCACATTTCTCTTTTTAAAGTGCTCCTTTCTGTATGTGATGAAAGAAAACCATTCATACATGGTCTTAAAGAAAAATTGAATACACTTTTGTGATTGTTCAGGCTCTCTTATATTTAGCCCTTATTTATATATGATTAGAAGGTTTTTTTCACACACACACACACACACACACACACACACCCACACACACACACATAATATTTTGTACTTTTTGTACTTTTTGCTATAATAAATATCCCCATTTAAAAATAAATAAAAATAAATGTATAGATTTATATATATATTTAATTTTTTGTGCTATATATATATATATAAATATATATATATATGTATTCTTCTACATATAAAAAAAAAAAGAAATAAGCGCATATTGATTGGTTTGCGCTAAAGTTATAGCGTCTACAAAATAGGGGATAGATTTATAGCATTTTTATTATTATTTTTTTTTTTTTACTAGTAATGGTGGCGATCGGCGATTTTTATCATGACTGCGACATTATGGCAGACAGATCGGACAATTATGACACAATTTTGTAACCATTGGCATTAATACAGCGATCAGTGTGATTAAAAATGCATTGATTACTGTAAAAATGTCACTGGCAGTAAAGGGGTTAACACTAGGGGGTGGTAAAGGGGTTAACTATGTTCCCTGGGAGGTGATTCTAACTGAAGGGAGGGGGACTGACTAGAGGAAGTGACGGATCATGGTTCCTAGCTAATAGGAATACACAATCTGTCACTCCTGTCAGAACAGAACAGGGAAGTATGTGTTTACACACACTCGTCCCTGTTCTGTGTCTCCTGCACACGATCGCTCGTGGCCGGCGGTTATCACGACTGTTGGCCACGAGCATCGGCACCCCCGCCAGCTATCCGGACCCCGAGAGCCAACGTACAGCTGTGCAGTTTCGCCAACCTGCCGCAGTATAATTGCGGCAGCTGGTCCAGAAGCGGTCAATAGAGATCACATCACAGCAGAGAAGCAGCACAGGACCCCTTTGTCAGGCTTTGTCTAAACCCAACACTATGGCTTTAGTATCAGGGGTGAAAGTCATCAGGTTTAAAAGCAAAACTTTACTCTCTCAATTAACATTAACTAGCTTTAGTAAATAGATAGGAAAGTATATTATATTTACTGGTTTTAAATTTTCTTTTTTACATTTCTTCAGTTACATCCTGGTTTTTAGAGCTAGGCAAATGATGTCATACATCCTAGGAATCTTCATAAGGGACGAGGGCTTTTTCAGCTAGGCACACCCTACTGTCTGAATGCCTGGGCTAAGGGCAGATGGATTCCAGGAAGTTAATGCTACATAATTCATCTGCCCTTATTCAAGATGGCCACAGCCAAAACAGCTAGGGGGTGTTTTTAAAACTGATTTCCCAGCAAAATAAAGCATGGATGGATTGGTGAGTTTGCTTTGAATATTAAGATTAAATTAAATAGCATTTTTGGTTTGTGGTGTTCAGATAGAGTGTATCTACGCTTTAAGGTAAACCCTGATCCAAACCAAAAATTTTAGGCTCAGACATTGCTAAATGAGGGGACAAATGAAAATCCTATATTAAAATGCAAAAGTATGAATAATTTAAAACTGAATATTTAGATTTGTTATTCTCTTTAGCCAGCATTGTGATGCAATTAAGGAACAATGGCAGCTCTTCGGATTAGCTTGAAACTACCAAAATAAAGAAAGATGCACAATGTTCAGGGCAATATACAAAACAGTACAAAAGGGGTCCCCAACACACTTTCAAGATGCCAAACTCATTTTGTAAAAACAATTTAGGTTAAAAACAGATTTTTTTTTTGTAGCATGCATTTGAAAATAAATGTTAAAGCCACACTACCTCACCAAGAGACCTCTGTTCAATGTGGATTCTTACTCTAGGTGGGAACTCAGATTCTTTATTAACCACTTCCGGACCACTCGCCGTCGATACACGTCGGTCCTTTTTTGATGTTAAATACCATTGTTATGGCAGCAAATAGCTGTCATAACCCCCGGTATTTTTTTCAACGGTGGGCGATCGGTGGTGGGAGAGGTGCCACCCCCCTCCCGCCACGTCCCTGTCATCTCCGCCACTTATCGGATCCGATCCTATCCCCCGATAGGCAGGAAGTTGAGTGAGGGAATGATGGCCCCCACTCGACTCCATACCATTGGTAGACGGCAGTGTCAAACGGCACTTCCGCCCAATGGCCTTAAAAGGGACAATAAAAAAAAAAAAAAGATGTGTAAATGTAATTTTTGACCCCAGATCTCACATTAAAGCGGTCCTGTCATGCTTTCCCCCCCCCCCCCCCCCCTATTAAAAAGGGATGTTTACATTCCTTGTAATAGGAATAAAAGTGATCCTATTTTTTTTTTTTTTTTTTTTTTGTAAAAAAAAAAATAAGAAGTAAAATAAATAAGGAAAAAAATGTTTTAAACTGCCCCATCCCTCCGATCTAGCACTAAACCTCCTCTAACTCTCCTCTGTTAAAAAAAAAAAAAAAAACCTCCTCTAACTCAAAACTGGTAACCTGTAGAAATTTTTAAACGTCTCCTATGGAGATTTTTAAGTGCCAAAGTTTGTCGCCATTTCACGAGCGGGCACAATTTTGAAACATGACACGTTGGGTATCAATTTACTCAGCGTAACATCATCTCTCACAATATAGAAAAAAATTGGGCTAACGTTACCGTGTTCTTATTTTTTAATTTTAAAAAAAAAAAAAAAAGTGTATTTTTTCCCCAAAAAATGAGTTTGTAAGACCGATGCGCAAAAACACGGTGTGATATAAAATATTGCAACGACCGTAATTTTATTCAGGGTGTCTAAAAAATTGATTATATATATATATATATACACATACATACATACATACATACATACACACACATTATATATATACACATATATACACACATATACATACATACATACATACATACACACACTGTATATAATGTTTGGGGGCTTTTGTTAACAGACCCGCCGGCACGGCCTTTCCCCTGCTTAAAGCAGTGGGACAAGGTATGCGAACCTCCGCAGCCGGAGCACTCGTGCTTGTAGCGGCAAGCCCCCCCCCCCCCCCCCCTCAAAACTTGCAGGAGCCCTTGTTATACTGCCAGACACCCCTCTTCTTTGCGACCGGTTGTTCGGGAGTGGATGTGCCACCACCCCCCCCCTTTAAAAAAACTGATTAGGGGCCCGCGCTGAGGTCATAAGTCGCATCCACAAACTAAGGTCTTTATGAGCCTGTCAGGAACCATGAATCGGACCGAGACAAAAAAGTGCAGTTAAAAACACACTTGTTTAATAATAATAATAATAATAATAATAGTAAAAGGTAAACAGAACAACGTAGTCAAATCATAGCCAGAGTTCGGTAACCGTAACGGATAGTCAGACAAGCAAGGAAATCAGAAAACCAGAGAATCAGCGTAGTGGAACAGCAAGCAGGATCATGAACCAGAAGGGGACGTCAGCCAAGCAAGTCTTCAACAGGTACACAGGAGAGAGAGTCTCTGGATGTGTTGACCAAGGCGAAAGCAGAGAGGAACTGAACAGCTTAACCACTTCCGGACCGCCGCACGCTGATGTACGTCCCTACTTTGAGGATGGATATCATTGTTACAGCAGCAGCTAGCTGCCATAACCCTTGTATCCGTGTTCGGCCGGCGGTCCGGTACAAGATAAAAGTGGTCTCTGCGGTGGATTCGCCGCAAGCACTTTACCAGAGCACCCAGGGCCCTGGGCACTCACCGCTGGTCTCCCAACACCACTACTCCGACACCACCTGGTGCTAGCTGGTCCCGTTATAGCCGCCAGCCGTGAATGTAGAGGGCCCGGCGGCCGTAGCAACATGTTTCCACTGTAAAGGCTCATCCCCCGCTGACTCATCGCCGGGGAAGGAGCCCGCTTGTTCCAGCAACGGATGCCGGACGGACCGGGGAAAGACACAAACACCCCCGCCTGCCGAGCTCCGCCGATTAAGGGGATTCCTTCCAGGAGCGCTGCCCGCGGGCGCAGCCGATTCCTTTGTGGGTGGTCCTGAAGAGGCCCGCACGGGACTCCCAATGTGGCGCCGAGCTCCGGGGGAGGAGTCTGGAGAGAAGCGCTCCAGAGATTGAGACCTCCGAGCTCGTGAGGACTCCTGCCCCCCTGTTCCTGACCCGGAGGCTCGATCTCCCAGGACAAATGAGAGTTGCTCCTGCAGCCACTTCGCTTCTCTGGGCGCAGCTTCCGCCCTGAGCTGGGAAAACAGCCTGTCCACGTCCGCCATCTCGTCCAGCACCTGCAGGGGATCCAAGTTGTTAACTGCACTGCGAGATCCTCTGGACTCCAGGGCGAGACCACCTTTCCTTAAATGAACGTAGCCCCTCTCCCCAGGCTACCCCCCCCAATCAGGTAAGCCCTCTCATTACTTTACTTGCCCTGTTCCCATGTTCACTCTGTCATGCCTGCCCTTCGCTTTTTTTTTATCTTTTTTTTGCTCCGGGCCTCACTTAACAAAGACCCCATAGTCTATTTTCTCAATAAAGAGAAGAAATGTTTCTATTCTCATCCTGTATGATATGAAATCATAAAGAATGAATCACTTACCTATGATAAAAAGCTGGATATCAGAAGATTTAATGCATTTGATCCACAGGACTGCAATACAATTGCAAAATGAAATATGACATCCCTAAAGCGCTACAAAGTATATCTAAACCCAACAACAAAAATGTAATATATTGAAGCTTATCAATACTTAGTTATGGTGGCTGCATTTGTTGTCTTTTCTTGAGAGTTTTTTTATTTCCTTAAAAGCGGTTCTGCACACACTTTTATAAGTTAGGCTCATTGGTTTCTAAATGCATCAAAGAGTGCACAATGGACGTTTTTATTTATTTATTTATTTTTAATTGTACCTGCTCAGTTTTATACTGTCAGTTTTCAGTCCCTGCGGCTGTGGGCGGTGTTTGTGCGGGTATCCGCATCATGTCCGGTAATCGCCGCACTGTCTCCTGGGATCTCGTGTAATTCATCCCAGGAGTCAGTGCGGAGGTCCGATGCGAAATCTCGCGTGATTTGTGATGGCAACATTGATAATTACGCCGCTCAGCGCAGTTGCCACTGAGCATGCGCGGGAACCAGCAAGGAATGCTGGTACTTCGAATACGATGGAACAAGGAAGTGATTGCTTGTGGGCTTCAAATGCCCACAAGCAAGATGACATCTGCTGTGCATGATTTTTAAAAAGTCAATTAGACCGAAAAACAGTCTTGGATACCGGGAAGCATCACTACAAGTGAGTCTGACTTTAGCATGAAATGAATTTTAAACAGAAAAAAAAAGTGTGCAGAACCGCTTTAATGTTCACCAGCAACACACTTTCTGTCCTAGGGTGACACTTACTTGCTGTACTGAGCAGCTTTGTCATTCTAAGACAGGAAGTGTGTTAGATATAGGTATCTTTTTTCAAGGAGCTTCTGATCTGTCCGGTGACATCACAGGTGAGCGATGTTCAGTTAGATTAGCGCCCTGCTGGGAATGTCTATGAAAGGCTGGGCTCTAAGGAAGAGGGTTGAATGATTCCAGTCATCATTCAACCTAGAAGAGGATCACCATCTATTGGAAAAGAGGATTTACTGCAGGAGCGTAACCCCAGATTCCTTTCGTTGCTACCAACGCATGTCATACATCTGTGGCAGCAGGGGTTGTACAACATGTGTACACTCCACCAGTGCTGGGACAAAGTCATATAGAGCCCAGGTCGAACCTTCCCAATATTGCGCCCCCCCCCCCAGATGTATGATTGCGTGTCTGCAAAAATCCCCCCCCCCCCAAAAAAAAAAAAGTATTTACTCAACGCAACCTCATCTTTTATATTTTACCAAAAAATATTATATTATGTGCCCCCAATTTGAGTGTATTTTGTACTGAGAAGTTGCACTTGATAAAACTATTTTGCAAATATTATGTGACATAAAAAATTGGAATTTCCACCAATGTAGTCTCAAGGTAGTTTGGGGGTTTTAGCTGATCTTTAGACCTAAAATTAGGAAAATGTTATACTTACCTAACGGTAATTTTCCTTTCCTGATGCAAGCATGACAGCATATACGTAGGGCAGGGGGCGGAGCCTACCCATATCACAGGACCGGTTATACTACAAGATTAGGTCTCCTCCCTGCCTGCAGTATTCTCGTAATTTAGTATCACTGTGAGGCCATTCGTTTTCCTTTCTTTAATTTATTTATTTATTTTTTGCTTGCATCAGGAAAGGAAAATGACCGTTAGGAAAATGTTATACTTGCCTCATTCCTGACACAGCATGACAGCATATATGTATGGAATGTACCAACTTACCAGACAACAAGGGTGGGTACTGTTGAAGTGTTTAAGTTGACAATTAGACCTATAGTCACTAACGACTGAGATGTAATGTAGTTAAGGCTGCTGGTCCACAAGAATGGACCCCCAGCGTATTGAATGTAGACCAGGTCGTAGTTTACATATTAACTCTGGATAGACTCCTTTGGAGTTCCGCTCCCATGGATGCGCAATCAGTTTGGAAGAGTGGTCTCTGCCCTTATGTGATAGATTTGTCCTAGCCATCTAAGCCCTTTGACTGACTTGATCTGCACCCCTGCGATCGTCTTCATTGGACAGTGCTTGTCTTCTGATGTCGTTAGGCTTGACTATCGTTTTGCTTCTTGACAAAGGGGCAATTCTATGTCTCTTCAATGTTTGTGGTACTTCAAACACTTTAGTTTGGATATGCCAGAAGGATGATGTTCTAACCCAGGTTGCAAAGACACCAACCTTTGTATAGTGTTGGAAGAGACTAGAGACATTTTGCCTGATAATTTCAGCAACAAGGTAGTTTATGGCTTGACACTTGGATGTCTGAGATCCTTCTAGACCTATTTGCCATACTTATTCCATGTTACTGGCCAGGTTGAGGATGTCTTATCCTTCTGGATGGAGTGTGAGACCATGTGTCTCACACTATTTGGAAGACCCCGAGAGGGAAATAATAATCTGCCCAGGTCTTTCGGAATTGGTTGCCAAGATGTGCAACCATTACTGTATCCCAGAGAGTGAGGACACGACTGAGTTTCATGTATCCTTTAATGCCGTCTCTAGGCTTACTTGTATACAATTCAATCCTTACAGCAAGGAACAGAGAATTCCATCCTTTCAATTCTGTAGGTTTTTCTCGTATCTAATGTACTTGAAGTCTGGAGTAGGCGCTCTGACCTCCATAGGATTTCAAACACTAAAAGGTGAGACCTCCACTTCTTGGTCTCCAGCATCTAGATATAACTTGTATGGATTTGGAAGATACCATTGGCCACGCTGTATGAGGTGTTGGACCTCTGGAAGGAGAATAGGATGATATTGTACTTGCGTATATCATGGCCTGCAAGCCACAGGGCAATTATTGTTATCGCCACCGAACTGCTGCGAACTCCGGATAAGGATCCTGGTGCCTTTTAGGTTTGTTCGATATACATATTGGGTAATCTGCATAACCAGTTGGCTGTCATTAGTTTCTCTGCTTCCACCTCCAGGAAGCCACCCAGGTTATTGTCAGACCAATATCTTGATAGCCTTATTTGTTGCCGATCCCTTGACCAGCTTGTTGGTTTGGAGACTGTCAATTGTCATCCAACGGCTTTTGTACCTTACGCCGTCTGGCAGTAAGTTCTAGAAACCCTACCTAAGGGGCTTGAGACCTGACTGGGAAATACCTCTGACAGAATTTGACTAGTTCTGCATTCATTCTTGACAGAGAAGATAGGCCTTCCCCATTTTGCTGAGTATTTGCAGCATTGTTGAGGCTCTTTTTGTTGCGTTTCGGAAGACTTCAGTCTGCGACCACTGCAATTCTGACTTTTGAACACCTTGTCCTCCATCGGCATGAATACCCAACGAGTAACAACTCGTGATGATTGGTATGCCTAATAGCTGATACACTGAAAGATTAATTAGCTTAGCTACCTCCCCAAAAGGGGACTTGTCTCCTCTGTGGAGTCACTGTTCCTGGTGCCGGAAGTAAGACTTTCCTTACTACAAAACCAGTTAATACAGTTGTCAACCTTCCCTTGGGCCCTTCGGACCACATGGGTTACTACAGGCTACTTAATCCCTCTTGCGACCGTGGGATGCAACCAATGGAAAAGAGCTATTTGTTCAAGTGAGATACTTATACTGTTGCTCTCTCTGAGGGTAACTTTATTATATTTTTTCAGAGATTCAGAACTACTTCCCGGTAGGTCATTGTTGTAATGAGACTAGTTGGTCTCTAGATGATGGCTCCTCCCGATTCGATCAGAGTCTGCACTAGGACTCTTTTCCCAAAACCTGGAAGTCTTTGCTCCAGTCTGTTGCTCAGACAAGGCTCACCAAGTCGGCCCCTACTGGACCCAATATCCTGGGAAATGCCCGGAGTTTGTCGAAAGGTCACAGTCTGACCGATGAACTCGTAGTGAACTCTAACGGCTAAGCGAAGGTACTTGCTGAAACATGGGCATCTCGAAGCGTGTATACAGTATGCACACACTCAAACACACACAACATACAGGATATACAAGGTAATACTGACATATAATCACACACATAGGTTGGACTTGATCGACTTGTGTCTATCCTCAACCTCACCCATTATGCAACCACGCGATTATGCAACTTGCTAGGTCTAAAGACCATCTACAGTCTTAGCCTAGGTTTCCACTATTGCGACCTAAAATTCATGCAATTTTACAGCGATATCTATGCGACTTGAAATCGATGCCTGTGTATTTTTGATGTCCATGGTCCCAAGTACATTACAGTGGGAACAAAAGTAGTGTAGGGACTACTTTGGAGTCGCACCGCTATAAACGATACTCCTTGAAAATTAAGGGGTATGATTTGTGGAGGTCAAGCCTTACCGACGGCTAGAGAGATTAATTGCAGTGATGGCCTATGCAATTTTGGATCCTCATCCTTCTGCTTGTTATTCAAGTCTTACTTTTGACTAACGACCATGTAGTCACAACTCTTGTGCTCCAATGCGTTATGGAGGAAATGCAATGAATTGGCAGAGAAGAATGAAAATTCCATCAGTTTCCTTAATGCACAGGACCCACGGATCCTAAGCTCAAATTTACATATAACTGTCAGCTGACCCTACTGGACGGCTTGGGTTTAGGCAAATAAAGATGATTATTGATTCTTTATGCTCCGCTATAGTTCTCCCAGGTTTAACATGGCATCCACTCTTCGTTACTTTGTCTTTTGGCTATCCTCTGGTCATTGGCGATTAACATAAGGGAATAATCCTCCTTCTAAATATCACCAGATCCGACTTGAACAGTCACCACTCTGACTCAAAGCGGCATGTGTTTACTTGTGGGATGAGCCATAAGGGTTCACTGACCACAATGATTACTGGAGAAACAGCATACAGTCTTGTATCCGCAGTGGCTAAACTGCATCATTGGATACTCCATTTTCAATCTAGGATCCGCCATCATAGAGAGTTTATCCGTAATTTTCCTTTCCTGTCGCATCCTCATGGCAGCATACACTCTGGGTTGTGACTCCGCCTCCACAACCTGATAGGACCACATAACTATAAGATGAAGATACGGCCCCCGCCCCGGTATTCTCTGTATATATGAATCACCTTTATTTAAGAATGGGAGGGATATTGTATGCTGCCATGAGGATGCGACAGGAAAGGAAAATTACGGAAAGGTAAGTATACAATTTTCCGTTTTCCTGTCGCATCATGGCAGCATACACTCTGGGAGTAACTCGCAGACAGGGTGGGTAATGCATCAATAGTAGTTTTTTATTCACAAGGAATGGCAGAGTTGGCCTGAATAACCGATCTCCCAAAATTTACAGTAGACAAACGGGCAGAATCGACTTTATAATGGGAAATAAAAGTATTCCTGGAGGACCAGGTGGCCGCCCTCTTCATATCTGGCTCTATTGCTGTCGCAGGTTACAAAATACTACTTAACAGTCAGTAGTAGGAACCTTCTTCATATCTGGCTCTATTGCTGTCCCAGGGTCTCTGCAAAGGATATTGTCTCTTCTGTTGGAAGAATGGCACCTTTGGTTAATCTACTGAAGCCTGTTTGGCCGGTTGCTTTTGAGGCAGAGGTACCCTTTTAGATGACTTTGTTTGAAAAGCTTAGTACCTGAGCTCCACACAGTCAGTTTGGACGGGGTTAAAGTATCCACCTTTGCTTCTGATATGTCAACTTGCCATAGCAATTTCCCAGAAGCAAGCTAAGGCTGACCCCTCTGGCCAGTCTGATAAAGACTCCCTGGTCAAATGCTTCTGAGGTAGAGGTTGCCTTTAAATAAACACAATTGTTTGATTAGGCTTGGTATGGAAACACTAATGACTGTAGGCCTTCTCAGTCTCTGTCCATTTGTCACTGCTTCTGGCCTGCAACTTTGTTTTGCATTTTGGCCGCCACACCAGTTACCACCAGACCACTATGATCACTTGATCTGCCTCTTCTGGCAGTGAACTACATAGTGGTTCCTTCAGGGCTGAAGAGGATCTGTCCCTTGTTGCAGAAGCAGGGTTGACTGGTGTTGGTTTTGAGGGCTGGAGAGATTACACTCATTATGCCCATAATGTGCACTCTTTTAGGATATAGCATATACCTACCTGCCCTCACCTTAGTTAAAGTTGCTGGTCTCTAGGAAGGCCGATTGCTACTGGTTTACAGATGAGCTAAAAGCCTGGAACCATGCCTGGGAGTATTCGCTAATCACAGGCAGTGAGACATTGCCCGATGCGCTGCTGCAGAGATCGGGAAATGTCTCACTGCTTGTGATTAGCACTCGGCAGTGCTGAATGCCTGGAAAGGCTCTGCACGTGCCGTATACGAATACCCCCAAGCTCATCCTTACCCCTCAGAAATGCAAGCTTAACCACATACTTGCAGCAGTAACTGAATATTATGAATTTGTGCACCATGTGGTGCCTTACCACCTGCATGCTTCATGTCTAAACAGAAAGTCCAATGAATGTCCATCCATGGCATCATGATAAAGGAGCAATCCCTAGAGACCAAATATCCTCACCACCCTTTCTTCCTGGATCCTTTAGGGGGGAGGTCTCCCCCATATAGGCGTTCATGTCTGCCTGTACACCGGGGAGCTTAGACACAGGAGAGGCTTGAACCTGTGCGGCTTGGTCAGAAGTGTCTGACAAGGTGAGGGAAAATTTTAAATCCTGCTCTTTCAGCAGCAGCATAACCGGCTGTTAGCAGTGAGGAAAAAAAAGAGAATACTGCAGGCAGGGAGGAGACCTAATCTTATAGTATAACCAGTCCTGTGATAGGGCAGGGGGCGGAGCCTACCCATACGTATATGCTGTCATGCTGTGTCAAGAATGATTTTTTACACGTGTGCAAAAAAAATCAGAGAAAGGGTTAAAAAATCAGAGAAAGGTATTATTGTTGGAAAAGAACAACAGCATGTAATGTAAAGTTGTTGATAAACTGACAATACTGTATGCATTACACCTATCTATGCAGCAGGTGGCGCTGTAGTATTATAGTGAATGTATTCTATGATATAACAGGATGTATTGTCTGTATCTAAATGTGTACTTTTTTGTTATTCAGTTCCTGTTTGTCTCCATGATGATAAAAGACATGTAATGTATTTCTCCACAAAAGTAATGATTTCAATACCCTGCTAATAATTATTGTGCTTTTTTATTTTTACAAGAGCCGTCCTGTGAATTAAATAATTTTTTTAAACTTTCAGTTTTTTTTTAAACTGTTCTTTAGCAAGGAACATTCATTCCACAAAAATATTGTGTGCTGTACATTGCCTCCAACATTGTTCCTATTTTTTCTTGCTGGAGGCTGACATTTTGCTGAAGCCCAGAGCCCATGAGCAGCAGTAAATCTTTTGGATGTGAGTTGATCGACCTCTACATTTTTGGCACAGTGGCAAAAAAATAGAGTGCAAATGAGCATGTGCAGACCAGGGTGAGACAGTGTATTACTCGATCTTAAACAGTATAGGCTATTACGTTTAAAGTGATTGTAAAGTCTGTTTTTTTTTTTTCTATAAGTATAACAAACATGTCATACTTACCTGCATACCTGGATTTGCACAATGCAGTCCAGATCCTCCTCTTTTTGGGTCCCTCTTCTGTGATCCTGGCCCATCCCTAATGTCGAGTGCCCCCACAGCAAGCAGCTTGCTATGGGGGCACCCGAGCCAAGTCACAGCTCCGTGTCCATTCACACACGGAGCCGCAGCCTGGCCCCGCCCCTCTCGCTCCTGATTGACAGCAGCGGGAGCCAATGGCGCGACTGCTGTGTCTCAGCCAATCAGGAGGTAGAGTCTCGGACAGCTGAGGCACTTGTGGACATCACTGGACAGAGATAGGGCTCAGGTAAGTGTTAGGGGGGCTGAGGTGGGCTGCTACACACAGAAGGTTTTTTATGAATAGAATAAATAGAATAGAACCACTATATTAAGATAAAAAAAACTTCTGACTTTACAACCCCTTTAATGTTTTACATATCTATACCTGCAAAAGGGGCAAGGGGAAATATTTTCATCAATTCTTGGTGTGTTTAGATATGTTTTTCTTTAGGTTGTTGGGCATAAAGATTTGGATGGCAACAGCTATGGATGTTTCCAGGCCTTCAGATGCCAATACGCTTAGTTGCTGGGCCCATACAGTTCCTTTTATTGCTCCTGTAGCTTCATATAGTTATCAAAGCCTAATGCCGTGTACACACGATCGGAATTTCCGACAACAAATGTTCGAGGGTAGCTTGTTGTCAGAAATTCTGACCGTGTGTAGGCTCCATCGCGCATTTTTTGTCGGAATTTCCGGCAACAAAAATTGCAGATCTGGTTCTCAAATTTTCCGACAACAAAATCCGTTGTCGGAAATTCCGAGCGTGTGTAGACAATTCCGACGCACAAAATTCCACGCATGCTCGGAATCAAGCAGAAGAAGCCGCACTGGCTATTGAACTTAATTTTTCTCGGCTCGTCATACGTGTTGTACGTCACTGCGTTCTTGACGTTCGGAATTTCCGACAACATTTGTGCGACCGTGTGTATGCAAGACAAGTTTAAGCCAACATCCGTAGGAAATAAATCCAGGATTTCGTTGTCTGAATTTCCGATCGTGTGTACGCGGCATTATAGTTCTTGGCAAAGGTGAATTTTATACTGTAGTCTGCCAAACTAGAATATATTGTGATATTCAATTGCAAACTGTTCATGCAGACACAGTGCTATTTTACAAATGGCACTGCTGTTCATCTGCGTTTCATATGTCTGCTATTCTTCCAGTTTGTGTTATCTAGCAGTCTAGGACTCATCTCATTCTGTGAGACCAAAAAGAACTCAGCCGAGCTGTAAAGAATCCGAAGCTGAGTTTTGCCAATCTAGAGTACTATCCCTGTCATATGTATTACATTCAGAATCTGCTTTTCTTTATGCCTGGGGGCACATGTTGGCTGCAGAGCCGGAAAATTATCACGTGAGGCAAGCAGGGAAGCAGAGCCTTGCCTAGAACACATCACACCACTTCACATATATTGCCTACAGCACAGATCAATGCCTCCTTCCCTGAAAGCTATTTATTAGCTAGATCTGGGATTTGTTGTTATCAGCCACAGTGCCCATTTCTATAGTAAGCCACAGGAATATCCTCTCACCTAGAATAATGCTGTAATGCAGACACTTCATCAACTAGACGTGTCTAGTAAAAGGAACTGTCCACTGGGAAATAGCAATAAGTCATCTGAACCTGAGAAATTACCGTATATACTCGAATATAAGCCGAGATTTTTGAGACCCTTTTTTAGGGCTGAAAGTCTACCCCTCGGCTTATATTCGAGTCACCGCCGTCTGCCTACATGAACAGCGTGTCATGCAGACAGACGGCAGTTTTCAAAAGCCGCGCCGCCTCCTCCCGCCCATCCGTGATAGGCGGACACTAATTTTCCAAACAGTACAGTGTTCCGCCTATCACGGATGTCCTGTCATTCTCATCTCATGGACGAGGATGAGAGAATGTCCGTGATAGGCGGAACACTGCACACTGACTGCTGGGAAAAAAGTGTTCCTCCTATCACGGACGAGGAGGAGGAGGCGCGGCTTTTTAATTTTACAATGGTGCCGTACACGCTGTGGGGGGACAGAGCGGGACCTCATCGGCTGCACGGAATGGACCCCGGACCCAGGACCCACGACCCCGGACCCAGGACCCCGGACACAGGACCCGGGACCCGCGGATCGGCCAGATCGGCACAGGTAGGCTGCAATGGGGACACGGGGGTCTGTACAGGGGACATGCAGCTGCAGATGGGCGTTGCAGTAGCTGCTGCATTTTTGCCCCTCGGCTTATACACGGGTCAATACGTTTTCCCCATTTTTTGTGGTGATTTAGGGGCCTCGGCTTATACTCGGGACGGCCTATACTCGAGTATATACGGTAGGTGCAGATAAGTAGATATCTCCGAGACCCAATGCATCACACAGAAAAGTGACTTAGTAGTTAGCACTAGGGTCCCTGGTGTGAATCCGGAAATCAGGAAACTATCTGCATGGAGTTTGCATGTTCACCCCGTGCTTTTTGCACACTAGCGCAGACCTCGTGCATGCACTTACTTAACTCCTTAAAGTGATTGTAAAGCCTTAAATCCCCCCCCCCCCCCCGCATTAAAAAGGAGGTCCACCTGAAAAAAATGTTTTAAAAGTCAGCAGCTACAAATACTGCAGCTGCTGACTTTTAATAAATAGACACTTACCTGTTCCAGGTTCCAGCGATGTCAGCAGAGATGACGAGCGATCGCTCATCTCTCAGCTGCCCCCACCGCCATCCTCTGTCAGGGAATCAGGAAGTGAAGCTTGCGGCTTCACTGCCCGGTTCCCTACTGCGCATGCACGAGTCGCGCTGCTCGTCTTTATTGGTCCCCGTTGTGTCCTGGGAACTGTGTGTTTCCCAAGACACAACGGGGCATCTTCGGATATGGGCGGGTATCCTCGGATAGGGGCGGGCCAGCTTCGGCTAGCTAGTCCCTGAAGTGGGTGCAGATACCTGTATTATACAGGTATCTGCACCCCCCTCCCCCCTGAAAGGTGCCAATTGTGGCACCGGAGGGGGGGGGGGAATCCGATAAGTGGAAGTTTCACTTTAGGGTGGAGCTCCGCTTTAAGGTGAAAATCCTTCTGTGCTGCAGATCCTAACACCCCCCTTTTTTTGCCTGAGCCCGATCCGATCCAGCGATGTGCACGAGCACAGCTATTAATCTGTCCTCATTGGACAGATTGATAGCAGCAGGAGCCATTGGCTCCCGCTGCTGTTAATCAAAAGCTGTGACATGAGAGCGGGGCCAAGTCTCGCTGTCTGTGTCAATGGACGCAGCAGTGGAACTCTGGAGCGAGCCTGCATGGGTGCCCACAGGGAAAGTGGCTTTTCGTGGGAACACCTGATGAAAGGGAGAGGCCTGGAGCGGTAGCGGGGGACCCCAAAAGAAGAAGATCTGGGCTGCTCTGTGCAAAACCATTGCACAGAGCATGTACGTACAGACATAAATTATTTATTTATCATTTTTATTTTTAAAAAATCGAAAGTTTAGTATCACTCTAAGCTGTTCCATACATGCTGCTAGGTACAGGTTCAGTCCTAGAAACTTTTGGAGCATACCGATCGCTAGGGAGGGGGCAAGAACATCGACCCCCTCGCTGAGGACTTGTCAACTACGCCTGGTAGTAGATACCACGCTTTGTTGATAGGGCTGCTATACATTCCCACCACTCTATGGTTACCCATGGCAATTATTCTCTTCTTCCAACTTCCCCACTGAGTTAACCCTTTCGTGACCTTTCGTGGTCTTCCACTCCATGTAAGCTTTACAGGCCCTGTTCTTCTTATATGCCATGTACCACAATGCACCCCTTTGAATAACTTCAGACCAGGCTTAGAACAGTTAATATGCTGTAATGGAGCTCTCGTGGTGCATTATCCTGGGCTGCCCAGGCACACATTTGCAGGTAGAGATGCATACCTTGCAGGCTATATCTTCTCCTTAAACTGAACCTTCTCGCTTCCCATGCGGCCCTGATGGTGGCCCTGATGGCGGCCCTGAGCCCAGCCTTCACCCTATTTATGTACAGACCAGGGTGGAGGGCAGAACCGAGTGGCGGCTGGTGGTGAATCTTTTTTTTGGGGGGGGAGGGGGTCGCAAGCACTGCACCCACATCCACTCACTATTTGTAGGAAGCTGCTGACAAGCTAGAGAAAGGGGGATTTGTGACAGTGTTGCTCCAGGGACTCAGCCATTGCTGCAGGCTGACTTTGGACTACAAGTACCAGGAGAGGGATATTAAAAAGGAGAAACGGTAGGGGTTGGTTCTCACAGCTCCCCAAGCAGAGACCTGCTGACTGTCAATCAGCAGCTCTCCACTCTGCTCCCTCCTCACTCACTGGAGCGCTGAGCTGTGGAGGGGGTGGGGAGCGGCCGCCTCAGGCTCTCAGCAGCTCGCTGAGAGGCTGAGACGGGTATCAGTCCAGGCAGCTGGCGAATCCAGACTTCCATTGTCGGGATGATGTGGTGCCTGGACTGATTTGCACTCCTGTGATCCATAGGAGAAGTCCAGCCAAACGAGCTTTGGCTGGACTTCTCCTTTAAGCCGCATCCTGCCTCCTGGAATCATAAACCTCTGAAAGGGCTGGGAAGCGCAGGCGCTAAGAGGTTAAAAAAATGTAGGTAGACAAATTTGGCATACAGTTAGAATCAAGTTGATTAATGCATATTGACACTGCTAAATGAACCCTGATCGAGAAGGATAAAAAATTATTATTTTTATTTTTACAGCACATACAGTGTATATATATATATACAGAGCCGATCGGCCCTATAGGCACTCTAAGCAAGCTGCTTAGGGCCCCGCCGCTGTGGGGGGCCCCCAAGACCCAGCATCCCCCCTTGCACCTCTGGCTGGCCGTTTAGAGTGCAGTAAGGAGAGGTGGGAGGAGGTGGAAGGCGGCGATCGGCAGCTCTATGGTGCCTGAGTGGGCGGCGGGATCTCCCTGGGGTTTGTAGTACTCTCAGTGTATACAGTGGAGAAGAGAAGGGAGGGGCCTCTGACCCAGGCAGGTATCAGTTTCACTTTCACTCTGCTTGAACACTGTTGCTGATGCCCGGGTCAGAGGCCCCTCCCCTCTCCACTGTATACATTCGGAGATGGAACTACTAGCCCCAGGGAGATCCCCCTGCCTGTGGACACCATATAGCTGCCGATCGCCGCCTCCCACCTCCACCAGCCAGGTACAGGGGAACCTCTGCAAGGGGGGGAGTCAGCTGTTTGGGGGCCCAAATATAAGAGGGGGGCTTTCTGGGGACACTAATGTAAGGAAGGGGGCCTCTGGGGACACTAATGTAAGAGGGGGGCTCTCTGGGGACACTAATGTAAGGATGGGGCCCTCTGGGGACACTGATGTAAGGACGGGGCCCTCTGGGGACACTGATGTAAGGACGGGGCCCTCTGGGGACACTGATGTAAGGACGGGGCCCTCTGGGGACACTGATGTATGAGGGGGCCCCCTGGGGACACTAATGTCAGCGGGGGGCTCTCTGGGGACCCTGTGTAAGGAGGGGCTCTCTGGGGATACTAATTTAAGAGGGAAGGCTCTCTTGGGACACTAATGTAAGGGGAGGCTCTCTTGGGACCCTGGTGTAAGGGGGGGGCTCTCTGGGGACCCCGGTGTAAGGGGGGGGCTCTCTGGGGTCCCTGGTGTAAGGGGGGGTCTCTGGGGACCCTGGTGTAAGGGGGGCTCTCTGGGGACCCTGGTGTAAGGGGGGGTCTCTGGGGACCCTGGTGTAAGGGGGGCACTCTGGGGACCCTGATGTAGTAAGGGGCTCTCTGAGGACCCTGATGTAAGGGGAGGCTCTCTGGGGACCCTGATGTAGGGGGATACCCTCTGGGGACCCTGATGTAAGTAGGGAGACTCACTGGGGACCCTGATGTAAGGAGGGGCTCTCTGAGGACACTGATGTAAGGGGGGCTCTCTGGGGACCCTGATGTAAGGGGAGGCTCTCTGGGGACTCTGATGTAAGGGGAGGCTCTCTGGGAAACCTAATGTAGGGGAGGCTCTCTGGGGACCCTGATGTAAGGGGGGGGGGGGCTCTCTGGGGACCCTGATGTAAGGGGGGTCTCTCTGGGGACCCTGATGTAAGGGGGGGCTCTCTGGGGACCCTGATGTAAGGGGAGGCTCTCTGGGGACCCTAATGTAGGGGGAGGCTCTCTGGGGACCCTAATGTAGGGGGAGGCTCTCTAGGGACCCTGATGTAAGGGGGGCTCTCTGGGGACCCTAATGTAGCGGGAGGCTCTCTGGGGACCCTGATGTAAGGGGGGAATCTCTGGGGACCCTAATGTAGGGGGAGGCTCTCTGGGGAACCTGATGTAGGGGGAGACTCTCTGAGGACACTGATTTAGGGGGGCTGTCTGGGGACCCTTTTGTACGGGGGGCTCTCTGGGGACCTTGGTGTAAGGAGGGGCTCTCTGAGGACCCTGATGTAAGGGGGGCTCTCTGGGGACCTCATTCTGTTCTATATTGTTGTACTTATTCTTTGACTGTTTTGTTTAAAGGAGGGAGGATTGTTTTGGGAGCACTGAAGTGTCAGGTGTGACTGTGTGGCAATGGCAAATAGTTTACATGGCTCACAGCATCACGGGTCAAGTAGAGGGCCCCTAAGCAGAATTTTGCTTAGGGCCCCAGGGAGGTCAGGATCGGCACTGTATATATATATATATATATATATATAGTAATATCACATTTCCATTTTATGAAAAGCTTAAGGGAACAGTAGTTACAATGACAGCTTGGAATAAAGCACAGTTGAACTCTTTGTCAAAGTGCATCATTCTTTTCTGTCTCTATAGAGTTAATATTCGTTCCTTTCAGTCCTCTGAACCTTATCTGTTCCTGTGAGCTTATTTATTACATTATTTTAGTACCCCATCTCCCTGCACCTAACACACCAATATCCCCAAGGTAAACATAAACCTTTTCCCTTGTGATCACAAAAAGCTTTTGCAATGGTATTATTGACGTCAATGCTGCTGCAGAGATCAGTATTCGGAAGGCATGTGACAATTAGAATGACAGGTGTACACAGTGTAGTCCTTAAGGGCCAGTTATTAGAATGTACTTTCACATTGTTATAATCGACTAATGAGCTTCTGCACCCACTTGCAGTTTGTTTTTAAACTGTTTTATGAACCAAATTCTAACGGAAGATATTCTATAGGGAACGTACAATGTTTTCACTCTGGTTATGAATATACACATAAAAGAGATCAGCTTGATGCAAAAAAAATCCTATTCATGTGCATTTAAAAAAAAAAAAAAACTTGTTTCCATATAACATTTGTATGTATATATACACAGTGGGTGGGCCATTACATACTCTGCTTTCTGCTTTGCAGTGTTAAACAATTGTGCTTTCTCATAACGCAAGTCTATAACGCAGCTAACTTATCAACAACAAGGCACTCTGTGTGACCGATAAATTATATGAACAGTTGCTGCTATGATTTATATATTGTATTTCATGATTTCAGTGCTTCATCATTTAGGGCTCATGTACACAGGCACAAAAACACCACTTATGCCGCGTACACACGAGCGTATTTTCCTTCTGAAAAATCTTGGATGGTTTTTCCAACGGAATTCCGCTCAAGCTTGGCTTGCATATACACCGTCACACAAAAGTTCGCTGAACTTTCGACCACCAAGAACGCAGTGACGTACAACACAATGACGAGCTGAGAAAATGAAGTTCAATGCTTCCGAGCATGCGTCGAATTGTTTCCGAGCATGCGTAGGAATTTTGCGTGTCAGAATTGGTACAGACGATCGGAATTTTCGATCAAAACTTTTTCCGACCAAAAAATTGAGAACCTGCTCTCAATCTTTTGCTGGCTGGAATTCCGCCAGCAAAAGTCCGATGGAGCATACACGCGGTCGCATTTTCCGACCAAAAGCTCTCATCGGACTTTTGCTGGCGGAATTTCCGATCGTGTGTACGCGGCATTACAGATTCTTTTTTTTTTTTTTTTTTATCTGAATACAGCTCTAATAATGCTGTATCCATGCACATAGCAGTGTTTAGTTCTGTAATATAAAACCGTATTCACTGCCGTAAAAAAATGCCCAAATCCCAGAACCCCAGAGAGCTCAGCAATAGACCTGATATTTGGCACTCCGTAAAGTGACAAAAATTCTAAAGGATCTCCATCTAGTGATTTTCTTCATTAATGGACTATGTATTCTGCTCTTGGTGTCTGAAAGAGGATAGCAATCCTTATGCACCTCTGTACTATGTTGAGTTATGACAGTACTGGTCTGTAATAGCAGTGGCATGCCCATTATGGTTATAGTTAGGTGCTTCTAAAGCAAGTGTCAAACACAAGGCCTGCGGGCCGAATTCAACTCCGTTCTGCCACCTCCAGCTCTTGCCCTCTGCTCCCCACTCGACACTGTCAGTTTTAAACACAGAAGCCTTTTGTGTTTTCAATGACAGCCTTCCTCTTAGCGGCTCTCACAGATCCATGGCTGCCCTGCACTCACAGTTGGGACCAGGGAGATGCTGATGCAGGTGTAGTGTGTGAGAATATTTACTGAACCAAATTAAAAGATGTTGTCACAAAAAGGAGATAGTGGATCTGCTGAGTTCTAGGCAACAGCGCCAACTCAGCAAAGGAATTCCTCCGAAAGACACAAGGCAAATATTAACAAATGACAATATGATATATACACGTCCTTGAAGGAATAATGCTACTCCCTTAAAGGATGTTTTATGCTAGCAGATTATACTGACACTATGCAGAAGATGGAATATGGCCAGCCTATACTGCTACCCTAAGGAAAGAGTGTAGGTGTAAATAATGTAGTGGCCCTTGTATCAGCTCTAGCATCAATGTCGCAGATCTGATGGTCTTCACCGGTATGTAGGAGCTTGTCAACTGTAATCCAATTAGGAGTGGTAGAAAGCAATAGATTTTGTTGTAGTGAGGAAGGCTAAAGATGTCTAAGCACAGTGTTCAAATAGATTCAGATAAGTATTCTTAGGGTAGAGATGTCTGTGCAAAGTATGCCAGTGAAACTATGACAAAGGATGGGTAAAGGTTGGGTGACTGCCCTCTCACCACGACCAGACCATTACGATGTTTTCCGAAAGGTAACTCGTGTAGCGACACTCATGCAGCGGATCTGCCATCTCGATCTCCTGATGTGAAGCTTGGTGCACCGACTGGCAGGTGACCGGAGCGGTGCTGGATGGTTGTTCGACTTTTGACAATGTATGTATTTATTTTTCCTTTTCCAAAGTTTTTACTGGTGTTGTTTATGTATGTTATATACAATGTTTCTATGCGATTGTCGGTCCATATCCTTGTGTATATGGGAGATTTCTCTGTATGCACGGGAACGTGGACCTTCAGTTTGATTTTGTATTTGAATCTTTATCCAGATGCTCCTTGGGGCTGAAGTTTTGTGATTGATCGGGCTGTGTATTACTGCTGATTATCCCCCCCCCCCCCCCCGAACACCTGTAGCTACTGGGGCGGTCTATTTAAGATCTATCAGTTATTTCAGTCATTGTAATGATTAAGCACAAGATGTATGTGTGAAACGCGTCTACGTGACCTCATGTTGGTGTCTTGGGGGTTATCACTGTGAACAATAAAAGGCAATCGGTATCTCTGGATGTGCAGCCATTTCTTTCTTTTCTTACAAGTTTCCCACGGAGGCGGGCCGGGACTGGCACTCTATGAAATACTACATTTCAGGCTCTACTCATACACCTGGAGCAGCGGTTATTTTTTCTTGTATACTGCCCTCTCACCACGTCCGACTGTTACGATGTTTTCGAATGGTAACTCATGTAGTGACACTCATGCAGCGGATATGCCGTCTCGATCTCCCGATGTGAAGCTTGGTACACTGACTGGCAGGCGACTGGAGTGGTGCTGGATGGTTGCTTGACTTCGGTTGTTCAACTTTGGTACACAAATATGATGTCACCTGATACACTCATCACTAGAGTGACAGGCGATGCTTTGAAACACCGGAGGGCACGGTACTTTACGATTGTAGTCCATATTGCTACAGAAGGAAGCTTTTGGTGGAAGATGATGTGTGCAGAGGGTGGGTATGGGGGAGAGTGATGCAAAGGTCAGAGCCAAGAAGGGGTGGAAGTGAGATGTGGACAGCCTGTGAAAGAACCCTGCACACTGTACATAGCACACCCCTTAACCCTGCACTCTGTACGTAGCGCACTCCTCAACCCTGCACTCTGTACATAGTGAACCCCTGAAGTCTGACCTCTGCACTCTGTGCGTCGTGCAGTGACAGCCCGTCCATTAGGGGCACCCCCCCACCCCCTAATTGCCCCACCCCCTAATTGACTAATGAATAGATGAATAGCATTAATCTATCCACGGCCGTCCCTGACACCCCCTATTCAGGCATCTGGCCACCTTCCAGGCGCCTGAATTACGGCAGCAGGGGTGTTTATTTGAAGCACCTGATTAGAACCATAGGCTCTAATAGGATTCAAAATATGTGGGCTCGTGGCGCAGAGCATTGCGCCATGAGCTCACCCAGATGTTACAACAGTGAATGAATATTCACTGTTGTAACACTGATCCTAAATCCGGCCAATCAGAAGCGGTGTGAGACCTGTTTGGTGATTGGCCGAAAAGAGAAGACTCCCGAATGGCCACCGAGAAGGAGGGAGGAAATGGAAGCCAGAGCCGTCGCCCATGGAGAGCAGGAGAACTGGAGAGCCGCAGCCGAGAGCCCAGGAGAAGCACTGCATAGATGTGGTAAGTGCACCAGACTCACTGACCAACCGACGGATGGACCAACGGGAGGGGGATGGTTCAGTATGCCGCCCCCCCCCAAGGAAAATTACCACGACTGCCAACGGCATAGTGTACCACTGAACTTCACATAGGGCACCCCTGAAACTGTACTCTGTACATAGCTCCTCCCTGAACTCCTCACATAAAGCACTCCTGGTATTTTTTGCCCCTTTAAGATCTTACCACTAATTTAGCCACACCCACCGATTGATGCGGTTCAGCATAGAGGGAGGCGTGGTTGAGTTCTTGTACCTATTCTCTGAAAAGAAAAGCCCTGGATACATTTAAATAGTGTTATGCCACGTACACACGACCGGACTTTCCGGCAGAAAAGGTCCAACGGAATCATTTCATCTAATATTCCGATCATGTGTGGGCTTCATCTGACTTTTTTTTTCAAAAATTCTGACGGACCTAAAAATAGAACATGTTTTAAATCTTCTCGACGGAATCAATTCCTATCGGGAAAACCGTTTGTCTGTATGCTATTGCGACGGACCAAAAACAACGCAAGGGCAGCTATTGACTACTGGCTATTGAACTTGCTTTTTCTAGTCCCGTCGTATGTCATCGTGTTCTAAACAAACAGACTTTGGTGTGTTCGTGTGTAGGCAAGTCCGTTTCAGCAAAATTCCATCAGAAAGACCATCAGAGCTTATTCTGAAGGAAAAAACGGTCGTGTGTACGCAGCATTACAGATACAACTGGCCCGTTGAGGGCAACCATAATGCTGATGTGGCCTGCAATTAAATTGAGTTTGACACCCCTGTTCTTAAGTCCTTTGAACCAAATTATGTTTCTCAACAGAGTTCCTTTTTGTTCATTGTAGATTCCAAGGAAAAAAAGGAAACTGAATCAACATGCTGAATACCCTTGACATTTGTGTATTGAATATTATTCATTTCTCCATTTTCTTCCTTTCAGATGTTTTTTGTTAAAAGAATGGCCTGGATATAGCTGTGTTAACTCCCTGCTGTTCTTGGGAGTATCATTTGTGGGGTCATACAGTTAAGAGGATTATCGGGTCATAACTTCAGCACATGGAGAGGCGCATTAAGTACTAAATCCTTAAGAGTACACATTAACTTTCAGCTGTTACTGAAGAAGTAAATACAATTGACTCATAAACCACCCTAAGAGAGGGATCACTCCAGAAATATTTTATATGATAGAATAAATTACTAAAACAGCTATTTTAATTAACACTTCTAAATTTTACACTAGGTCAAGATAGTGTTACATTTTATTGAGATGATGCCAGCGAATGCTTCAAATACCACTTTGCAAATGTTGCACTATGGAATTGACTCTGACTGTCTGCTTATAAAAGTTTGAATTAAAAAGTCAACAATGATTAATATGTAAAATGTACCTTTTGACATGTTATGTTTCTATAGTCTGAGAGCAGCACAGAGGGAAATCATTTCACTTTCTGGATACCTAGTGCACACAAGTCAGGAATTTAAAAACTAGCAATTAAGCAATTAACCAATTACTACAGTACAACCAATAAAGAGCTCCTTCTACATCCCACACTGTTTTATAACCAACACAGTTGCTTTGAAGGATTTTCTTTGGGTCGGGAAAATGTGTTGCTTTTAGACTAAAGGTACAGATTACAGAACATTTTGAAAGGATAATTTTACTATAATTTTCCATTTTACTGTAGTGCAGGGGCGGACTGACCATTCGGCCACTCGGGCACTTCCCGAGGGCCCCTGGCCACTAGGGGGCCCCATCAGGGTTGCCAGCCTCAGTAAAACAAGGGACAGTATGTAAAAATCTGTGTTTTTTTACATCTGTTTCTGAAATGTCCCTTACCGGCATCCTTTTGGTCTAAAAATCCCGAGATTATAGCTGCCCCACCTCTGCAGTACCTTCTCAGCCAATAGAAACATGTCTGTGTACTGTGATTGTATACTGTGTGTGTGTATACTGTGTGGCCCCATAATCTCCTATTGCCCGGGGGCCCCATGAGTTGTCAGTCCGCCCCTGCTGTAGTGCATAATGACATGATATGAGAAAAACTAATGTCAAGGACTCTAAGTATCACTAAACTACAGTATCAAACGTAGAGGTCTTCCAAGCAAGAATTTCAGTATGACCAAATTGCTACTTGTTAAATGTCATCTAAAGGTAGAAAGGCAACTTTTGCACTGAAATGGTTGCTTTGTTTGCCTTAGCAACTTTTCTACTACCTGCTAAAATGAAGAAAAAGATTGTGAGCCTTATGAAAACACTTAAGCCGGCCATACATGGATCGAAATCCAACTGGTTCAGCAGGGACCGGCAAAATTTTGATCTATGTATGTGCCCTCCTACGTAGGTGCCAGTGTTTTAGATAAATTTAGTTTTTGGCTTCCCTGTAGCAAGGGAGCAGTGATCATTTGCTTTTCCTGTTCTGGGTTCTGCTGGTGCAGGCTTAATTACTTTCCCCTGCATACCACTGAATTCTGGGATATAGCAGGTGGAAGAGTTTGACCCTGGCCTGCGTAATCATGCACTTTCAGCAAATCCCATGTCAGGAGAGCGAGTGACCAGCAGAGGGCTGAGAGGAGTATAAATAGGCTGGGGCCTAGAACAGCAGTCTCCTTTTCCTAAAGGGAGTAAGACCCAGCCTGAGGACTGAGGCACCCCTGGGTGGCCAGCTACAGCACTGAAGAAATCCTTTTTGGGGTCCCAGCTCTGGTTAGGGCACAGAGATCTCTGTCCTGACTATCCTGAAGCAGGGCAGAAAGCTCTACATTGGATCCAGACCGCAGGCACCAAGAACAGAGACTGGCTGGTACTTTAGGATACTTTACAGTACCCAGGGTACAGTGAGAACTAGCCTTAAAGCGGAGCTCCACCCGTTTTTAAGACATAGATCTAAAAAATAATACTCACCTTCCTCGATCCGAAACAGTAGTTTTTTACTTACCTTTTGTTGTTTTCTTCTTGCCATCCATCGCTTCCACTTCCCTCGGATATGGGCGGGGATATTACGGCTATTTCATAATATCCCCTAGCCCGCACTGTCTCCTGGGAGCTTGTGTCATAGCTCCCAGGAGTCAGTGCGGGGGCCTAGCCCGAGATAGCGTGAGACTTGAAACTGAACGTGACGTCATCACAACAGTAACGTTCGGTCTCTGCTATCACAACGGGGCGGGACTTTCGCCGCCGCCGTTGTGATGGCAACAGGAGCTGCTGACGGCGCTGCTATGCTGTTTGTACTGCGCATGCGCGAGATTACAACGAATGGGCGTCAATGAAATCCAGGAAGAGAATGCCTGGAGGTTTCAAATGTCTTTTTAGGAGATAAAAAACGAAAGGCACAAGTGATAGAAACAGGACAGGTGAGTTACTCAATTACAAATGAATTTCTTTATTAATCACCATTGAAAAAAAAAAACATCAGGGGCAGTGTAGCTCTGCTTTAAGGAGCCTAGAGACTTTCATTGCCACCTTTGGGAGAGATTATTACAGTTTTCTCAGGATTATACTGCTGTTGAGGAGCTCCTGCGTTGAATTTTTTTTTTTTTTTTTTTTTAATTGTTTTTATTGAATTTTTAGATAAACACAGAACAAAACAGCCTATTGGGCATACCCAGGCTCAAACACTACTATAAACTAATCAAAAAAAACAAAAAAAAAACAAAAAAAAAACAAAAAAAAAACACTGTACGCTCAACCACCTATGTAGCATGTGCAACACAATCTGTTATTTCACCTATACCCTGCAAAGCTTCGGTTGTTAATTATAGGATGAAGTGGCTAATAGTCATACACCGTCTTACTCTTGCTCCCCCTCTTCCCCATGGAATATGAACTTAGGAGCCTAGGAACGTTTATGAGATCAAGGATGCCGCCCATGTTATCCCTGGTACTGAATTCTTAATAGAGTGATACTAGTCCGTTGAATTTTATTTAACCTTCACATTCAAGAGGGTGGTTACACCCTGAAGGAGCAGATCATCTTTAGTGTCCTCTGTTGCATTTTTGCTATTTTTTTGGGGTATCCCAAGGCTCACTCCTCCACCCATGGTGGAAGGAAAGAAAATCAATTCATCTATGGCTTGCCTTAATTCTATGCATGGTACTTTTACCTGCTCTATGTACAGTACATATGTCAAGAGAAGGCCACTACTGTTCCTCTGGACTAGATTAATATGGAAAAAAAATGGCAGAGCAATTTTGTTATTTATGTAAGCAGGCAAAGGAACTTTACGATATAAATCCAGTATAGTCCTCAAAATTATGGAGTCTAAAAGGAATCTAAAATAGGGATCTTTATGTTCTCCAAGAAAGGAGTTCAGTAGAACATTTTTGTGTTATTTACAAAACTTCCTAAGATTCTTTTAAAAAGTTTTATATTTATAAAAGCTCTGAAAAACTTTTCAATCAGGGAGTGTGTATACAGTGCAGACAGGAAGTCTGAGAGTTGCACCCTGACAGCTTTCCAGGATAGCTGCTTGTACAGCCAATTCTGAAAGAATTGGTAAAGAGCAGGAATAGGGCCTTGAAATGGAGACAAATCTCTAGCTCTGTATCAGGATGCAAGCCAAACTCAATTTTTTATTGTATTGTCACATACCTGGTGGACAGGGCTGAACTGGGACAAAAATGTGGCCCTGGACTTCATCCAGACCTGCCCAGGGCACAGCACATCAGAGTACAGTGCACATCAGGGCACAGCACATCAGGGTACAGCCCATCAGGGTACAGGGCAGAGGACACAGCACATCAGGGCTCGGCACATGGCACATCAGGGTACAGGACACAGCTTATCAGGGCTCGGCACATGGCACAGCACATCAGGACAGGGCACATCAGGGCACAGAACTAGACTAATCAGGACATGGCACATCAGGGCACAGGACACAGCACATCAGGACAGGGCACATCAGGACCAGGCACATGGTACATCAGGGTACATCAGGACAGGGCACATGGCACATCAGGGTACATTACATCAGGGTACAGGACACAGCATATCAGGGCATAGCACATCGGGGTACAGGGCACAGCACATCAGGGTACAGGACATCGGGGCACAGCACACGGGGCACATCAGGGTGCATGGGGCACATCAGGGCACATCAAAGCAAGTGGGGCACATCAAAGCACATGGGGCACATCAGGGTACGTGGGGAACATCATCGGGGTATGTGGGGCACATCATCAGGGTATGTGGGGCACATCATAAGGGTTTGTGAGGCACATCATCAGGGTACGTGGGGCACATCGGGGCACGTGGGGCACATCAGGGTACGTGGGCCACATCAGGGTACGTGGGGCACATCATCGGGGTACGTGGGGCACATCATCGGGGTACGTGGGGCACATCATCGGGGTACGTGGGGCACATCATCGGGGTACGTGGGGCACATCATCGGGGTACGTGGGGCACATCATCGGTGTACGTGGGGCACATCATCGGTGTACGTGGGGCACATCATCAGGGTACGTGGGGCACATCATCAGGGTAGGTGGTGCACATCAGGGCACATGGGGCACATCAAAGCACATGGAGCACATCAAAGCATATGGGGAAAATTAAAGCACATGGGGCAAATTAAAGCACGTGCGGCACATCATCAGGATACCTGGGGCACATCGAGAAAAAGGGGGGAAATACCGCGCTGTGACTGGAACTTATTGAGTTAAAAAAGCTGCAAACATTACCGAAAGAATAACGGTTGATAGTAAAATTAAAAAAAGGGAGATATGTTGCGCTAAAGTTCTAATGTGCATAAATCATGGAGATCTTGCAAAACCCACAATAAATACCAAAAATTAAATATGTATAAAATATAAAAATACATAAATAAAAGTATACATATAAATGTAAAATTATAGATATAAAATATGTGATGGATAAATAGTCTTTGGTGCAGACTATAAGAAAGTGAATAGTCCAAACATAGGCTTTCAGTGGGTGATCCTGTTATGGATATAGAGTGAATAGTCCAAAAAGATAAATTATGTTCAGTGAATGATCCTATTACCGATCATAAATAATGAAAAAAACACAAACACAAACACAAAAAAGACTAGGTGCATGTGGATATCAATCGAAGTAACACACGTATGTGTATGGAAGGAAGTGAAGTCCTTAAAATGGATGACAAATTCCTTGTGATCAACCGGCGACACTGTAGAGTGCTCTAGGTGGAGTGATGGTATTCTGTCGGCATCAACGCCTATAGGAGTGAGGCATACCGGAATTCACAGACTTGGGAAGGCCTACGCCTCGCAAGTCGTGATAGGCTTTATAGTAAAAGACTGGCAGGTCCCTGCTCCACGGGCTGTCTCCAAAGCTTTACTCAATATGGCGTTGGCACACTCACAGAGGATGGGCAGCGGATAGGGAATGGTCATCAGTACTCCATGTCAGGAACAGCTCCAGAGCATCCAGGGGACTCCACCCAAATGACGATCATGTAGTCAGATCGGCTGTAATTGAGGCATCACACCAAATGGCTCATTGTGCCAAACAATGTTGACATCCTACAGAACTTCTGACTGTCACAAACTTCTCTATGATCATCAATGTGTGTCATGTGGATCCATCAATGTGGATCCTTTGTACATCACCTGCTGATGACCCCTACCGAGACATATTCATAAAGCCTGTTTGACCCTCCATAATAAAGGGTCCAAGCTCTCTGTTCTTTCTTACCATGGTTTGCCATACATGAATACGCTTGAATATGTGGAGTACTGATGACCATTCCCTATCCGCTGCCCATCCTCTGTGAGTGTGCCAACACCATATTGAATACCATCACTCCACCTGGAGCACTTTCCAGTGTCGCCGGTTGAGCACAAGAAATTTGTCACCCATTTTAAGGACTTCACTTCCTTCCATACACATACGTGTGTCGCTTCGATTGCTATACACATGCACCTAGTCTTTTTTGTGTTTGTGTTTTTTTCTGACTACATGATCGTCATTTGGGTGGAGTCCCCTGGATGCTCTGGAGCTGTTCCTGACATGGAGTACTGATGACCATTCCCTATCCGCTGCCCATCCTCTGTGAGTGTGCCAACGCCATATTGAGTAAAGCTTTGGAGACAGCCCGTGGAGCAGGGACCTGCCAGTCTTTTACTATAAAGCCTATCACGACTTGCGAGGCGTAGGCCTTCCCAAGTCTGTGAATTCCGGTATGCCTCACTCCTATAGGCGTTGATGCCGACAGAATACCATCACTCCACCTAGAGCACTCTACAGTGTCGCCGGTTGATCACAAGGAATTTGTCATCCATTTTAAGGACTTCACTTCCTTCCATACACATACGTGTGTTACTTCGATTGATATCCACATGCACCTAGTCTTTTTTGTGTTTGTGTTTGTGTTTTTTTCATTATTTATGATCGGTAATAGGATCATTCA
This sequence comes from Lithobates sylvaticus, assembly GCA_028564925.1. Lineage (NCBI taxonomy): Eukaryota > Metazoa > Chordata > Amphibia > Anura > Ranidae > Lithobates > Lithobates sylvaticus. The sequence goes on from CM053029.1 coordinate 533,647,124, forward strand.
CTGAACATAATTTATCTTTTTGGACTATTCACTCTATATCCATAACAGGATCACCCACTGAAAGCCTATGTTTGGACTATTCACTTTCTTATAGTCTGCACCAAAGACTATTTATCCATCACATATTTTATATCTATAATTTTACATTTATATGTATACTTTTATTTATGTATTTTTATATTTTATACATATAAAATTGTTGGTATTTATTGTGGGTTTTGTAAGATCTCCATGATTTATGCACATTAGCACTTTAGCGAAACATATCTCCCTTTTTCATTTTACGTGGGGCACATCATCAGGGTACGTGGGGCACATACGGGGAACATCAAAGCGCATGGGGCACATGAGGGTACATGGGGCACATCAAAGCACATGAGGGTACATGGGGCACATCAGGGCACATGGGGCACATCAGGGTACGTGGGGCACATGGGGCACATCAAAGCACATGGGGCACATGAGGGTACATCAGGGCACGTGGGGCACATCAGGGTACGTGGGGCACATGGGGCACATCAAAGCACATGGGGCACATCAGGGTACATGGGGCACATCAGGGTACATGGGGCACATCAGAGTACATGAGGCACATTAGGGTACGTTGGGCACATCAGGGTATGTGGGGCACTTCCGGGCACATGGGGCACATCAAAGCACATGGTACACATCAGGGTACATGGGGCACATCAGGGTATGCACATCGGGGTAAATAAGGCATATCAGGGTACATGAGGCACATCAGGGTACGTGGGGCACATCAGGGTACATGGGGCACTGCATTTACTAATCATTTTCTTCAAATGCAGAGTAGCGCAGGAAGCATCTGTGATAAGTTCTCTCTCTTATCACGATGCTCCCTGGCGGCCCCTCCTCTCTTCTCATCCATCCCAGATGATGTCACAAGCAAATGGGGATGGACAAGAAGAGAGGAGGGGCCGACGGGCAGCAGCGTGACACGAAAGAGAACTTATCACAGATGCTTCCTGTGCTACTCTGCATGCTGGCTAAATCTTGATCTACCCGTCAGGCGCCAGCTGTCGGTGATTGACGGGTAGATCGCTGCGGACATCCCCAGTTGAGAACCGATTCAATAGGCAAATTAAGTGAGCCATAGGCCCATCAGGAAACTCCCGGTAGTCCCGATTGGCCAGTACATGCCTGCTGGTGGATGAGCCTGATGCTTTGAGGAAGGCCTCTCTTACAACTTCGGTTCGGGCCCCCTAGTATAGTAAACAGGTGGCAATAATGCCTGTCGATGATGCCGGTAGTGGAGAGGAGCCAGATGTCAAGCTCGAGCAGAAGTAACCAACAGTAGACCAAAGCAATGTAACTGGTTGGTGGCAGCGAATGAGCAGCAGGCTGGAACAGGCATGCATTGGCTGTAAGCAGGCAGGTGGTGATCAGGCATAAGTCTATTGATGGCACGCTCTGTGATCAGCGAGTCTGTGAGACTCGCTGGATCACAGATCCGAATGAGGGGTCGATCCCGACCCCTTACCACATGATCAGCTGTCAGCCAATGACAGCTGATCATGTGATAACAACAGAGCCAGTAATCAGCTTTTTTTCCTCCTTGTGCTGACAGCGCGAGGAGGAAAAAAAAAAAAGCCGATCACTGGCGGCAGTGAGAGGGACATTAGTCCCTCTCACTGCAATGTGCCCCAGGTCCATGGTGCCCACCTGTACCCTATACAAGTGCCGCCTACCAGTGCCCACCAGCTTCACCTGTCAGTGCCCACAGTGCCATCTGTCAGTGCCCACAATGTGCCTTTACAGTGCTGCACATCAGTGTCACCTACCAGTGCCCATCAGTGTCCCCTACCAGTGCCCATCAGTGCCATCTATCAGTGCCCATTAGTGCCATCTATCAGTGCCCATCCGTGCCACCCATCCGTGCCCATCTTATCTGTGCCCATCAGTACTGACTTATCTGTCCCCATCAGTGCCACCTTATCTGTGCCCACCAGTGCAGCCTATCAGTGCCCACGAGTGCCGCCTCATCAGTGCATATCAATGAAGCAGAAAAATTACCTGTTTGCAAAATTTTATAATAAACTATTAAACATGATTTTTTTTTTTTTTTTTTAATTTTCCATTTGGATTATGGAGTCAGGATCCGCCCAGATCCCTGGACCGACACCCAGCTCAGCCTCTCAGCGAGCCGCAGAACAGAGCAGATCAGAGAGCTGTAACTGACAGTCAGCAGCTCTCTGCTCGGGGGAGCTGTGAGAACCGAGTGATCAGCGGTGTTTGATCGCTCAGTTCTTAGTGTCAGAGACTTCAGGGGACAGATGCAGCCTCGGAGCGATGCTGCATCCACCTAGGTAAGTATAAATAAAATAAAAAAAAAAAAACATACATTTCTTTTAAATATTGTTCATCTGGAATACTTATTATAAATCTCTTGACAATCATTGAGTTTTTGAGCCAGTTCAAGAAATACTGCAAAATGGTGGGGTACCGGCGCTACTTATTTGTGTTTAGTACTTTTGATTATTTTTTAGATATTTTTATAGTGGTCTATTAGTGAGCTGCAGTTTTGTAAACTATAATCATCCGCTGGTGATTATTTAAATTAAAAAGTGAAAAAGGAGAAAACCGCGCCACCCTTCGTTATTAATTCAGTTTAGTTCAATCCTACTATATAAATGGAGCTCTACTCTGCTATACTACAAGCAGAAGGAGAAGCTGTACCTTTATATTGCAATTAATATCCTAATTATAAAGTGCCGTATTAAAAATAAAGTGCTCTGTGCTGTATTCCAAATAAAACTATCACGTTACCGTGGTGGTGTTTTTGAAAGTGGTTAAATTGGTTCAGGGTGTGTACAACTACTTTGCTAGTGTTATCAAAGATATCTACGCCTTTACCTCAAGCAATCACAGTATTTAGGAAAACCAAATGAATAATACAAGACAAAAAATAGAAAACTGAAAAAGGTTAACAAATAGAGGTGAATTGATGTGACTGAGAACAAAGTCCGTGGTAACACCAAGTGCTTGTTGAAGTCCTATACTTTTTTCAATGTGGCCACCACCAATTATGCAACGGGTCACTTACCAAAATGGGGCAAGTGTGAGGCGTATGTTTTAATTTTGGATAACCAGTCCTATCTGTGGTCTCCCGCTTGCTCCCGGTTCCTGATGTGGGAGGTTACATAGACTCCAAACGTTCCCCAAAATGAGATAATGAAATAGGCTTCTAATGGTGAAGTACGTTTATAAAACTTTTTATTTAACCACTTCCCGACCGCCCCCTGTATATATACGTCGGCAGAATGGCACGTACAGGCAGAATCACGTACCTGTACGTGACATTCTTCCGGCGGTTGGGGGGTCCGATCGGACCCCCCTCCGCCGGCGGGGACGGTCGGGATCGCTTCAGGAGCGATCCGGGACGAGGGGACGGCCAGTGGTTTCTGGCCACCCCCTCGCGATCGCTCCTGGCCAATGAAAAACTTCCCCTTCCTGTCTATTGTATAGACAGGAAGGCGGAAGTGATGTCACGCTCGGTGCGCCGGTCTATGTGACCGGAGACGCCGAGCGGCGAACATGTACAGGTTAGTGCACAACACTACACTGACACCAGTACAGTTAGGCACATATTCCACCCCCCTGTCACCCCCTGATCACCCCCCAGATCACCCCCTCCCCCCCCAGTCACAGTGTCACTAATTGCAGTGATCATTTTTTTACTGATCACTGCATTTAGTGTCAGTGTGACTGTAATAACTGTCAGGGCAGTTAGTTTTAGGTCCAAGGTAGCCCCCTACCCCCCCCTAATAAAGGTTTAACCCCTTGATTGCCCCCCAGGTAACCCTTTCACCCCCTTTTGCCAGTGTCACTAAGCGATCGTTTTTCTGATCGCTGTATTAGTGTCACTGCTGTCGCTAGGTAACCATTTTTTTTTTTTTAGGTAACCGCCATGTTTATATAGGTTCATAAATAGTTTTATAGGTCAGGTACCCCCATATTACAACCTAAATAAAGGTTTTAAACCCCTTGATTGCCCCTAGAGTTAACCCTTTCACCAGTGATCACTGTATAACTGTCACTGGTGACGCTGGTTAGCCAGTTAGTTATTTCGTTATTTAGGTTCCCCGTCAGGTTTTTATATAGAGTCAGGTACCCCCATATATTACCTAATAAAGGTTTTAACCCCCTGATTGCCCCTAGTTAACCCTTTCACCCCCTTTTGCCAGTGTCACTAAGCGATCGTTTTTCTGATCGCTGCATTAGTGTCGCTAGGTAACCATTTTTTTTTTTTTAGGTAACCGCCATGTTTATATAGGTTCATAAATAGGTTTATAGGTCAGGTACCCCCATATTACAACCTAAATAAAGGTTTTAACCCCCTGATTGCCCCTAGAGTTAACCCTTTCACCAGTGATCACTGTATAACTGTCACTGGTGACGCTGGTTAGCCAGTTAGTTATTTCGTTATTTAGGTTCCCCGTCAGGTTTTTATATAGCGTCAGGTACCCCCATATATTACCTAATAAAGGTTTAACCCCCTGATTGCCCCTAGTTAACCCTTTCACCCCCTTTTGCCAGTGTCACTAAGCGATCGTTTTTCTGATCGCTGCATTAGTGTCGCTAGGTAACCAGTTTTTTTTTGTATTACTGTTACGGGTGACGCTGGTTAGTTAGCTTGTTTTTTATACTGTCAGGGCACCCGCCATTTATTACCCAATAACGGTTTAACCCCCTGATCGCCCGGCGGGTGATATCAATTAGGTTTAGGGTCAAATAAGGTCTGCGTCGCCCCAGGTTAGTGCCAGTACCGCAAACACCCACGCACAAAGCATACACCTCCCTTAGTGGCACAGTATCTGAACAGATCAATATCTGATCTGATCAGATCTATACTAGCGTCCCAGCAGTTTAGGGTTCCAAAAAAAAAAACGCATTGTTAGCGGGATCAGCCCAGATACCTGCTAGCACCTGCGTTTTCCCCCTCCGCCCAGCCCAGCCCACCCAAGTGCAGTATCGATCGATCACTGTCACTTACAAAACACTAAGCACACATAACTGCAGCGTTCGCAGAGTCAGGCCTGATCCCTGCGATCGCTAACAGTTTTTTTGTGGTAGCGTTTTGATTCAGTCGCTTCAGTCAGGAGCTTTTTTACCTGTGAATCTCAAAAAAATAAAAAAAAATAAAATAGTTGTCGTTTTATTGTTCTCTCTCTCACTCTATTCTCTCTCTATTGTTGCTCTTTTTTTACTCCATTCTATTCTGCAATGTTTTATTATGTTTTATCATGTTTTATCATGCTTGCTTTTCAGGTATGTAATTTTGTTTACTGTGTTTTAGTGTTAAGCATTTTTTTGTTTTCAGGTGCGCCATTCAGTTGCAACGCGGATTTATTTATCTTGACAGCAACAGCGTTTGCTCCCACGATACATAAAGACGCGACTCCAACACTGTAGGAGGTGATTTCACCACCACAGTTAAAAAAAAGAGCATATGTGCCGAAGCATGGGGGCAGCAGGGGGGGGGAGGAGCGATTGGCTCCTAATGCCACGTACATACGGTCGAAATTCCGACCGTGTGTACACGGCATAACTTTTGCGGGAGGATGCCCCCATGCATCGGCATATATAAATGGTGCATGTATGCCCATCATTAGAAGTGGGTGGATGAAGGGAGGTATTCTAATGGTGGGCATACCCACCAATCAATCTCTTTTTTTCGTTCAGCCAAGAGGCTGCATGAAAAAAAAAAGATTACAATATATGTCCAGTATGTTGCTGGACTTTGAATGGTTATACCAGAATGATGCCTGCAGGTTTAGGTATCATCTTGGTATCATTCTTTTCAGCCAGTGATCGGCTTTCATGTAAAAGCAATTCTAGCGGGTAATTAGCCTCTAGACTGCTTTTACAAGCAGTGGGAGGGAATGTCCCCCCTCCCGGATATAAACCGCGCCATTGGGAAATTGGGAAAGCATTTTATCACACCAATCTTGGTGTGGTCAGATGCTTTGAGGGCAGAGGAAAGATCTAGGGTCTAATAGACCCCAATTTTTTCAAAAAAAGAGTACCTGTCACTGCCTATTGCTATCATAGGGGATATTTACATTCCCTGAGATAACAATAAAAATCATAACAAAGAAAAAAAATGGAAGGAACAGTTTTAAAAATAAAATAAAAAAGCTAAATAAATAAAAAAAAAACCAAAAAAAAAAAAAAAAGCACCCCTGCCCCCCCTTCTCTTGCGCAAAGGCGTACACAAGCGTTGGTCTGGCGTCATATGTAAACAGCAATTGCACCATGCATGTGAGGTATCACCGCGAAGGTCAGATCGAGGGCAGTAATTTTAGCAGTAGACCTCCTCCGTGAATCTAATGTGGTATCATGTAAAGGCTTTTAAAGGCTTTTAAAAATGTATGTAGTTTATCTCCACTGCGTGTTTGTGCGCAATTTTAAAGCATGTCGTGTTTGGTATCCATGTACTCGGCCTAAGATCATATTTTTTATTTCATCAAAAATTTGAGCAATATAGTGTGTTTTAGTGCATTAAAATAAAAAAAAGTGTATTTTTTCCACAAAAAATGCGTTTGAAAAATCGCTGCGCAAATACTGTGTGGAAAAAAAAAATGCAACACCCACCATTTTAATCTGTAGGGCCTTTGCTTTAACATTATATATAGTGTTTGGGGGTTCAACGTAATTTTCTTGCAAAAAAAAAATATGTTTTCATGTAAACAAAAAGTGTCAGAAAGGGCTTTGTCTACAAGTGGTTAGAAGAGTGGGTGACGTGTGACATAGGCTTCTAAATGTTGTGCATAAAATGCCAGGACAGTTCAAACCCCCCCCAAATGACCCCATTTTGGAAAGTAGACACCCCAAGCTATTTGATGAGAGCAATGTTGAGCCCATTAAATATTTTTTTTTTTTGTCCCAAGAGATTGAATAATGAAAAAAAAAAAATATATATATATTTTTTACAAAAAGTTGTCACTAAATGATATATTGCTCAAACATGTCATGGGCATATGTAGAAATACACCCCAAAATACATTCTGTTGCTTCTCCTGAGTACGGGGATACCACATGTGTGGGACTTTTTGGGAGCCTAGCTGCGTACGGAACCCCAAAAACCAATCACCGCCTTCAGGCTTTCTAAGGGTGTAATTTTTTTATTTCACTTCTCACTGCCAATCACAGTTTCGGAGGCCATGGAATGCCCAGATGGCATAAAACCCCCCAAAATGACCCCATTTTGGAAAGTAGACACCCCAAGCTATTTGATGAGAGGTATGGTGAGTATTTTGCAGATGTCGCTTTTTGTCACAAAGTTTTGAAAATTGAAAAAAGAAAAAAAAAATTTTTTTTTCTTTACTTTCTTCATTTTCAAAAACAAATGAGAGCTGTAAAATACTCACCATGCTTCTCAACAAATAGCTTGGGGTGTCTACTTTCCAAAATGGGGTCATTTGGGGGGGTTTTGTGCTATTTGGGCATTTTATGGCCTTCGAAACTGTGATAGGTAGTGAGGAGTGAAATCAAAATTTGCACCCTTAGAAATCCTGAAGGCGGTGCTTGGGTTTCGGGGCCCCGTACGCGGCTAGGCTCCCAAAAAGTCCCACACATGTGGTATCCCCATACTCAGGAGAAGCAGCAAAATGTATTTTGGGGTGCAATTCCACATATAACTATGGCATGTGTGAGCAATATATCATTTAGTGACAACTTTTTGAAAAAAAAAAAAAATCTTTTTTATTTTTGTCTTTATTCAATCACTTGGGACTAAAAAAAAAAATATTCAATGGGCTCAACATGCCTCTCAGCAAATAGCTTGGGGTGTCTACTTTCCAAAATGGGGTCATTTGGGGGGGTTTTGTACTTCTCTGCCATTTTAGCACCTCAAGAAATGAAATAGGCAGTCATAAATTAAAAGCGGTGTAAATTCCAGAAAATGTACTCTAGTTTGTAGACGCTATAACTTTTGCGCAAACCAATAAATATACGCTTATTGGCATTTTTTTACTAAAGACATGTGGCTGAATACATTTTGGCCCAAATGTTTGACTAAAATTGAGTTTATTAGATTTTTTTTTATAACAAAAAGAAAATCTCTTTTTTTTTCAAAATTTTCGCTCTTTTTCCGTTTATATCGCAAAAAATAAAAATCACAGAGGCAATCAAATACCATCAAAAGAAAGCTCTATTTGTGGGAAGAAAAGGACGCAAATTTCGTTTGGTTACAAAATTGCATGACCGCGCAATTACCAGTTAAAGTAGTGCAGTGCGAAATTGAAAAAAGACCTCTGGTCCTTTGGCTGCCAAATGGTCCGGGGCTGAAGTGGTTAAAATATATACCATAAAAAAACTCACATGGTCCGGTGCCTATAGCTGGCACTGAGCATATCCAGCCTTGTGTTTAAAAGTTATGTCGCTGTTATCTTCCTGTCTGTTTCCGTGTTGTTTGCATCCCGGATCCCCTTCCTGGTCTGAGCTGCCTCTCCCGGAAGTGACATGATCGCGTGTTTACCCAGCAGCCTCTACGCGTTTCGCAAATAACTCTTGCGTCATCAGGAAGCTGCAATACTGCAACTGTGTAAAATCCAAAGCAAATGGAACTTCTGCTGATCTGGTTCCTCCAGATATCTGTCTAATCCAGGTATTTGCTCCCACTTCCGGCGAAAGATCGCTGCAGTATCCACGGCGATCTACGCCATGTCTGGCCCCCCCTCCGCTGTCTTCTGGGAGACACATAGGTCCCAGAAGACAGCAGGGACCACTCAGAAAGCACAGCGCGACTCGCACATGCGCAGTAGGGAACCAGGCTGTGAAGCCGCAAGGCTTCACTTCCTGATTCCCTTACTGAAGATGGCGGCACCTCCACCCGGAGCCTAGGGACAGGTCGACTTCAGGTGAGGACATCGCGGGCGCCCTGGACAGGTAAGTGTTCTTATTTTAAAAGTCAGCATCTGCAGTATTTGTAGCTGCTGACTTAAAAAAAAAAATTTTCAGGCAGAACTCCACTTTAAAATGAGTGTCATCTGATAGTGGTTGATCACATGATATATGAAATTGTGGCTTTAGAATTCATAAGCTGAAATGGGTAAGACAACTATAAATAGGAAAAGTGCAGTTGCAATGGGAGGTATAAAAGGCAGAGAGACCACCAGCACATAGTCGTGCCGTGGGAATAAAAAGAAAAAAAAACACATATCAACGGATCTGACTAGAAAAGCAGTAACGGAGAACTGGAAATATTGACATATTGTCTTTAGAATTCCTTATTTGTCCAAACCACACCCTGCAAAGTTTAGGTCAGACACAGGATAGGAAAACCACCATTCTGCCTGCTGGGTAACTGAAAAGCAAAATAAAAAATACATTGTGGGCACATAGGAGGACTTTTTATTGATTGTACTGTTGTTTAACTGATTCGCTGCTGGTTTCTAAATACCTATTTTGTACTTAAAACCGGCAATTTTGAGTACACAGCTGGTAAAGGGGCATAAAGGAATCATTTGCACAGCTCCACTGATTAACCTGAAAAAAAAGAATAAATCCCTTACCTTTTGAGATCTGTAATAAAAGTGAGATGGATACTTTTTCTTTTTAGAAAAATCAACTGTGTTTTATGCTGAAAAGATGAATTATACACAGGGCTGGAATAAGGGCTACAATTCTGTTTGGTATGGAAAAGAATTATAAATGCAAAAATAAACTTATTGCAGATATATATAAAATATAGACACAAACGTCTTAAAAGAAATAAAACACAAAAAAAATCTATATTTATGTTTATAGATAACACTTGCCTGTTTTTGCTGCACATAGGAACCCATATTATTCCCCTTCCATACTAGTAAATATCACCCAATTTATATCATATAACTTAGTGTTTCTCAACCTTTTTTCAGTCAAGGCACCCTTTACAATTCCGCACAATCTGGAGGCACCGGACTCTAAAATTAAAAAAATGAAATTAATAGTATTACATAATGCAGCAACACCCATATGCGTTGGACACCCAACATTAGCAGTGATTTATTCTTCCAAAGCAAACACCTTTGCACACTGGTACGGACTAGTATTCCAATGTTTCTTTTCTCCCTCAGTTTCTCTCCATCGCTCAGTTAATGTGACCCCAAAGCTAATGGAGAGGGGCAGAAGAGGGGCAAACAAGGGTACTGTGCAGGTGCCCAACATACTCCTTAATAGGCATTGATTTGATTGGTTGTTAGGACATTGGCAGCTGGAAGGTTGTAATGGTGCACAATGAAAACGTGTGGCTTTGTGTAACTAATAGGCAGGCTTGATCCACCTGCTGGTTTGTATACAATTTTTGGGCAGTTTCTAGGCATTTTGCTAAGGCACCCCTGAAGACACCTGAAGGCACACCAGGGTGCCTAGGGGCCCTGGTAAGAAATATAGACAGATGATTTGTTCACAGCTCTAAAGTAACTATAAAAAAATGCCACAAAGAGATGTAACACCTGAATATAGTGTTTAATAAAATGTAACCCCCAGTTTAGGATTGCCTTGTACTTATAATAAATGTTCAAGTTCATTTTTAAACTAGCTCTCCCACTAGAATCAACTGTTGTGGTACTGAGAATCCTCAGATCAGATGGTTCTCCAGGTATCAACAGTCCATTGCTGATGTTTCTTTACCTGACACAACTTTACAAGCCTGTACAGCTTATAAGTGCAAGAAATAAATAAGGTGTTTTGGCGCACTGAGATGGAGCCACCCAGGTATACAATGAATAAAGGCAGGTGTAATTAAAAATCCTTAAAGTCCAATAAATCCAAAAGTTCACAAAAAAGCTTGACTCAGTAGCAGCTGATTCATAAAGAGCTAGAAGAGACACTGTGTAAATGTAAAATAGAAGAAGGAAAACTGCGCCATTTAAGTTACAGTTAGTCAGGTTGAAAAAAAAGACACAAGTCTATCTAGTTCAACCATAAAAATAAATAAAATAAAAATAATATCATACAATCCCATATACCCATATACTCAATCCTATACCCACAGTCGATCCAGAGGAAGGTGAAAAACCCCAGGAAAACATGATCCAATTTGCTACAATCGGATTTTCCCTGGATCAGCTTTACCTATAAATGTTAGTACCCAGTTATATTATGTACATTTAGGAAAGAATCCAGGCCTTTCTTAAAGCAATCTATTGATCTGGCCAGAACCACCTCTGGAGGGAGTCTATTCCACATTTTCACAGCTCTTACTGTAAAGAAACCTTTACATATTTGGAGATGGAATCTCTTTTCCTCTAGACATAAAGAGTGTCTCCTTGTCCTCTGTGTTGACCGTAAAGTGAATAACTCAACACCAAGTTCACTATATGGACCCCTTATATATTTGTACACGTTGATCATATCCCCCCTTAATCTCCTCCTCAAGAGAGAATAAATTCAGTTCCTCTAATCTATCCACATAGCTGAGCTCCTCCATGCCTCTTATCAGTTTGGTTGCTCTTCTCTGCATTTTTTCCAGTTCCCCCGATATCTTTTTGAGAACTGGTGCCCAAAACTGAACTGTATATTCCAGATGAGGTCTTGCTAATGATTTGTACAGGGGCAAAATTTTATCTCTCCTAATACAAGAAAGGACTTTGCTCGCTTTGGAAACAGCAGCTTGGCATTGCATTGCATGTTATTATTGAGCTTATGATCTACCAAAACCCCCAGATCCTTCTCCACTACGGATCCCCCCAGTTGTACTCCCCCAATGCATGCATACTCTTAGCCCCCAAGTGCATAACTTTACATTTAACAACATTAAATCTCATTTGCCACATAGTCGCCCAATTAGACAGTGCATTGAGGTCAGCTTGTAAATTGTAGACATCCTGTAAGGACGTTATTCCACTGCATGGTTTGGTGTCATCTGCAAAGACAGAAATTGTACTTTTAAACCCAGACCCAATATCAGGGGTCAAGTCCTGGGGAAAAAAGTGTGGGAACTCCCACTCAAGATGCACCCCCACCCAAAAAAATAAAAATAAATGATACGCTGAAATGCATATATATTTCACAGAAAATAAAGTGCAACATTTATTGAAAAGTGGCAGTTTACAAAAACAAAATAAGTTAACTTGTCAAACTAACAGAATAATCACCACAATGGGTGATGATCTTTCCCTCGCAGGGAATTTCTAACACAAATACACCCTGTTCCAAATTGTCAAAAACTCAAAAAAAGGCGCAGCGCTTGCGCATGTGAATTTTGTGAATTTTGGAGGTGTCTTCGTAGTTTACGAAGACACCTCCAAAATTCACAAAATTCACATGCGCAAGCGCTGCGCCTTTTTTTGAGTTTTTGACAGAACACCGGCCCGGAGATCCTCTTCTCAGGCTGCCTGTATTGTTTGTGCAAAGTGGGCCCCAGGCCACTCACTCATCTGTGCCCATCAATGCAGTCTGATCAGTGCCCATCAAATGCAGCCTTGTCATTGACCCCACCAGAGAGCAGGTGTCCCCCTCAGACAGCCCCCCCATCAGAGTGTCCCCATAACAATGCCCTCATCAGAGAGCAGGTATTTCCACGGAGGGGGACAGCAGCAGAACGGAGGGGAAGTGGGGGACAGCAGCAGAACGGAGGGGAAGTGGGGGACAGCAGCAGAACGGAGGGGAAGTGGGGGACAGCAGCAGAACGGAGGGGAAGTGGGGGCCAGCACCAGAACGGAGGGGAAGTGGGGGCCAGCACCAGAACGGAGGGGGAGTGGGGGCCAGCACCAGAACGGAGGGGGAGTGGGGGCCAGCAGCAGAACGGAGGGGGAGTGGGGGCCAGCAGCAGAACGGAGGGGGAGTGGGGGCCAGCAGCAGAACGGAGGGGAAATGGGGGCCAGCAGCAGAACGGAGGGGAAGTGGGGACCAGCAGCAGAACGGAGGGGGAGTGGGGGCCAGCAGCAGAACGGAGGGGAAGTGGGGGACAGCAGCAGAACGGAGGGGAAGTGGGGGCCAGCAGCAGAACGGAGGGGAAGTGGGGGCCAGCAGCAGAACGGAGGGGAAGTGGGGGCCAGCAGCAGAACGGAGGGGGAGTGGGGGCCAGCAGCAGAACGAAGGGGAAGTGGGGGACAGCAGCAGAACGGAGGGGAAGTGGGGGACAGCAGCAGAACGGAGGGGAAGTGGGGGACAGCAGCAGAACGGAGGGGAAGTGGGGGACAGCAGCAGAACTGAGGGGGAGTGGGGGACAGCAGCAGAACGGAGGGGGAGTGGGGGAGAGCAGCAGAACGGAGGGGGAGTGGGGGAGAGCAGCAGAACGGAGGGGGAGTGGGGGAGAGCAGCAGAACGGAGGGGGAGTGGGGGAGAGCAGCAGAACGAGGGGGAGTGGGGGAGAGCAGCAGAACGGAGGGGGATTGGGGGACAGCAGCAGAACGGAGGGGGATTGGGGGACAGCAGCAGAACGGGCAGAACGGAGGGGGAGTGGGGGCCAGCAGCAGAACGGAGGGGGAGTGGGGGCCAGCAGCAGAACGGAGGGGGAGTGGGGGCCAGCAGCAGAACGGAGGGGAAGTGGGGGCCAGCAGCAGAACGGAGGGGAAGTGGGGGACACAGCAGAACAGAGGGGGGGTGGGTCAGTGGGGGACACAGCAGAACAGAGGGGGGGTGGGTCAGTGGGGGACACAGCAGAATAGAGGGAGAGTGGGGGACACACAGCAGCAGAACGGAGGGGGACTCTGGGGAGCATGCTTGCCTGAGCATCACTGTAACAGTGTAACTAAGTGTGTGACAATCATGACAGACAGACAGTGTAAGAATAAGAAACACTAACCTGCAAGTTTGTTGTCAATGGCGGGCGGGGGACCTCATGGGCGGGAGGACTCGATGGCTCAGTTCAGGAGAGGAGGAGAACTGGAGAAGTCTGGCAGGCAATGTGCTGCATCGACTGCGCCTGCGGGAGTAGTCGGCGGCGGCCCCGGGACTGACTGGGCAGTGGTGGCGGCACAGCAAGCTGGATCCTTACCAGGGGTGGCTATGTCTGCCTGGTATCATGTGACTGGCTGCTCTCTCTTGGAGGCGCCAGTCAGCCGTAGCCTGTAGGTGCACTGCACTGACTCCTTTGCCCACGTGTCAGCAGAGCAGACGTCATGTGACTTGGTTGCTAGACGCGGAGCGGCCCTAGCCTAGCAACCACTCACTCATATGCAGGACTCGGTGCAGGACTCGGCTGGCGGCTGCTAACGGGAACGGAGTTTCTGTTGGGGAAAAAAGTAAAGGAACTCCGTTCCCATGCTGGGCATCGCCGTTAGTAAAGGATAAGGAGGATTGGCTCTAGTCCTGCAAAGGGAACGGCGTTCCTGCTGTGAAAAAAGTGCAGGGACGCCGTTCCCACGCGTTCCCGCAGGACTCGAGCCCTGCCCAATATCATTTATGAAGATAATAAAAAGTAAGGGTCCCAGCACTGAAGCTAGGGGGAACACCAATGATGACTATTCAGAGTAGCAATCAGTCTCTGAATTCGGTCTTTTAACCAGTTTTCTATCCATTTACAAACTGATATTTCCAAGCCTGTAGACTTTACCTTACACATCAAACGCGTTTGCAAAATCCAAGTATAAATGTAGCATAAAAAACAAACATTTTAGTTTCCACAAGTAAGAAACTAACAAGAAACAGCAAGGAAAGCGCTTATCTATCTGCACGCACCACTGTCTGGTTCCAGCCCGATCCAGATGACTGTAGATTCCTGGAAGGATGCCCCAGACTGTCATGGTGGCTCCCAGCACTTCCTGGTTGACTTGGGTCCACTGGGCGGGCAAAGATAACATCACAACATCAAGGAGCATGCATGAGACAGCCTTCCAGGGATCTACAGTCAACGGGATCAAACTGGAACCAGACAGCGGTGCTTGTAGCTAGATGAGCACTCTCCTTGCAGTAATTGCTTACTTATGGAAATAAAATAGATGGCGCTGTTTCCCTTCTTCTATAAGTACAAGACACTGTGTGTTCCAATGCTAGCCATTGTACCCCACAGTTGTCAATACACCATTCCCCACCTCTGGATATCTGCCACATAAAACATCAAGGACCACCTCTTACATAGTGAACATTCTAATGTTGGGTCTTATTTCTTAATTCCTTTTATCAAAGATTGCCCAACAACTCTTTTTCAAAGTCTGTCAAGTCATGTTTTAAAGCCTAATTCCAGCCAGTTTTTTTTATTTTTAGTTTTGGACAGAGTAGGGAAAGAGATATAATTTCAGTCTATGACCCTACTGTGTGGATGTTCTTTAACCTAATGTGCCTGTGACATCTGTACAGAAATAGGGGTGCGATTTTCACTAGGATAAGGAGGCAAAGACAGCAATGAAAACATAACCATTCCTTATTCTATTAAAAATGTGATTGCTTTTGTATGCGTCTCCAAAAAAATACAGAAGTTCTAACTTTTCCCCACTTCATCCAAAAATAAACAACAAGTTTTGTATGCAATTGGCCTTTAGCTCATTAATATACAGTATATGGCTTTTAGTCCATATAGGCCAGTCATAAAATAATGCATTGGAGCCATACAGACAATTCGCAAACGCTACAGCGAGCAGTTTGAAGAAAAGGAAATGGTACCAAAGCCTACTATCAGCTGAAAAAGATGAACTGCATGCTTAAAATCTTTCAAGGAAGTGATCTTAAAGTGTTACTAAACCCAGCAACCCGCATTCACTATACCTGGTCCTCCCACAGTGCACAAAACATGGCATTGCAGAAGTTTTATTGAATACAAACTGCTAAACACCTTTTCTCATCAGCAGTATATAGCAGTCTTGTGCCTTCTATCAGTGTGGTTAAACTTGTATGAGGAGTTTTCATTCTCCCCTGATTGTTCTATGAGGCTGTAGGACCCCTGACCCTCTGTCTGGACAGTGCTAATTTGCTCTGTGCTGATCACATGCACCCTCCCAAAAAAAAAAAAACTCTCCCCAGCACTACACACCAAACTGAGCATGTGCAGATTGCTCCCAAGACTCTGTTCTATCAAGAGATGGGTTGGGGACTGTGGAAGAAGGGGAGAATCAGAAAAGCAGGATCAAACAGCCTTTTTACACAATGAAGAGCATTAACCCCTTAGGTTCCACATTGAATATAACACGCATGCTGTACTGCATATACAGACTGATTTTACTGTTGTGGGTTTAGTAAGGCCCCTTTCACACGTGCGGACCGTATGCCCATATTTCATCCATCCGTTTTCGGATGAAATACGGACATACATGCATCCCTATGGGATAGCGGGTGTCAGCGGATGAACATCCGCTGACACTCGATATCATCCATCTCCGCTATGGTCCGATTCTGCAGACAGAGAAAAATTTTCGATCCGTCTGCAGAGCGGATTGGATGAACACGGACAGACGGTCCGTGTTCATCCGATCCCCCAAAGAGGAGAGCAGAGATCTGACAGGGCGGTCCCTGCACAGTGTGCAGGGACCGCCCTGTCATCCGCCGGCTCAGCGGGGATCAAAGGAGCGATCCCAGCTGAGCAATCGGATGTTCACAGGGTGGATCATTACAGATCCGTCCCGTGTGAAAGGGGCCTAACACTTAATTTGGTGTCCCTTCTGAAAAAAAATAAAGAGCTTTCCGATTGCTAGTCTGTGCTTAACTTTAAAGTGACCATGTGCGGGGATGCAGGGGCATTTCTATACACAGGCTACCGTAAAGGTAAGTATATAGCCGAATAGTGTCAGTATATATGAGCGATTTTCACCTTTAAAGGGGAGGTGAAGGCAACCAGTTAAATTCACAGCTGAAAGATGTAAATATGAAGTATCTTACCTGCATTAAGATTTTGCCCTGAGATGGCTTCAAAATGGCCCTATGCTTTGAAATATATAGCTAGAATAAAAAGAAAAGTGCCTTTACTGTTTGAAACACAATTTCAATGGGATTTACAGTTTTAGTGTAATGCAGTGGCGGCCACCCCCCTAATCCATGCTCCCAGCCCATAATCTCCACGCAGGGTGGCAGACGCATCGATTTCAATGTTTTTTTCTTTTTTTGAAGCACATGATTAGAGCCTGAGTCTCTAATTGGCTTAAAAAAAAGGGTGAGCTCGGGCGCATAGAACTGTGTCTTGAGCCCACCCAGTTGTGTGACACTAGCAAATTGATATTCGCTAATGTCTTCCTGCTTTTCCTCCCAGCCAATCAGAAAGTGGGTCCTGAGACCTGATTGGCCAGGGAATCTTAGGACTCCCAGCAAATCGGTTCTCAGGAACCACTTCCTGTTCATCCGGGAGGAGAAGCAATGGCCCCGGTATTCTGTCAGAATCAGCGACAGCACAAGTAATGATAGTGCATTACAGTGCGCACATTGTGTGATTGGGTGTGCACAGGCACACCCTAATTCCTGGCTGAGCTCTACTTGGTCTGGCGGGCAAGCAAAAGCATCTGTTTGCTGCAGCTGCGACTTCTGTAATTCCGGCCAAGGGCGGCGGCGGAGTGATATACATCTCTGCACCCCCCCCCCTCTGGCCTTCTCTCTCTCCGTTGCTTGAAGGGCGGAGCCTCAGCCTGGATAGCAGCAGGTGGGTCACGTGAGCAGTAAGCGCCGTGTACAGCCGACTCACATCTTCGGCTATTTCCGGCGGCTCGGTGGTTTTGTACTGCGCAAGCGCAAGCGATGCGCCTGCGCAGTACAGGGGGGCATTATCTGCCGGGGACCTTTTTCGACAGGACACAGGGGCACTGGTAGCCAGACACACGATGGACCAAAACCCTCCCTGCCTGACTTAAAAAAAAAAGGAAGTGTGCGTTTTATGTATATTTATAATTATATATATATATATATATATATATACACATACACACACACTTTTTTGCTGACAAGCCAGGCAGGGTTCATATTGATTTAAATTGTATATGTAATGTATATATAAAAAAAAAAAAAAAAAAATTATATATATATATATATATAAATCAATATGAACCCTGCCTGGCTTGTCAGCAAAAAAGTAAGTAAGTGTGTGTATATATATATATGTATATATATATATACACACACACACACACACACACACATGTGTTTGAGCTTTGGCTTGAGGTGCACACCCTAATGAAGGGGTCTCAAACTGGCGGCCCTCCAGCTGTTGCGAAACTACAAGTCCCATTGTGCCTCTTCCTGTGGGAGTCATGCTTGTTACTGCCAGCCTTGCAATGCCTCATGGGACTTGTAGTTTCACAACAGGTGGAGGGCCGCCAGTTTGAGACCTCTGCCCTAATGCAATAGGCTGCGCACGCCTATGACAGTGTGCTGCAATGCAGGTATGTTGGGTTACAAAGTGAAAGACACCCCAATGAACCAACACGTATAAGGTGCTTTACCCACAATACCCCAGCTCATAAGTTGTCATCCTAATGGGCAGGAAAAATATTTTTTATAACTTGTAAACTTTATTTTTTATACAAACTATATTTACATGCCCTGCTGACCCCCGGTGAATAATATCTATTACATGGTGTTACATGAAAGGTTTGTAGTGTTTTGATACTTGGCCACTATAACATCATTCCCTTGGTATGTGGAACATGTTGCTAATAATCCTTTCACTTATCACACATTTAAGGAAGAATGTTTAGCTGAGTTTGCACCACCAGGCAAAAGATTTCTTTGTAAACTGTTTTATATAATGAAAAAATATATATTTATCTTATTTTAGAAAAAAAATAACTTACTATCTCCACACTACACTGTATGCAGAGTTGGGATTATTACTAGCAAAGCCCAGCACTACTTTTGCAGACTGAAGATCTACAGTAGGTACCGCTGTCTCTACAAGGAGACAGGTATGCCCCTACACTGTCATTCAGCTGTGTGTATAATCTGAGGTTAGAGGTCTAAAGTCACAGCACTGCAATAAACAAGCTATCCAATTACCCTGGAATACCACATTTACACTGCCTGTCTGCTCGTTGCAAGGGGCAATAATTCAATATTTGTAAAGTTTAATATTTACCTCTCCAATCAATATTAATTTATTTTTATTTTAGTCCTAAACATAATTGATAAACAATATATAGAAGAATACCCTAACTCCCTTTAGATATGGTCATCTGTATTAAAGTGGGAGTAAACTCGCTGACTTTTTTTTTTTACACCTGTAAAGGAAAAGGCACATGCATACAAGCTCATTATGAAATACTCACCTTAGAACGAGGCGCAGAGGGAGCGGACGTTCCCTCAGCATGTCTTCCGGGTATGATGGCTCCGGCGCTGTGAGTGGCCGATGCTGCGATGCCGAGTTTTCTTCCCGGTAGGGTCTGGCGTCTGCCGGACTTTCAGCCGAGAATCCCCGGTGCGCATGCGCCGCTGAAGTCAGTGGCTCATTGCGAGGGGAATATCTCCTAAACCGTACAGGTTTAGGAGATATTCTTTTTACCTACAGGTAAGCCTTATTATAGCCTTACCTGTAGGTACAAGTTACAAAAATGACTATACAACCGCTTTAAATATCATATCATCATTGTGTAGACCAGGGGTGTTGAATTAAAAATCACAGAGGTCTGGTCAGAAACATTTTCTTACAGCATGTTTGTGAAGATCCTTTGCATTAAAGCCCCCCTCTCCTCTTATATCTGAATCCTAATATCCTTATATCGGTGTCCTCAGTGCCCCCTGCGTATCACAATCCCCCCCCCCTTTACATCACAGTCCCCCACTTCACATCACAGTTTCCCCTTCACAATAGTGTTCTCAGCCCCCCTTAACATCACCCTCCATCCCCTTCCCCTACACAGTAGCCTTCTAAACTCCCCTTCACAACTCCCCCGCCCCTTCATTCACAGCAGTGTTCTTAACTCCCCTTTATATCAACGCCCCCCACCACAGTTGTGTTCTCCTTTTGCCCTCCTTCACTCCCCACATCAATGTCCTCCTCTGCCCCCTTCACCCCCCCCATTAGTGTCCTCCTCTGCCCCCCTTCACATCACTCCCATGCCAGTGTCCTTCTCTCCTCGCCCTTCACATCACCCCCCACATCAGTGTCCTCCTCTTCTCCCTTTCACATCACCTGCATCAGTGTCCTCCTCTGTCCCCTTCACCCCCGCCCCTACATCAGTGTCCACCTCTGTCCCCCTTCACCCCCCACCCCCTACATCAGTGTCCTCCTCTGTCCCCTTCACCCACCCTACATCAGTGTCCTCCTTTGTCCCCTTCACCCACCCTACATCAGTGTCTTCCTCTGTCCCCTTCACCCAACCCCACATCAGTGTTCTCCTTTGTACCCTTCACCCACCCTACATCAGTGTCCTCCTCTGTCCCCTTCACCCACCCTACATCAGTGCCCTCCTCTTCTCCCCTTCACAGCACCCGCATCAGTGTCCTCCTCTCCACTTTTCACCCCCCCCCCCCACACTTGTCCTCCTCTTCTCCCCTTCACATCACCTTCATCAGTGTCCTCCTCTGTCCCCTTCACCCACCCTACATCAGTGTCCTCCTTTCTCCCCTTCACCCACCCTACATCAGTGTCCTCATCTGTCCCCTTCACCCCCCCCCCCCCACATCAGTGTTCTCCTTTGTACCCTTCACCCACCCTACATCAGTGTCCTCCTCTGTCCCCTTCACCCACCCTACATCAGTGTCCTCCTCTGTCCCCTTCACCCACCCTACATCAGTGCCCTCCTCTGTCCCCTTCACCCACCCTACATCAGTGCCCTCCTCTTCTCCCCTTCACAGCACCCGCATCAGTGTCCTCCTCTCCACTTTTCACCCCCCCACACACTTGTCCTCCTCTTCTCCCCTTCACATCACCTGCATCAGTGTCCTCCTCTGTCCCCTTCACCCACCCTACATCAGTGTCCTCCTTTGCCCCCTTCACCCACCCTACATCAGTGTCCTCCTCTGTCCCCTTCACCCCCCCCACATCAGTGTTCTCCTTTGTCCCCTTCACCCACCCTACATCAGTGTCCTCCTCTGTCCCCTTCACCCACCCTACATCAGTGTCCTCCTCTGTCCCCTTCACCCACCCTACATCAGTGCCCTCCTCTTCTCCCCTTCACAGCACCTGCATCAGTGTCCTCCTCTCCACTTTTCACCCCCCCCCCACACTTGTCCTCCTCTTCTCCCCTTCACATCACCTGCATCAGTGTCCTCCTCTGCCCCCCCCCCCCACACGCACATCACTCTCCACATCAGTGTCCTCCTCTTCCCTCCTTCACCCCCCAACATCAGTGACCTCCTCTGCCCCCTTTACTCCTCAACACCAGTGTCCTCCTCTGCTCCCCCTTCACCCATCAGTGTCCTCCTCTACCCCCCTTTACGCCCCCACACCAGTCTCCTTCTCTGCCCTCCTTCACCCACCCCCCACATCAGTGTCATCCTCTGCCCCCTTAGCCCCCCCCATCAGTATCCTTCTTAGCCCACTTCACATAAACCCCCCGCCTCCCCTATCCTTCACAGCTGTGTCCTAGCCTCTTAACTCTCCTACCTCATAGGGGCACACAAAACGGTGGGCTGGAGCGGGAGCGTCTAGAGCTAAGTTTTAATATTAATAAGCTGGTGATTGGTTTCTAAGACAGAACTGCTTCCTAGCAACCAATCACCTGACATTAACCTTGAAAAGTTAACTTGGGTTGCTCCTGCTTCCGCCATCCATACAGTGCGGCTTTGCCTCTCGCCCTCTGCTCTGCTGTGAAAATGACAGTAGCGGAGGGTGGGGGGAAGAGCCAGCTCCTAAGTGGTGACTACAGTGGTCCAGATGGGACAGTGACTCAGTCCGGATCCTTCGATCAAGTAGGCTTCAGTAGGATTCGCCTCTAAGTTCGGGCTTGACAAATTCCAAACAAGATTTTGTGAACCCTTGAAAAATCAAACCTGGGCAGTCTCACTCATCATTAATTCTTTTTTTAATTAATAGTTTCTTGGTTTATAATTTTTCTCAGATGTTGCATTTGTGGCTGACCTAATAAGTTAGTACAGACTGTGATTTCAGAACCTCTGTGTGGTAGCCAGGGTCCTAACCTCTACAGTATGTGTCATAACACTCACTCAGTCAACAATGATTCATCGGGGTCATGAAACGGAGCAGATGACTGACTGTAGATTACATATTGAACTCAGTGACAGAGGTAAATGTTTAGTAACATTGGCTCTAAATTCTAGGAGGCTTGCACAATAGGATTTTAGCCTATGAAGCGGTGGTCCCCTTCATGGTCCACACACTGGGGGGAGGTTTACTAAAAACTGGAGCAATCTGGTGCAGCCGAGTATGGTAGCCAATCAGCTTAAACTCCAGCTTGTTCAATTAAGCTTTGACAATAAAATCTGGAAGCGGATTCGTTTCTACTCAGAGATTCACCAGATTTGGCACTCTCAAGTTTTAGTAAATTCCACCCACTGTTTTCAATGGTGTTGCAAGGCTTCTATTCTCGCCAAAAAAATGATTTGTCAGGGTTGTCAAAAAAGTTTCCCACAAAATCAACTTTTTATGATCCGAAATACACAGCAGATAATTTATTTTTAAAGCAGAGTTCCACCCAAAAGTGGAACTTCCACTCATTTATCTCCTCACCCCCTCTGATGCCACAATTGGCACCTTTTGGGGGGGTCAGGATACCGGTCTTTGACAGGTATCCTGTTCCCACTTCTGGGTGTCCACGCCACGGCCCATGACATCACTGCAGGGCTCCCTCCTCCCCCTGGCCAGTAGGAGAGAGAAGCGGGGCCTCGCGCATGCGCAGTAGGGTTTCCAGCGTGAATTGCAGCGGCAGCACCAGACAGCTGATGAAAACATCAGCTGCAGTGCCGACATCGCTGGACTCCAGGACAGGTAAGTGTCCCATTATTAAAAGCCAGCAGCTGCAGTATGTGTCCGTTCTGCTGATGCTGCTCTATCAGGAAACATAGTACACCCCAGGAATGGTTGGTAGGGTTAGCACCACATCCCTTTAAAACCGAACACATATTAATTACACAGGTTCTGTGGCTGATTAAGGTAGTAATGAAACTCACTTGTTGCCTTACCTGCATCAAATTAGCCTCAGAACCCGTGTAATTCATATGTGTTCGGGTTTAAAAGGGAGGAGGTGGCAACCCTAATGGTTGGGCTCTGCGCAAGATAATCCATTCCAGAAAACAGTGGCAATGTCCTTTTCAGTAAAAGCAGCAGATTTTGTTATTGTCCCAGTGGGTGAGCCAGCATACTTTCATTGCTTTGGGTCGGAGTAGCAGTGCCTTCATTTTATCAATTTTTACTAATGATAGCAAACTTTTTTTCTTTAATTCTGCAAGATCATTTTGTGCAACCAGGTCACACTTATTCAAGTGATCGGCTGCCTCATTGCGGGTCATCTTTAAACACCCCTTCCCCTAAGCTTAAAGCTTAAGCCCATCTTGCACAATTGTAGAGTCCTCACCTGTACTGTAAATGCTTACTCCAGTTTTACTGCACACTATAAGCACCTCACAGTGTACATTAGAAGCTTCAGCAAGACACCTATATTCTGGGACATCCAGCACAAGCTAGCGCTTTCCTCTCCAGCCTTCTTGTCCCTGGACTACCCCTTATATTTATTGAATTTCAGTTCTTGCATATATGGAGGCTCAGCATCAATTGTGGCCATTATAACAGCTTCCTGTTTCCAGGAAGTTAAGTACAGCACCCTGGCAGCCCTTCCACCAGAAATGATGGCGATAGTGTCACTGGGTTGAAAATAAGGTATATAATAACAGAAAGGTTCTACTTAACCACTTGCTTACTGGGCACTTAAACACCCTTCCTGCCCAGACCAATTTTCAGCTTTCGGTGCGCTCACACTTTGAATGACAATTACTCAGTCATGCAACACTGTACCCAAATTATTTTTTTGTCCTTTTTTTTTTTCCCACAAAAATAGAGCTTTCTTTTGGTGGTATTTGATCACCTCTGGGTTTTTAATTTTTGCGCTATAAATGAAAAAACAAAATTTTGGAAAAAAATAAAATTTTTCTTTGTTTTTGTGATAAAATTTAGCAAATTATTAATTTTTCTTCATAAATTTTGGCCACAATTTATACTGCTACATATCTTTGGTAAAAATAACCCACATTAGTGGATATTATTTGGTCTTTGTGAAAGTTACAGACTCTACAAAGTGTGGTGCGAATCATACAAAATTGATCACACCTGATGTGCTGGTGGCCTATCTCATTTCTTGTGACCTGAACAAGCCAGGAACGTACAAATACCCCCCAAATGACCCCTTTTTTGAAAGTAGACATTCCAAGGTATTTAGTAAGAGGCATGGTGAGCTTTTTGATGTTGTAATTTTTTCCCACAATTCTTTGCAAAATTTATTTTTTTTCCACAAAATTGTCATTGTAATAGGTTATTTCTCTCACATGGCATGTGTATACCACAAATGACACCCCAAAATAAATTCTGCTACTCCTCCTGAGTATTACGATACCACATGTGTGGGACTTTTCCACAGCCTGGCCACATAGAGAGGCCCAACATACAGGGAGCACCATCACGTGTTCTAGGAGCATAAATTACACATCTAACTTGTTGACTACCTATTACACTTTTGAAGGCCCTGGAGCCACAGGACAATGACAGGTGGCACTGATGACAGATGGCACTAATACGGGGCACTGGTGACACTAATATGTGGCACTGGTGACAGATGGCACTAACATGTGGCACTGATATCATGTGGCACTAATACGCGGCACTGATGACAGATGGCACGTGACACTGATGACAGATGGCACTTATACATGGCACTGTGGACAGGTGGCACTTTATTATTATTATTTTTTTTTTTACTCACGGCGCCGCCGCAGTCGTTCATCTCTCCCTCCTCACACGCCGTCTCTGCGTGAGGAGGGAGAGTGGCGCTGAGAGATGATCTCATATGTTTACATATGAGATCATCTCTCATTGGACACACCGATCGCGCTGTAAACGGCCGCTGTGATTGGCCGTTTACAGCGATCTGTGACTGGCTGCGTCCGGACACGGCAAGCACAGAACTTCCCCGATGCGCGCTCTCAGGAGCGCGCATTAGGGAAATAAACAGGACGACGTCCGCTCAGTCATGTAGGCAGAGTCCGTCCACATGGTCACAATCTTTCCTGAGCCTGGACTGGGTAGGTGATGTCAGCCGGCAGCAGCTTCAGCCCACTGTCTGCTGAAGACAGGTCACAGGAGTGCAGAACGATCTACACTCCTGTAATCCACAGCCAAACAAGCTTTGACTGTACTTCTCCTTTAAACTTCAAATTCTGCACAGTACTATGCGACAACCTTCCCTAATACTGCCACCACATCTTCATGAACTAGCCTGTAATACACCTTCATTATCAGACCATCTTTCAGTTTCCACAACTCTGCCGTTTGTAAACGTATGGGGTAGTGAAGTGGTTAATGATGCCAGTGTCATCCAATCCCTCTCTGTGAGCCAAGGAACCATGGACACACCTTGGCCTCATCATCACGCACTGCCTGGGCTTACAATGCACTGCTCACGGTTTGTGTGCACAGAATGATACCCACTATGTGCAAGTGTCTCTGAAACCTGTCTATAGTCTCATGTTGGAGACAACAAAGAATGGCCTAATGTAACCATATACAATACACTAAGGAATTAAAGTATTTATATAGTAAAGTAATAAAAGGGGGGTGCAGTGAGAGGAAAAGAAAGAGACCTGTTTTTTTTGGGTGGGGGGGGGGCCGCAGAGACACCTGCTTTTTTTGCTTTAGGCAGGGCTCACACTATCTTCGCATGCAGCTCACAGCAGGGGTCCAGTACATCCCCGTTCAAGGTTTCAGGTCAGATTTCAGCCCAAATTTTTGGTTGAATTCGGACCTGAAATGGACAAAAGACGCACAGGACCCCTGTGCAAATTCGCACCGGAGCCATAAAGAAAATATGTGAACCAAAATCAAAATCTCCTGCTATTGCAAATTCAATTCATAATAGTGTTAACATTCTGTTCTTTCAGGCTGGGTTAACAAATGGAATGTGACAATTACCTTTTATCTAATAATACTAATTCTGAAGTATAGTTTTGAACAGGCAATGCTCAATAAACCTAGTCACTATCTTCACATATACAACATTTCTGTTTCAATAACTTTTACAAAAGTAAATATCCATACAGTGATTCTATAAGCAGGGGTGTTGCTAGTATTGTGAAATACCTGGGTCTCCCTGGGCACACCAAGGGCAAGGCATGATGTAGTTGTGGCATATGAATGGTGTGGCCTAACTTTGCTGACAGTGGGAGGGGCTTAAAGGGCATATTTAAATAGATCCTGTGGCTACTCGTATGCACAAAACACATATGCCACAGTCCTTGTAAATACAAAATATGTTTTAATCATTGTGCCAAAGCGGAAGTCTCACAGACACATGTAAACCTCAATGATATTTAAAAATTAAAAAACTCTTTCATTACATATATTTTTCTGCACACAGAATATAGGCATCGAGTTAACACTTGTCGGAGCCTACCTTCAGGAAGAACTTAATTAAAATAGTCAGGGACTACTTAGCAACCAGAAACTGTTGAGCCTATGAATGCTTTGGTTAGCAGTGTGTAACTTCAATACAGCATATAGCAGGGGTGGCGATCCTTGGCACCCCAGATGTTTTGGAACTACATTTACCATGATGCTCAACTACACTGCAGAGTGCTCATGGGAAATGTAGTTCCAAAACATCTAGGGTGCCAAGATTCGCCATCACTGGCATATAGAATACAGGATTCGAGAGTTTATAATGTACAGAGTGCAGTGGTCTGGGATATGTCATATACCAGTGGACTTTAAACTATGGCCCTCCAGTTGCTCAGGAACTACAATACCCATCATGCCCAGTCATGTCTGTGAATGTCAGAGTGTTACTATGCCTCATGGGCTGTGTAGTTCCACAACAGCTAAAGGGCCGTAGTTTGAAAATACCTGTCATATACAGTCCAGACGCCATAAAACTGTAAGATACAACAGTAAAAAGTATGTATCACACAGCACAGAATACGGAGTATGATCAGGAGTATGTATTGTACACATTACTTTAAATAAACCCCTGTATACTGTGCCAATTTCCCTTTGGGGATAATAAAATATTCTGAGTATACATTGTATAATATTACATACTCCTAACCATTGCACTCTAGTCTGTTCTGCATATTACATGACTCCAGAACTGTGTGCTGTGGTGTATTTCAAACAAATCTGACTGCTGCACTCTCAGCCTACAGAGTACACTGAAATGTAACATACATATCAGTGTACAGAATGCAGTGGTCAGAAGTATGCAATATATATCCCAGCGTGCAGTGGTTAAGAGCATGCAATGTGCAACACAGCATTTAGATTGCACTTCTGAGGAACATGTAACAAACACCTAATTTTACAGAGTGCAATATTCAGGAGTACAGTTCAGCAGCCATTAAAGGACAAGTTTACCTTTAAGAAAAAATAAAATGTACATATTTTTTTCAGGGAAAAAAAATGCATTTAGTATTTATTTCCACAGGAGCCTGCAAAGCATTGCACCTATGATCAGTTGATTATGGGTGCAATGCTCTGTAAACTCTTTCTCCAGCATTGTGCCCCAAACGCTGTACAGGGGCTTTCAATTAGAAAGCCGGGAGGAAGTAGACTACAAGTGTGCCAATTATTACACTCATGCTCCATTGAGAACTACAAGTCTGTCTGCTGTGGTAGCATTCAGAAATCTCCAGGAATGAGATGCAGCTATGAGGTTGAGCCCCGCACAGTTGTGCCGATTTTAAAAGTGACAGTTGCCGGGGATAAGAACCACCACACACTCATGTAAAAAAGGTAAGCACACACTAACTGAAATGGTTTTGAATTTGTCAACATTAGATCTTCATTTGGACAGTGCCTACAGATACAAGTAATATACTTGAGCAAACGACACTTATAATTGATATGGTGTATTCATTCTCATAATCTAAATTAACAAAAATGCAGATTTGACATTTGTAAATTGAAATCCATGAAATGATCAGGTTTTCCACATTAGGAGCCATGATATAGCAGGTGGAACCTGTCCAATTAGGATCTCGTGCTCGCTGTGCTATGGATGTGTGTGGTGTCATTGTGCCAAGATCAAAAGAGCTTTGAAGTCTTTACAAAGAAGGTCATGGATGCATGCGAATCTGGCAAGGGATTTAAAAATATTGCAAAATTTAAAATCCATAATTTAACTGTAAAGAAATTAATCTACAAAAGTGACATAGATTTCAGATGACCTCCAATTTGTCCAGCACTAAAAGGCCCAGAAAATATAAAAGTTCCATATAAGTACAGCATTGCATGACAGCGCAATTGTCAAAGTGTGACAGCGCTGAAAGCTGAAAATTGGCCTGGGCAGGGAGAGGTGTATGTGCCCGGTATTGAGGTGGTTAATAAAAAAATAAATAAAAAAAGGCTGCAAAAAATATATTCACATAAGCTTTGAGGTCTCATTATAGAGAGCTTTAGGGTGTTTGTGAAACTCCTTTAGAGTTCTGAGAGTTACTCGTAAGACCTGTTTTCCCAGCGCTAAGGCTGCATTCACACCTGAGCGTTTTGTCGCCTGAAGCTACAAAACGCTAGAGGGGAAAAAATACATTATTCTCTATGGAGATGGTTCACATCTCCAATCCAAAACGCCTGAAGCTCAAACAAGTTCCGGACCCTTTTTGTCGCTCGAATCGGGTAGATTTGGGCGTTTTTCTTCTTTTTACATTGGTGACCTTTTGCTCTGCACAAAATCACGGTAAAAAACTCAGCAATTCGCGCGATTTTCTGCCTGAAAACACTACACTCAGATGTGAATGCAGCCAAAGATGTATTGGTTTAAAGGTAATGTCAAAGCATGAGTGGTTTGGCAAGAACCAAGTCAGGATTATTTCCATAGTTTTCTCCTTTATCAAATTAAACACAGGTTTTATTGCTTAGAAATCAACTAGTTCAGATTTGGTGTTGAGGATTGAGTTACATTTGAACTAGGCCGTAATGGTGTGGAGCATTAAAACAACATTTCACAAATTCAATGAACTAGTGTTGCAGGTATTACAAAAGGTAACCAAGAAAACACTAGACGTTAGCCCCATTCAACTGGACTTGTTCTGAAATCCTGAAGAAGTTTTGCAGCTTACTCGAGCCACTTCTTTAGTTCTAATGAGAGTCGGAAGGAGACCCATCATTTATATCCACACAGTCCCCTTAATCCAATCACCGTGGAAGGCACCAAGTCAGATGCAGATTGTCCAAGAACAGGATGGGAGGTGTGAAAGTTGTGGAACCACTCTGTTCCACTTATATAAACCCATCCACTAGTCTTGCATAGGTGTTAATCCTTAGAAATCAGAAATGTCTGAAGGTATACATTGGTGAATGAATACATTACTACAATGTATTTATTTATTGGAATCCAAAAAAAAAAAAAAAGGGGGGAGACTGTTGCACAATTGACAAATCCAAAAATATTACCTACAATCAGTGTACAGATTAAAAAAAAACAAAAAGAAGTATATACACGTATTACAAATCCTCATCCTCGTCCTCTTCATCACTAATTACATATTTCTTAGCTTTCTTATTTGCTTTGTCTTCATCTTCTGCTTTTCTTTTAGTTGAAGGTTCACCTTCCTGAATAAGAGAAAAAAAAAAAAAAAAAAAGGAGAAAGTATGAGACCTGGGCTGGTAATAGAGATGAACGTTAACGTTTACCTAGTGTTGTGTGTGCTTATCTGTCTGATAAATCCAAAATGTACTATATATCCAGCATACTCAAGTTTTTTTTTTTTTTTGAAAATTCTGTCCTCTAGTGGTCAGAAGCAGCATTGCCTTGGTTTACAATAGCAGAGTCCATATAACAGCATGATGGTGGAAGAATATGTAGTTCTTTCACCATCCTTTTTGTGTGTTGCATGTGTCAAAGAAATTCAGTGTTCGGCCACTATTTTCTGGGAATCTATAATAAAACATTTGCCATGGTATTATCTGTACTACAAAACATCTATGAAAAATGCAAATTAATAACAATTTTGTCCTTTTCTCAAAAGGTTTTTCTTGAATTTCATTGATGGATTTCAGATATAGTTAGGTAATACTGCTGCCTATAGGGGGGTTTGATCACTGGCAGACAGAACAATTAAAAGCCAGCCTCTGTATAATCCAGCATGCCTAAGTTTTGTGAAAGTGCAAATGCAAAAAAAAACAAAACAGGGGAAAAGACCTGTGTCTCAATGAAATTTAACAAAAAAAATTATACAGCAAATGTTTTTTTTTTTTTGCTACTCAGGGACATAGGAATTCAGGAGGCGCACGTGGAACAAGTCAACTAAAGGGTGGGTAACATCCACTGACAGGCCCAAAGGGAGAGTGAGGCCTGTCTGCAACTCAGGGCTACCTGAAGGACCAACACCTTAAATCTGACTAGTTTAAATAAAGCCAACTGTAAGAGAGGGGAAGCTGCCAACGACCGAGGAGAGGCCACACATTAACCTGATGCACAAGACCAGGATAGAGAGGAGCACCACCAGTTGGAAATTACTCCATCCGAAGGAACAGAGGATGTTAGCTAAGAACCATCCAAAACAGGTGGAGAAATAAAATAAACCTCATTAAAGTGGTGTTTCCCCCAAAAAAATCAAAAATAGTTTTCTGTGCAGTAAATGACATTAAAAAAAATGAATTAGATAAAAAAAAAAAAAAAAAAAATTTACTTACCTTTTTCTTCCTGTTGCTATGCGGTCCCATGAAATCTGCTTCTTCTAGTGCCCGGGCTAAACACGTCACTTCCCTCCGCTCGCTAATGCTCCTGGGAGATGTGTGTCACCATTTCCCAGGAGGCAGTGGGCAGCGCCGAGGGATAGAATCATATCTCCGTTACCATCACAACGGGGCGGGACTGCCGATTCCCGTTGTGATGGCAACCTAGCTGTTGACGGTGCTCCGATTTAACGTTACTACGCATGCGCGAGATCGCCGATACAACAGCCGTTGCATGCTGGGAGATCTACGTCAGTATCCTGGAAGAGAATGCCTGTGGGCTTCACATGCCCATAGGTAAGATGAAAACGATCGATCTCCGTTTTTAAAAGCTTTCTTTTATTGAGAAAACTGAAATCCAAAAGAAGCAAACACGGAACAAGTGAGCAACAATTAAACAAGAAATTGCTTGTCATTGTCCCCAAAAAAAAAAAAAAAAATCGTTGGAGGCAGTGGAACCCTCCTTTAAGGAAATAAATAAATAAAAAATAAAAAAAAAAGAAGACCCACAACATGTGTAATATAAAAAACCCCAGGGCCAAAAGGCACAAACAAACAAACCCAGGTATGGAGGAGAAGGAGGAAAAAAAAAAAAAGAAGAAGGTGGTATACACAGGAAGGCCCAAGTCTTAAAACACCCAACCCTTGGAATTCTGGTAAAGCAAATTTCCAATATGGCTAAAACAGGATGTGTAAAGAATGTGGGAATCATCACAGCATGACACCACATAGGAGGAGTTGCAAAGTGTTCTTTGGGAACTCAACGGTAACAAACCCATGAAGTCAGCTGGACAAAAGGAGGGGATGGTGCCCAAGAGGCTCCCTTCCAAAAAGGTAGGCAGAGATAAACAGTAAACTGCAAACCCAGGCTGGTGAAAGGGGAACGAGAAGAAAGGAGGATGAACAAGGAAAATGATCCACTTAAAACCCTGAAGCATCTCTGGGGTCTGACATAAGAACTTTGTAGGACCTGTCCAACCTTAAGAACAGAACATGATTCTAGTAGTCTTATGACCCTCTTGGTCCAGCAAAGCATCTGTAGCCATGGAGCAGGATGCTTAGCCGTATCGCTAAGCACATTCATCCGATTAGGATTAGAACAAGGTAAAGTATCTGGGGAACTTTCCACACAAGGCTGTGGAGCAGCCACATAAGGAAAAAAAAAAAAAAAGGACCTGGGAGGAGGACTAGACAATCAGGTCTAGGCAATTTGATCCCAGGAAGTCCTTCAGATACACCTTATTTCCAATAGGGGATACCTGCACCCATGGTGTTCCATCTGCTGACAGTCCAGGGTGGTACGAAGCCCTTCAGCAATGGTTTCAGCCTGCCAAACAGCAAATAAAAAGCACCCAGGTACACAGACCTCTCCCTTTTGTATGGAGACTTGGATGAGTAGCGGTAGATGCCAAAACATTGCCCTTAGGGGAGACATTTCTGCTGGGAGTAGTACGCTCTTAAACAAAGTCCAAAAAGAGGCCAGACCAATGAACCGAGAGTCAAGAAACAATTTATATTGTGGTTTGTTCAGCAGGACAAAACAAAACAGCCCCCCCAGGGCTCAGATACTACATAGACTTGGAAGGACTTGAAATGGCAGAATCGTGTCCCAATTAATTTGTTTGAAAAATGAAACAAAGTGATAAAGTGTCCAGCAGCAAAATAGCAGCAGCTGCTGCATTGGCTGTTTTAAAATGGTGCTCGTTTAGCAGGACAATGCAAAGTTTTTTGGTCTGGAGATCTCTTTGGACTCTATACGCAACTAATTAAAAGGTCCCTGGGTTTGCGGGGGTACCCTGTTCTGTGTTTGAGAGTGGCCTCACCGGAGCCACTGTGCCTCAAACTAATTTGTTTGATCTCAAACCATGATCCACGAGAAGCTGAATCCACCACCTCAGCTACACATTTCAGAGAGTGGTACTCTTGGCATCATACAGCATAGACAGGTAACGTGTTCTAAAAAGCCAGACTGGAGCCCTGGGTATGAAGAAACCCCAGAAAGTGGGGGGGGGGGGCTGGGGGGGGGGGGCTGGGTAGTTAGAAGAGACCACCTACTTACTTGAGGAAGGCCAATTGGTCATGCTAGGGAGTACCTCCTTATCTGTACAATGTAGATGTCTCGCTCAGAGCCCAGACCTCTTGCAATAGTGAGGTGGGCTGAGAAGGCCTAAGCACTATCAAAAAATAGAGAGACCCTCCTTGAAAGGGGGTTCCCCAACACCTCACATACCCCTGACTGGGGAAGACGCGTGAAGTCTCTGCCCGTTTCCAAAGATTCCAATGGAACACAGAGAACAGACCTTTATAGTAAAGGTTTAAGCTGCCCTGCCTAGCATGACCTTGGCAGGCATGTAGCTACCAATAGACATCTGTGAGGCCCCACCCAGCCAAATCTTGCAGATTTCAGAACTTCAGAAGGGTGGTGAGTGCAAGGATCCAAAAAGCTGAGCTTTTCAGATGCTCCGACCAGCCCTTGTTAGTTTAGGTAGGAAGTACTTATTTGGACATGGGCAAAACCCCAGGATGTGCAAACCCAAAGGCAACGGGAGAAGCAGCAACATTATGTGCAATAATAAAAGAGGTGGAGAGGACCACTGAAGGGGGTGCCAGGGCCAAGTGGTTAGCCTGTGGACTACCAAAGGGTATACTCGGCATTCAAGGCTAAACAGGCAAATTGCCCAAGGATCTGTTTAGATACACACTCAATCCTCAAGATCTAGTGGGGGAGGGGACACCTTCACATGGTAGGCTTTTCAGGGGGTTAGCGGATCTCAGTCTGCAAGCCTTATGAGGGAGTCAGTCTCTGAAGGTCTCCTCTGACCCCTCTTGCTGATCACAATGTAAAGGTGAAGGATGAACAGCCTACGTCTTTCAAGGGCCGAGACAAATATATAGTGTCAGCATCCTATAAATGCAGACAGAGTGCTCTGCACATACAAGTCTCATGTAAGACACAAATTTAGATTCTTGTAATAGGCCATGACAACTAAAGCATTAGGCTCCAGAGATTTTTTTTCTTTTTCCCCATCCATTCCAGGAAATGGGACCTGCTTCCATTCTATCTCAGACAGCTTAGCTGTCTTCCCAGTATCCAGGAGAGTTGTGGCTTCCATCTGTTGGCCATTTCAGAATATGCTGCCATAGAATCACACCTGCGGAGATATATATATATATATATATATATATTATCTATATCTATATCACTGAGACTCCTTGGGACTACCAGAACGCTGGACAACCTGTCATATTACTAATATGATGAGCTTCTACCCATCCACCCTTTTGTAATTGTTTTTAACCCTTTTGGGAAAAATAAAGTTTTACTTCTGCACTTAGAGGCGCCTTTTTTTCCCCCTTTCATCTAAATCTGAATAGCCTCCCTCTGGAAGGGTTCCGCATCTGCATAAGCTGGTGTAGAAGATGTGTTCACTTAACTGCATTCACTAAGACGTACAATTATACTGCTGGGAGCATCTAGTTGGGTAGAGGATGTAGGGGAAAGATTCATATGTGAGCTCTCACCTCCTCATCACTGTTCAGTTTCTTTGCCTTGAGTAACCTCTGAGTTTTATCCTCATCTGAGCCTTCATCACTGTCCGATGAATAGATGCGGGCACGCTCCTCTGTGGAAATGTAAATAATAATAAAATTTCATCACAAAGAATTTCAAAATCATATGCCGAAACAATCAAATCTGATCAAGTGAGATTAAAAGCAATTATTTTATTTACCTCTTCTGTGCTATGGTTTTGTACAGAGCACCCTCGATCTTACTCTTAGGGTCCCTAGCGACAACTGTGCGCGTCTGTAGATACACACGGCATAGCTCAGCCCGCCCCTGCTCTCTCTCTCTCTCTCTCTCTCTCTCTCCTCTCTCTCTCTCTCTCTCTCTCTCTCTCTCTCTCTCTCTCTCTCTCTCTCTCTCTCTCTCTCTCTCTCTCTCTCTCTCTCTCTCTCTCTCTCTCTCTCTCTCTCTCTCTCTCTCTCTCTCCTCTCTCTCCTCTCTCTCTCTCTCTCTCTCTCTCTCTCTCTCTCTCTCTCTCTCTCTCTCTCTCTCTCTCTCTCTCTCTCTCTCTCTCTCTCTCTCTCGAGAGAGAGAACAAATTCAGCGTGATGTCGGAGGTAGGTGGGACCCAGCAGCTATCCAGCCAATGATAGGGCTGTTTAAGAAAGGGGCGGGTCATATACACGTATGGCCCGCCCCAGATCCCATCGGCTGGTGTTGGATAGCCACCCCCGACATCAAACCTTAATTTTGGACAGCTCCTCTCGCTCTCCATACAGCGCTGCTGTGTCAACAGAGTGTGGAGAAGGGAGGAGGATGTCAGCGGCTGCTGCACCGCTCTCTTCCTGCTCCATCCCCACAACCAGACAGTGCTCTGTCTAGAGGGCCAAAGAGACGCCTCCACTTTCCCGGCCAAGACCCCACAGCCTGCCCTGTAGCAGAGGCACCTCTCACTGACAAAGACTCAAGCGGCAGGGCGCAATTTCTAGTCACAACGGCGACCTGGCGCCTGGGATTTGTCGAGCCTTGGTCTAAGTGATAGATACCTACAAAAATAATACCACATCTTGGGTGGTGATCTGCTGCAGATCCAGATCGAAATAAAAGGTTTCAAATTGTTCCAAAGTTTAATCAGCCAATTGAAATGGTGTGCATTTCAGAAATATCCTACACTATGCTGTGAAAAAATGCATCATACCAAAACTTAACATAAAGTCATAAAAAAAAAAAAAAAAAAAAAAGTATAAATACACAAACACACACACACACACACACACACACACACACACACACACACACACACACACATTTTTTTTTTTTTTAATTAGATAGCTATAGCTAGCTTCAAGGTGAGGCAAACAGCACCACGGCATTCTTTCAGTGCATGCAACCAGGCCTTCCCAAATGGCCACATATAGAAACAAGTCCAAGGATTTCTGCACTTGAAACAATTTTAGGTATATTCAAGTACAAATAAATTGCATATTGTTCCAATTCAACAGTTTCGGGCTGAAAAGCTTGCACCCTTCTTCAGGTTGGACTGGAACGATATGCAATTTTTTTTTTTTGTATATGAATATACCTAAATAAATTGCTTACAGAACCTAACACTGCATGTACGTACGTACGTACGTACGTACGTACGTACGTGACAACACAAAGAAGCTTTCAAATAACTAGCAAATAAACTTGAGTCTGCACATATATTACATTTGTGTAAATAGAAACCGAAATCTGTATTTTTTGAGTCCTGACAGAGGTAACTGGGATTTTCCCAAGTGGAAACAAAATATATACATCACAACTGTGTGCCTTAGAAATACAAAATTTACCTCTTCCTCCCTTGTATTTATTTTTAATGGCTGCCAAGCTTATAGACTCATCCCCTTCCTCCTCATCATCATAGCGATCAGGCTCCAGGTAGTTGGCACTCAGTCCACGCTGGTGCTGCTTCTCCTTTACTCTGCGCTGTTGAGACTCTCTGCGGATTGAGGCCCTCAATCTCTCTTCTTCTTTCTGCCATTAAAAATATAGTGATAATGAATTGCACTGCAACACAAACCTATCATGTATAAAAGGGGAAATGCACAAAAATTGAGGTTCTGCAATCAAATAGCAAATTTCACCTTCAAAGGCAATTTATTCTTAAATATAAATGACCAACTATACGGTTAGAGAGCAAAATTTCTAATTCACTTAGAATAACAGACAGAAGAGATATACAGTATATACCATTAGAGGAGATATACTATTAAAGGGTGAATCTGGTAAATATTAGACTCCGATCACATTTTTTTTATTTATTTAAAAAAAAAAAAAAAAATGTCTTCCTTCAAAAAAAAAAAAAAAAAAAAAAAAATGTAATTTTAAGAACGTTTGTTTAATTTTCTAATCGTTAGTGGGGTCAAACCGACGTTCCTTTTCAACCACAGTGACAATTTGGAAATAGAAAACTTCTTGGTCAAAGGAATTTTCAGACAGTGTATGTGGTTTTTATTCAGAAAATTACAATTATTTTAAAAACAGAATGATAAAAACAAGTGAAAATTTCAAACAACATTCTTTCATTCAGCGAAAAACTAAAATTAGCCCTTTTATAGTACAAAAAAAAAAAAAAAAAAAAAAAAGAAGAAGATAATCACTACTGTAAGGGGTTCATTTTTTTTACTGTAGAACTGTGAAAGTAATATTTACAGTAGCGATTATTTGTTCTTTGGGCTCATTTTATTTATTTAACCCCATTATATTACTGCTCGATTATGAAAATAGTAATCGATTAATTTCATTGTCGATTAATCGATTAGTTGTTTCAGCCCTAGTATGGTTAATACATTAAGAAGTATAAGGGCATCTGTAATTTTAAAAAAATAAAATAAGGTGCTAAAAATTAATCAAGTCAATTTGAAAACATTACATATAGTATTAACCACTTGCAAGCCGCAGCTCCAAGCAAGTTGTGATAAAACAGAGATCTGACCAACACAGAAGAGGGACTGCCCCCCTCCAAACACTGCTAGGAAACACAGCAACTTCTTAACTAGTGTATTATAGGCCCAGTTCAACTTTTGCTCCAGTTTACACATGCCTCCCCCTATTACCATCATATAGACCGCCCAACCGCTGTGACAGCAGGCGGGGATTCTTATCCCTTCGCAGCTGTTCCGCTTGCATAGCCGCACTATTATCAGGGCTCTATGAATAAACAAAAACGTCCCATTTTCCACTGCAGTAGATGGACTTGTAGCTCTCCAACTGACAGCCCTTACAGAGGTATGGGCAGAGAGATGCTTCGCAGGCTTTTTTCCTACAAAAACATGTGCATTTATTATTTTTTTGTTCAAAGGTGAGCCTAGCCTTTAACACAACCTGCCATAAAGCTTAAAGGAATAAGTTCACCTTTGGGAACCACATTACACATTCCACCCATTTTTTAGGGTGGAACATGTAACATGTTGCCACTGCGGCAGCCTCTCCCCGCTGTCTTCTCTTTCTGTGACAGCAGTGTAGGGAGAAGTTCCCTGTACTAGCTGTCACTTTTTGAAAACAGCGTGGCCATGCGGGGCTCCACCCGCACGAGAGTCATACGCAAAGTTCTGTGTATGAATGAACTAAAAGTCCCGGCTTGTAGTTTTCAATGAACTACCAAAGCGCTATTGAGTTCATTGAGTCTTCCTGTCAGTGTGAAACTGCTTCTCTGTACGATGTACAGGCAGACTGCTCACCCTGACAGTCTGCAGGAGACCTGCATGGAACCAGTGATATGCAAAGCTATATATAATATTATTAATGTGAATGCACTTTTTTTTTTTAACCTAAAAAAAAAAAAAAAAAAATATTTAAAATAAAAAGCTATTTTTTTTGCAAACGTGAACTTATCTTTTAAAAGGTAGCGATAGCTTATCATAGGAAGCTCAGCAGACTTTGCAAATTTTGTAATGTATATACATTTGTGAATAAATGATTTATACATGAAATAATATGCATTACACTTATTTGGCACTCTTATTCCGCTGTCCCAAATTCAGCAAAATATTAGCCGTGTGTCCTCAATGATGCCACACAGCTAATTAAAAAGTTTTAGGGGGGGAAAAAAAAAAAAAACACATTACTCTCCAACAGTGCTGTGCATAGCTCTGTACAGATTTTTAACCCTTGGTTGAAAAAAAAAAAAAAAAATAATTAAAAATGTATCAACTAAAAAATATAAATAAGAAAATAAATCTATATATTTTCCCCTCAAAATTATTATATATTCCATGTATTGGAACACATGCTACCCGTTGCCAATAGATCTTCACTATTACCTTAATCATTTCATTTCTTTGAGACTCAGGATCACGTCCTGCCATTGGAAGTATTCTGATCTTCTGAGTCTTAGAGCACCTGTCTGCCAGAGACAGCGTCATCTTCCTGTGAGTGGCACTGTCTGTTGAATGAGGCCTAAAACAAGGGAAAAAAAATGTGATCATGCAGACAATATAAGAACTTGGTGAGAAAATTTCAAGATAATGCATAGACCTGTAGATCTAGGCAGTAAATGAATGTCCTACATTGATGGCTTAAACTGAATATACAGTACAGTGCTTTATTTTAAGTTCTAAACCCATGCATCATGTCGTGGACTAAAAATGAAAACACGTTTTTTTATTTTAAATGATTTTTAGTCAGGTAAATATATGAAATAATATTAGCAAATGTTTGAGAGAGAAGTTTAGTTTTTTTTTTTTTCCTTCAAGAATCATACTCACCTAGGTGGATGCAGCATTGATGCTGCATCTGTCCCCCGCCCGCCTCTAAGGCTACTTTCACACTGGAGCAGGCAGGCGCCGGCGGTAAGGCGCCGCTTTACCGTCATTTTAGCGGCAGTTTTAAGCCCCACTAGTGGCCGAAAAAAGGGTTAAAAACACCCACGTATCGCCGCAGCGGCGCTATGCCGGCGCTGCCCCATTGTTTTCAATGGGCAGAGGTGCTTTAGGAGCGGTGTATACACTGCTCCTATAGCGCTGCAAAGATGCGGCTTGCAGGACTTTTTTTTACCGTCCTTCAAGCACACCGCTCCAATGTGAAAGCCCTCGGGTTTTCACACAGGAGAGGCTCTTTACGGTGCTATATATTTAGCGCTGTAGCGCCTGTAAAGTGCCCTTAGTCTGAGAACCGAGCGATCAAACACTGCCGATCACTCAGTTCTCAGGTTTCCGTGAGCAGAGAGCTGGTGACTGTCAGTCACTGCACTGACTCTTGCACGGAAGGGACGTCATAATGGCTCGGCCATTCAAATGGCTGGAGCCTGCAAACCTGGAAGGAAGACCAAGTAAAGATGGACTCCCTGTCAGCGGTGACAGTGCGCTGCTGCAGGAATCTGCTTTTTTAGGTAAGTCAGTGATAATGTGCTAGTAGGCGGTGCCTATTAGCACATTGTGACATGAGCCTGCAGAGGGACCAGGTTGTTTTAATTACATAAAATAAATGATATAACATATCAGTTTTTAAATGTTCAAAAAATAAATATATAAAACACTGACCAAGACATACACTTTACAATTTTTCCCCAGTTTTGAAAGAAACACAAACCTGAATGTAAGCTTGGTCTTGAATACAGCCTGCCCCTGTAAACCTGTTCCTTGTCTGATAAAGAGATGGTTGTGGTCCCCTTGCAGTGGAGCTTTGTATACATCAAAAACTTCATTTCCCAAGTGTAAGGACATGCTGTCAGAATCAGAACAGAGAATTACACATCTATACAGATTGTGAGGAGACTTGCATATATGTTTACAGAACTGAAGGGCAATTACTACAAGTACATTACTATTTTACTGCCAATCTGAAAAAAAATAAAAATAAAAAATAAAAACATAAGAAAACAAAAAAATTTAATCTAGTGACAGAAAGATTATGGATGCAGCAGTAGATATGGGAAGAGAAACAAAAGGAAATGTAGACAACAACCCACAAGCTTACCTGCCATCAGACCATTTAACAATACGGGCATTACTCTCTCTGACATCATTCCCTTCTTCATCCCGTCGTGTCCTCCATCGGATTGTGTTTTCAACCTGTTTAAAAAGGACAAAAAAAACAAAAACAAAACTGAGTACATTTTAGTGTAAAGTAAGGCAGACAACGGAAGCTGCAGCACCACCATAGATACACGTTATAAAATGTGCTCAGTTTGAAGCAGTGCAGAGTAGATGTATGCATTTTTTTGACCTAAACATAGCTGTACAACTGCCAAGGGATTTAACATACAACATAGGGGTCTCTCTCTGCATTCATGATGTCTAAAGGAAAACTAGAATGAAAAAGATGTAACTTGCTGAAATTTCACACTAAATGCTGCACCAACAGGAGAACCACATGCTGTATATATCTGCATTAGGCACTGGGAGGGAGGGGGTGGGGGGGGGGGGGGGACAAATACAAACTGGAGAAGACAGACTTAAGAGAAGCTGTGCATAGTAAACCAGATTTAAACCTCAGCTTGTTCCATTTAAAAAAGGTGAAGTTCATCTTTTGGGGAAAAAAAATAAATGCACATACCGTATATACTCGAGTATAAGCCGAGATTTTCAGCCCTTTTTTTAGGGCTGAAAGTCCCCCCCCCCCCCCCCCGGCTTATACTCGAGTCACCGCTGTCTGCCTACATGAACAGCGTGTCATGCAGACAGACGGCAGTGTTCAAAAGCTCCTCCTCCTCCCTGTCCGTGATAGGCGGAACACTAATTTTCCCAGCAGTAAGTCAGTGTGCAGTGTTCCGCCTATCACGGACGTCCTGTCATTCTCATCTCATGGACGAGGATGAGAGGATGTCCGTGATAGGCGGAACACTGCACACTGACTGCTGGGAAAACAGCGTGTTCCTCCTATCACGGACGAGGAGGAGGAAGCACGGCTTTTGAATGTGTAATGGCGCCTTACACGCTGATCGGCAGGATCAGCAATGGGGGACACAGGACATCCAACGATCGGCACAGGACAAACAAGGAGGCATTAACGATCGGCACAAGACTGGTGGCAGATCGGAGGGAGGCATACACAGACCCAGGGGATGCAGATCGGCACAGGTAGGCTTCAATGGGGACACAGGGGACATGCAGCTGCAGATGGGCATTTGCTGACCCTCTTTTCCACTTACAGTAGCTGCTGCATTTTTCACCCTCAGCTTATACTCGGGTCAATAAGTTTTCCCAGTTTTTTTGTGGTAAATTAGGGGCCTCGGCTTATATTCGGGTCGGCCTATACTCAAATATATACGGTATATTTGCAGGAAAAAAAATGCATTTATTATTTTTTCCCCAAAGTAGTAAGCATTGCACCCCTGATCAGTGGATCAGGGGTGCAATTGTAGACTTTTGCAGACAAGCCCTGAATCTTTCAGCCTATACCTGCATACGGGGGGCTGGCTGTGTCCCAGCTCCAAGGTTTGTGAATTAACTACAAGGCTACTCATTAGTGACCTTGCAGTCCATTCAGAACTATAAAGGTGTCAGCCACAATGGATGACGGTACTTGTAGTTCAAGTCATGTACAGGAAACTGAATGAATGACGCAGGCATGTGGGCGGAGCCCCACATGACCACTTTATTTTCAAATAGTGACAGCAGGTGCCAGGAGAAGATCCCCCCCTCTGAGTTTTCCAGAATCCATAGTTAAGCTTCACTAACTGCAAATGCCTGTCTACCTCCCTTTTTCTTACCCGAACTCCTCATTGTATAGATTGATAAACAGCAGGAGCCATTGGCTCCTGCTGCTGTCAATCAAATCCAGTAATGTGGGGACAAGTACTGCTGTCTGTGTCAATGGATGCAGCAGCGGGACTCGTGAGCGCACCTGCACAGGTGCCCCCAGGGAAAGCAGCTCTCCGTGGGGACACCTGATGAGGAGACAGGAGCGCCGCTGGAACACACCAGAAAAGGAGGATCGGGCCTGCTCTGTTCAAAACCCTTGCACAGAGCAGGCAAGTATGACGTTTGTTATTTTAAAAAAAAATAAAAAATAAAACCCTTTACAATCACAATTTACAAAAAAATGCACAGCTGCCGTTACTTTAAGGTCAAGCCAGATGCCTGACCGGCAGCTAGCCAGCCTCTCAATGCACCACCAAGCCAGCCGC
Organism: Lithobates sylvaticus; assembly: GCA_028564925.1. Classification (NCBI taxonomy): domain Eukaryota; kingdom Metazoa; phylum Chordata; class Amphibia; order Anura; family Ranidae; genus Lithobates; species Lithobates sylvaticus. The sequence continues at coordinate 533,689,436 of CM053029.1, forward strand.
GCCCACCCCCTCTACAGCTAGGGGTGCAACGGATCGTCGCCGGCCTCGGCCTTAGGAAAGGCCGCGGCTTCGGCCTAGCTCCGGAGCGGCGGCCATCTTGGTACACCCGGCCACTGTTTACAATGTGATCGCTCCATCAAATTTTACGGAGCGATCACTTGTAAACATACCCTGCATTAACTCTGCGATACCCAGCCAATACTCTGCGATACCCAGCCAATACTACAGTGGGGAGAGATGTGGATATTACAGTGGGGACTATATGGTGGCGGAATTTTCACAGGTTTTTGCAAATTCAATTATTATTTGCTGATCCGAAAAATGATCCGATCCGTGACTCCTGATCCGAGGATCGATCCGATCCGTGAGTTTTTTGATCCGTTGCACCCCTATCTACAGCCCAGCACTCCAGAGAGCGCTGGAGGAGCAGAGAGCTGGTGACTGACAGTGATGCAGCATTGGACCAGTGCTGCAGCCAGTTAGGTCAGTATGCAGGTTTGTTTTTTGCTATCCCACACTTCTTTAATAAAAAAGGGAGCAATCACTGAAATTAAAGTGGTTCTAAAGTCAGAAGGTTTTTTATCTTAATGCAATAAAATAAAACACCTTCTGTGTGCAGCAGCACTCCTCAGCCCCCCCCCCCCTAATACTTACCTGAGCCCCCTCCCGATCCAGCGATGTTGTCAGCTGCCCGGGACTCTCCCTCCTCCCTGGCTGAGACAGCAGCAGGGGTGCCATTGAATTCCGCTGCTGTCAAAGTCAGTGAGCCAATGAGGAGAGAGAGGGGGCGGGGCTGAGCCACGGCTCGGTGTCTAAATAGAGAGGGAAGCGGGTTGGCTCGGGTGCACCCATAGCAAGCTGCTTGCTGTGGGGGCACTCGGCAGGAGGGAGGGGCCAGGAGCAGCGACGAGGGACCAGAGAAGAGGAGGATCCAGGCTGCTCTGTGCAAAACCACTGCACAAGCCAGGTAAGTATAGAGGAGCCTTCGGGAAAAGTTCCTCAAAAATTGTTTTACTGGCAAAAATGTATCTACTCTGATCTCCTCCTCCTCCTCCTCCTCCTCTCTCCCCACCCCCTCTTTTTTTTTTCCTCTCCCCCCCCCCCCCCCCCCCCATCCTCCCATTTTCTGTGCATTCCTTTCCTGCATATTACCTTCACCAACTTATTCGATTTACCATGCAAAATACCACAGGGGGTACAGACACTCTTTACTGCCCAGCTCCTCGGGTTGCCTTCTTATATGTTTATCAACATTTTAGTCCAGTTATTGTTTTCCAATTGTTGAGTCATGTATGAATACGTTCTTTTCTCTGGATGTGCATGTCATAACAGTGTTCTGCCTTAAAAATCGTTTTTTTTTTTTTTTTTTAACAATAAAAGGGAAGGAAGAAGCAATGCAAAATGCAGCACTTATTGGCCAGCTGCCCATAGAAAACAGAGTCCTTATTTAATTTTTCCAGTCACAGATATACCACAAGGGCTAAAACTATGCCCCAGCTTTCTAAAGGCAGCTCTAACATGTAGAAAGGTCTGCAATATCATCTTCTAAGATATAAGATAAAAAATAAATAAAAGATACCTTCAATTTCAGCCTAGTTCTACCCTCTTCATCTAACATTTCTTCATCCTCAAATTCATCTTCGTAATATTGAGGGTCGAAAGGTCTACAATACAAAATGGCTTGGGTTAGACTGTAGTAAAATGAAAATTCAAGTTAGACTTACCGGTAACTTGTTTTCCAAGAGTCTTTCAGGACAGCACCTGAGAGAGTGGTTCCTCCCCTTGCAAACAGGAAACACCTCTTCCACCAAACTTTAAAAGGAGGCTCCTTCCCACCAGTAGTCAGTAGTAGTAGAGAACCTCCGGCCCCAAACTGGAACACATAATCGAGATATGGTTAGTCACAGTATATATATGTAAAAATACATTAGGGCGGGATGCTGCTGTCCTGAAAGACTCTTGGAAAACAAGTTACCGGTAAGTCTAACTTGAATTTTCCCTAATCGTCTTTCAGGACAGCACCTGAGAGGATAATAGAGACTTACCCCCTTAGGGAGGGACAACAGCCTGCAGAACTTTTCTGCCAAAAGCCTGATCTCCTGCTGACAGGAGGTCCAGCCTGTAATGACGGACGAAGGTTGACAAACTTGACCACGTAGCCGCCTTACAGATCTGGTCTGGAGAGGCACCAGCTCTTTCTGCCCATGTAGTGGCCTGTGCCCTAGTTGAATGAGCCTTAATCCCCTTTGGGGGAGGTAGACCCATCTGCGAGTAGGCTACAGAAATGGCTGTCCTAAGCCACCTAGCCAAAGAAGACTTAGATGCTTGTTTGCCCTTCCTGCTTCCAGAAAAAGAGATGAATAGCGAATCTGAAGACCTAAAAACTCCTGTCGCCTCCAAGTACTGTACTAAAGTACGTCTCACGTCTAGGTTGTGAAACTGCTCCTCCTTCTTACCCGTAGGGTTGGAACAGAAGGTTGGGAGAGTAATCTCCTGAGATCTGTTATGAAAACTTGCCACTTTTGGCAAAAACCCTGGGTCTACCTTAAGGACAATTCTATCTGGGAAGATTGACAAAAAAAGGCTCTTTCACTGACAGAGCATGCAACTCACTAATCCTTCTTGCTGAAGTGATTGCTACAAGGAAAACCGTTTTTAAAGTTAAATTCTTTATTGATATGCTCTGTAAAGGCTTGAAAGGTTCTTTTGTAAGAGCCTGCAAAACCACTGAGAGATCCCAATTGGGAAAAAACCTGACCGGGACCGGTCTAGACCTGGAAAGTGCCCTGAAAAATCTCACAATCAAAGATTCTGAAGACAAGGACCTTTCCAGATAGACCCCCAAGGCAGCCACCTGTACTTTAAGAGTGCTGACTGCAAGACCCTTATCTGCCCCTTTTTGTAAAAATTCCAGAACTGAGACCAGGTCTTTCATACCTCTATGTTCTGCAAGACAAAAGGAAGCATAGACTCTCCATACCTTGGCATAAATGGCTCTAGTTACCTTCTTCCTACTAGAGAGTAGAGTGGTTATTAGCCGTTCAGAAAAACCTTTGCTTTTCAACAATTGCTCTTCAGATACCAGGCCGTAAGTTTTAGACTGCCTACGTCTGGATGATGCAGAGGCCCCTGAGTTAATAAATCGTGACTCAGGGGGAAGTTGCCAACCTGGCTTTATCGCCAACTGAAGAACTAAGGAGAACCAAGCTCTCTTGGGCCAAAATGGGGTGATCAGAATTACTGACACCCTTTCTTTCTGAATCTTTCTCAGCACCAGCGGAATTAACTGGAAAGGGGGAAAGGCATACCCCAGGTGAAAATCCCACTGATGTGCCAGAGCGTCTGTCCCCTGAGACCCGTCGTCTCTCTGGAGGGAGAAAAATTGAGGAAGCTGAGTGTTTGCCCTTGAGGCAAACAGGTCCACCTGTGGAAGGCCCCAGGTTTCGCTGATCAGAGCGAACACCTCTCTGCTCAAGCTCCAATCTGCTTCCTGAACCCTCTGTCGGCTCAGATAATCCGCTACCTTGTTTAACGTACCCTTGAGGTGGACCGCGGATAGGGAAAGTAAGTTGTCTTCTGCCCAAACTAGAATCTCTGTTGACACTGAGAGAAGAGATCTGCTCCTTGTGCCTCCCTGTCTGTTCAGGTATGCTACAGTAGTGGCGTTGTCCGACAGTATCCGGACATGGAACCCTAGGAGGTTTGGGGAGAAGGCAGTTAAGGCTAAAGCTACCACTTTTAGTTCTCTCCAATTTGATGATCTTTTGGACTCGGCCTGGGACCATGTCCCCTGCGCCAAGTCCTGACCCATGTGGGCCCCCCATCCCCACATACTGGCGTCCGTTGTGACCACCTTTTCGGTAGGAAGAAACCAAAGAAAGCCTTTCTGCAGGACTACCTGATCTCTCCACCACCACAACGAGCGTTTGACCCTGGTGGGAACTCTCACCCTGGTGTCGAGGCTCCCTGTCCTGTGGTCCCATGTACCCAACAGGAACCTCTGGAGAGGCCTGAAATGCAGCCTTGCCCACTGTATGGCTGGCATTGATGAGGTCAATGTCCCCAGCACTGACATAACCCTTCGCACCGGAACCAACTGATTTGTCTGAAGGGATGAAACTGCCCTTTGAACCTTGGTCACTTTCTCCTCTGGGAGAAATTTTTTTTCTGTTCTACCGAATCTATCCGGTATCCCAGAAAGAGCACCTGCTGGGCTGGAGAAAAATTGGACTTTTGGACATTCACTAACCACCCCAGTGCCTCCAAGTGACCGCGTGCTTTGACCAGATCCTCCTGCAGCCTCTCCCTGGAAGGGGCGAAGAAGAGGAGGTCGTCCAAATATGGGATTACCGTAATCCCCTGGAGACGAAGGGGGGCCAGGGCCTCCGCCATTACCTTCGTAAAAATACGAGGGGCTGACGAAAGACCAAAGGGAAGGGCAATGAACTGAAGAAGTACAATCTCCCTGCCCATGTCCACCGCAAATCTCAGAAACTTTTGAGACTGAGGTGCCATAGGGATGTGCAAATAAGCATCCTTTAGATCGATAGATGCCATGAAGCAATCCTTGGTCAGCATGTTCCTGACCGTGAAAATTGAGTCCATGCAAAACTTTTTGTACTGGACTGACCTGTTTAAAGGTTTCAGGTTTCCTTATTAGAAATATGTGGGAATAGAATCCCTGGCCCTGTTCTTGGGATACTGGTACAACGACCCTCTGGAATCTCAGATTCCTTAAAAGGTTCTTCATGGCCAAGGCCTTTGTTGTATCCCTTGACAATCTTGTCACCGAGAATCTTTCTGGCGGGCATTCTGAAAATTCTATTCTGTAACCCTGAGCCAGCGTGTCCAGAATGTATTGACTCTCTGTCATACTGGCCCAAATTGGGAGAAAGCCCTGAAGCCTTCCCCCTACTGGCGGGTCAAAGTCATTGCGCCTTACCGGAGGCCGCAGGAGGATGGAAAAGGACATTTCCTTTCCCTCTGCCCTTCTGTGACGACCAGTTCCTTCTTTTTTCTTGGGGTTTGCCTTGTTCCTGTGTCCTTTGGGGACGAAAAAAACTTCCTAACAGGTTGTTTTTTCTTTTTGATCGGAAAAGACTTCTTTTTATCAGCTGTCCTATCTAACACAGCATCTAGGTCGGGACCGAACAGCAAATTCCCCTGAAACGGAATCCCACACAACTTGTTCTTGGATGCCGTGTCCCCCGGCCAAGTCTTCAACCATAGAGCCCTTCTGGCCGAGTTGGTTAAGGCTGCAGATCTAGCCGACATTTTGATAGACTCCGCTGAAGCATCCGATATAAAGGCTACCGCAGCAGAAAGGGTTGAGAAGGAATCCAAAATCTCCTGTTTTGGAGAGTCTGCAGAAATATGGGCTTTAAGTTGGTTCAACCAGAACTCCATATTCCTAGAAACGACAGTAGTCGCCATTGCAGGTTTCAGATTCCCCATGATGGAATTCCAAGCCCTTTTTAAATGCTGGTCCATCCTCTTATCCATGGGGTCTTTTAATACCCCCATGTCCTCAAAGGCTAAGTCAGTAGACCTAGAGACCTGGGAGAAGGCGGCATCTAGTTTGGGATTCTTGTTCCAAACTTCCGCCGGGTCCTCATCAAAAGGAAAACGCCTTTTGAAATTTTTAGGAAAAAAAGGTTTTCTTTCTGGCTCTGCCCACTCCCTCTTAATAGTCTCAGAGATAACTGAGTGTACTGGGAAGCTGCGATTTTTCAGTTCGCTGAGTCCTGTGTACATTTTGTCATGCAGGGACAACTCCTTTCTTTCTTCCTCTAGACCCAGTGTAGTATATATGGCTTTTAACAGGCCGTCTACCTGCTCTAAAGACAATTTAAATCTAGAAGGTTACTCTTCACCTTCATCGTCCCCCTCAGATTCTTCTCTAGACAGGGCGGGGGAGTGCCCCTCTTGGGTAAGAGATAATTCATTCTCCACCAAAGGGATCATAGGTGAGCCCAGGGAAGACTGAGGCAGATGGTTGACTCAGAGATGGGTTAGCCAGTGACGAGCGAAATGATCGAGTTCCTTTTTAACAGATGCAATCAGATCGCTGCAGGCAGAGGAAGCTTCCTCCTTCACTAGTGAATCAATGCAGGATTGACATAACGTCTTCTTCCATCCCTCTGATAATTTAGCCTTACAGGAGGGGCATTTCCTTTTTGCTGCTGGATCAGAGCTCTTGGCCTGCCGTGAGACAAAAGGAGACAAACCCACCCCAGTGAGAACAACCCGTCCCATATTGTAAAGGGCTCACCACAGGTGCACAGTGAAAAGCCAGTGCCTCATGTGCCCAGACAGGGGGGGGGGGGGGGGGGGGGGATAGAAGAGAGAGACCCCACAGTAAAGGAGGGCAGTGTACAAACTGCCCCTTACCTGGGCCTTGCTGGTGCCTGTGCCTGTCCCACTTGCTGCAGCCATTGACTCCATTGAGGTGCGCTGCGCTACTGTGTGGCTGAAAAACGCCGGTTCCGGACTCCAATAGCGCCAGTGCGCCGGACCGGAACCGCCTAATGAACACCAGCCCCGTTCCTCCCTTCTCCCCCTGCGACTTCCGGCGGAAATGACGCCTGCTTCGTGGGTCCCGCCCCTTCCGGAGCCTCACTTCCGGCGGATGGAGTCACCGCACGCCATCCCCAAGATGGCGGCGGCGTCACAGGCAGTAAGCGGTGAACCGGGAAAAACAAAAAACGAGCGGTCACCGCTCTGCCCTGCCGCCGCCTGGGGACAGGACCCACAGCATTCCGGACTCCTGTGAACCCATCTGGAAGGGGGAGAAGGAGCCCAGCCAGCAGCCTCAGATATCGCTGTGGAATGGGAGGAAACAGCTCTCTGGAGGTAGGAAAAAAAAAAAAAAAAAAAAGATTGGTGAAAAGTGGAAAAACTCGGCTATCAGGCACAGCACCTGAGAGCCCCTGATTCCCATGAAGTGTTCCCTCTGAATGAAACACAAAAACTGACTACTGGTGGGAAGGAGCCTCCTTTTAAAGTTTGGTGGAAGAGGTGTTTCCTGTTTGCAAGGGGAGGAGCCACTCTCTCAGGTGCTGTCCTGAAAGACGATTAGGGAAAAAAAGGCTTTAATATTTAAATTAAAACCAAAACAAGGAGAGAAAAAGGACATTTTTTACCAGACACCCACATTCCCAAATTTGCAGTATACAGCGAGGGGGAAAAAAAAAAAAATGTATTTGACCCCCGCTGATTTTCTAAGTTTGCCCACTGACAAAGAAATTATCAGTCTATGAATTTTAATGGTAGGTTTATGTTAACACAGACAGAATAACAACAAAAATATCCAAAAAAAAACATTTTAAAAAATAAGTTGATTTGCATTTTAATGAGTAAAATAAGTATTTGATTCTCCTATAAAATCAGCAAGATTTTTGACTCCCAGACAGGTAATGAGCTGAGATTAGGAGCACCCTCTTAAAGGGAGTGCTCCTAACCTCAGCTTGTTACCTGTATAAAAGACACCTGTCCACAGAAGCAATCAGATTCCAATCTCTCTACCATGGCCAAGACCAAAGAGCCGTCCAAGGATGTCAGGGACAAGATTGTAGACCTACACAAGGCTGGAATGAGCTACAAGACCAAAATCGCCAAGCAGCTTGGTGAGAGGGTGACAACAGTTGGTGCGATTATTCACAAATGGAAGAAACACAAAATAACTGTCAATCTCCTTCGGTCTGGGGCTCCTTGCAAGATCTCACCTTCTGGAGTTTCAATGATCATGAGAACAGTGAGGAATCAGCCCAGAGCTACCCAAAACACAGGGCCAAGGCAACAAAGGAGTGGCTCAAGAAGAAGCACATTAAGGTCTGGGCCAGTCTCCAGACCTTAATCCCATAGAAAATATGTGGAGGGAGCTGAAGGTTTGCGTTACCAAACATCAGCCTCGAAACCTTAATGACTTGGAGAGGATCTGCAAAGAGGAGTGAGAAAAAATCCTTCCTGAGATGTGTGCAAACCTGGTGGCCAACTACAAGAAACATCTGACCTCTGATTGCCAACAAGGGTTTTGCCACCAAGTACTAAGTCATGTTCTGTGAAGGGGTCAAATACTTATTTCACTCATTAAAATGCAAATCAATTTACAACTTTTTTTAAATGCATTTTTCTGGATATTATGTTGTTATTCTGTCTTTCACTGTTAAAATACACCAACCATTAAAATGATAGACTGATTATTTCTTTGTCGGTGGGCAAACGTACAAAATCAGCAGGGATCAAATACTTTTTTTCACTCACTGTAAAACACAGAGGGGAATTTATCAAGATGGGAGCAGACAGAATCTGGAGCAGCTTATGTCAAACCATCATCATTAACTTTCAGAGCTTAAAAAGAGGAACTACAATTTAGTCCCCTAGGGATGATCAATGTACATTGCACAGATTAAACTTTGGAGCAGAGTCCTACTTGTTTCTGTTATTTTATATTTAAAAAAAAGCTTTTTTTTGTTGACTTGTTTCTGTTCTTAAAGCGCACTTTTACAACTTTATCTTAAAAGGAAAGACCACACCCCTCCACCACTTGTTTTTGGATAACGTTTTTTTTTTTCCCCCTCTCTCTTTCTTGCCTTTTCTGAAGTACTGAGTGTACTTCTGTCCTATCTCACCGTGGCCCAGTGTGTCATTTTCCTCCTGCTCCCCTGCTGCCTTCTGGGACCTGTGTGCATCCCAGAAGACGATGGGGGCCATTCAGAAAACGCAGAGTGACTCGCGCATGCGCAGTAGGAAACCGGCGGTGAAGCCTGAAGGCTCCACTGCCAGTTTCCCCGAGTTAGAATGGCAGCGCCTGCATCCGATCCGATGGATCGGCCTCGGAGGGCAGGCATTGCGGGCTCCCTGGACAGGTGAGTGTCCTCATTAAAAGTCAGCAGCGGGGGGCGTGGCCTGGACATGGCTGGATAGAGACGTGTCTCGTTGAGCTCCCGGCCGTCTCCCAGCTAACCTGCCTGATAAACCAGCAGTTTAAAAACTATGCACTCCGCAAAGAAGCGGACCTTCAAGGGAAAAGGAAAGGCTTCAAAACCGGCGGGGCAGACCCCCTCTAAGGGAGAAATCGAGCGGCTTTTCCGAGCGTCTCAGGCGAGCACCCCGGAGGCCAAGATGGCGGCGCCACGAGGAGAAGAGGTAGGAGACAGATCTCCAGGCGCTCCAATGTCCCCGACCACGGACTCGGAATACGCCGGCACATACAACGAGTTCCCCACCGATCTCCACATAGAGACAGGGGAACCGTCTCGGGCACCCCTGCGGCTGAGCGGAGTGGACCCTGAGCTGAGGGCACTCCTCCAAGCTTTACCCACCAAGGCAGACATTGCGGTGCTTATTGGCACCGTGGAGGCAGCACACCGCCAGGAAATGAAAGCGGTTAAGGCGGACATATCATCCCTGTCATCCAGGTTGGAAACAGGGGAATCCTCACTAGCCAGCATGGAACAGAGGGTCACAGCCATAGAGAGGACCCAAATAGCACAAACTGAGACACTGACCGAACAGCAGCTACGTATGGAGGAAATGGAGGACCGGAGCCGCAGGAACAACCTGCGGATCCGGGGCCTGCCAGAAGCCACAGGGACGGAAGATCTGACAGACACGGCCATAGCCATATTCAGAGCAATTGAAGGTACAGACCTCCCAGAACGGCCGGTAATAGACAGAATCCACAGAGCACTGGGCCCCAGATCCACAGACCCCCTGCGACCGAGAGACGTTATCTGCCGCCTGCATCACTATGTTCACAAAGAACAGGTCCTCCGCAAGGCGTGGGAAGCAGGAGATCTGGAGTTTGACGGAGCCACAATTAAAATCCTGCCAGACATCTCAAGAGCTACGCTGCAAAGACGGGCAATGTTGAAACCACTGCTGGACCTAGCCCGCAGGAGACACACCACTTACAGATGGGGATACCCGCTCTCAATTACGTTCAGGCGGGACCAGCGGTTTTTCAACCTGCGAAGACCAGACGCCCTGCCGGAGCTTTTTGCCTTCATGGGAGCAGAGCCCATCGAAGTACCGAACTGGCTGGCCCTCCTACCAGGAACACAGAACCGACCGCCCTTCTCCAGACAAAGAACAGACTCCACCTCGAGACAACAGAGGAACCGCCGTAGACCGGGGGCAACCTCTCAAGACCCGCCACGAGAAGACTAAGGTACTGTAAATGCCCACTATACTTAGCATCTAATACCCTACTGGAGGAAGCAGTCCTTGTTTTATACGGTGTCCCATATGGTGTTTCATATGGTGTTGTGCCACTGCCCGCAGCTGCTACTCAAGGCTAGAAAGGCCCCAAGTGGAACCAGATGACTCCCATTACCCTGGGTCCCAAGTATCAGGAGCATCCCCCTCCCCCTCCCTTCTCCCCCCCCCCCCATCTCCGCAAGGCACGAGGTCCTGCTCATCTCAGAGGGATACCCCTGGTGAAAGACATAGGGGAAATGGCTTAGGCACCTGCTGCCTCCTCCCGATAGCAACAACAACTCCAGGAGGGTGTACAAAGACAGACACAGCAACCCAGCGATCCTCACGGGGCTGAGAACCTACCGCCTCATGACTGAGGAATTAGAACTGACGAGAGGAAACTATTCCCCCGGAGTGAGGTCAGTCATATATACACCTGAACGAGACATCTGAGGGGAGAGATAATGGAAGGGAAACTACACCTTATCACCGGCACCCCGTGTACATTAGATATGACAGGAGAAGTATGCCGGATCCCGCACAACAGCAAGGAACCACGGACAAGTTATGATTGCCCAGAAACTGTGACCTAAATGATAAGTATATAAATGTTATGTATATAAGGATGAATAGACAACTGAAAACACCTCACAGGAGAGACAAGGGTAATATATAACGTAAAATATATACAAAATGACACATGCTATGGACAGAGCTCTGTATTCAGGGAAATGATTAGCCTTGGGCCTTTATAGTGACCGCCCCTAATTGGGGGCTGCTACAAAGGGGAAGGCGGAGACTTTTTGTCTCCAGGGGGAGAGGGGCTCAAGGGATGACACATTAACGTGATCAGCAACAAACGAGAGACACAGGGAACTTAGGGAAAGGGACTAAAACAAGGAGGAATACTAGCTGGAGCCACCTAGAGGACAGTTATGTTCTAGCAGGGCAATGTTTTACACCAGTTAGACTGCGACAGTTATATATACATGTTAAAGTTAATTACAAATAAATCTTGAAGGTTTTATCAGGAACCTGTAATGCATAGTTGTACACATAATCTAATAGGCAGAGGGGAGGCGGCGGGGGGCTCACCTTTATGGGCCTTGACCTACCACTCCTCTACATAGGATAGCGCACCTCGACGGGGGACACCTTAATTCTCCCCCATTCGACACGCGCAGATTTAAACCGTTGAAACTAGGGACTAGGTACTAGACCTAGCCCCGACTTGGTAGCTAAATACCAATACTATCTGTCCTCTAGACTGCACTTATTCTTTACCTTTTCTATTGCTGGTACTACACCACTTACCTACCCCTCCCTCTACCCTCAATACCCTACCCCAACCCCCCCCCCCCCCCCCCCGCCACTGACTATAATATGTCGGCACAGAAAATTAAAGTAATGTCCCTAAACGTTAAAGGGCTAAACACCCCGGAGAAGAGGCGTATTTTAATGACAGAACTTAAACGAGCCCAAGTAGACGTGGCATTCATACAGGAAACACATTTCAAAGACACCAAGCTACCCTACCTCCGTAATAGACAATACCCTATTGCCTACCACTCTTCTAACCCAACCACCAAATCTAAGGGAGTTTCCATACTAATTTCCAGTAAAGTACCCTGGCAATACCAGGGATCCCAAATAGACCCCACAGGTCGGTATGTTTTTATTAAAGGCATGATGGGGACCGCGCAATTGACATTAGCGACGCTATATGCCCCCAACGAACGTCAGGCCACGTTCCTGGAGGAAACCCTAGAAATACTCCAAGGATTTATGGAAGGTCAATTAATACTAGGAGGAGACTTCAATGCACCCCTAACCCCCTCAGTAGACACTTCACAGGGCAAAACATCGATACCCATCTCCCAACTTAAACGCATGAATAAGGCATTTCATAGACTACAGCTCATAGATGCTTGGCGCCTGCAGCACTCAGGCGACAGGGATTACACATATTATTCCCCCGTACACCAGGTGTACACCAGAATTGACTATTTCATGCTCCCCCATAGTCAACTACAAGCAATTGAAACCACGGACATAGGGAACAGAACATGGTCTGATCACGCCCCTATATTCCTGACATATAACCTCACTGACACCTCCTCCCCCAGGCACAGATTCTGGCGACTTAATGAGAGCCTCCTTCAAGACCCAGAAATTCTAGCGGAAGTCACTAGGGAGCTAAACTTTTACTTTACAGAAAATGATCAACCAGACTGCGAGCCAGGGACATTGTGGGAAGCCCATAAGGCGGTGATAAGAGGGACCCTTATTAAACACGGAGCTAGAATAAAAAGAGACCGAGACCTGAAACTGACCCAACTTCTGAAAGACCTAAAAGAGACAGAAGCCAGACACAAACATGCCCCCACCCCAACGCTAGCATCAGACCTTGAAAAGACCAGGAGACTAATTAACAACATACTCCAGTACAGGGCCCAAGCAGCTATTCAGATATGCCGCAGGAATACATACGAATCTGGGGATAAATGTGGGAAGCTCCTAGCCCAATCAGTCAGGGACATCAGACTATCGTCATACATCCCGCACATCAACAGAACGGGGGGAGACAAAGCAGTCCTGCCCAAGCAAATTACACAGGAGTTTCAATCCTACTACACCAAGTTATACAACCTACCGCTAGGGACAGGATCTCAACAAGAAATGGAGGAATATGTTTCCTCTGCAAAGCTCCCGACCCTATCCCAGGAAATCCAGACTGACTTAGAAGCGCCCATAACCATGACTGAACTACAACAGGCAATTAAGCAGATGAAGCCAGGAAAAGCACCAGGACCGGACGGTTTCACCCTACAATATTACAGAACACTGCTACCAATACTAGGACCCCGGCTATTGAAGCTCTTTAATGCATTAGGAGAGGGAGGCACGTTAGCCAGGGATACGTTACGTGCCCACATTTCCGTGATTTGGAAGGAAGGAAAGGACCCAGCGATATGCGGCAGCTATAGGCCCATATCGTTGCTGAACATAGACCTCAAATTATTTACGAAAATCATTGCCACCAGACTAGCAGCACAACTACAACAGCTTATCCACCTGGATCAGGTGGGCTTCATACCCACCAGAGAAGCAAGGGACAGCACGACTAAAGTGCTGAACCTAATACACATTACAAAGACCACTAAGACCCCGTGCATTCTACTTAACACAGATGCCGAAAAGGCGTTTGATAGGGTTAACTGGCCGTATATGTTCACAGTATTGAGAGGTATAGGACTGGGGGAAGTGATGATCAACCGCATAGCTAGTATATACCAAAACCCGACAGCCCAAGTAAAGGCCAACGGAGTCCTATCAGACTCGTTCCCCATCACGAATGGCACCTGACAGGGATGTCCTTTGTCACCCCTACTATACGCTATATCCCTCGAACCCCTCCTTTCCACGATTAGACTTAACCCTAATATTCACGGGGTACTGAACGGACAACAACAACATAAGATATCGGCATACGCAGACGACATGCTTTTCTCAATAACAGACCCAGTGACATCATTACCGAACCTCCTCAAGGAGCTAGAGACATTCGGGAAAATGTCTAATCTCAAAATAAACTATAACAAATCGGAGGCCATGGAGATATTAGTCCCAACAGCAGACTTCCAGACCCTAAAAGCAAACTTTAGATTCCGATGGACCACCTCAGCACTGACTTATCTCGGTACTAAAATCCCACCAGACATATCGCGAATATATGAGACTAACTTCCCCCCCCTACTGACGAAGGTAAAAACTCTCCTGGACAAATGGCACAAAGGCTTGCACTCCTGGTTTGGGAGGTGTAACCTGATTAAAATGAGTATCCTACCCAAATTCCTATATCTGTTCCAGGCACTACCAATCAGAATTCCCCCGGCGTATTTCAGACAGGTACAGGCTTTATTCACCAACTTTGTATGGGCCCAAAAAAAACCGAGACTGCCAAGAACCCTGATTACAGCGCCAAAACAGCATGGGGGTCTGGCACTGCCAGACATAAAAAAATACTATCAAGCCATACACTTAGGCAGAATAACAGACTGGAGACGACACCAAGACTGTAAGCTATGGGCCCAGATAGAGCAACGTCAATCCAACACGCCCCTGGGTACGGCATTATGGTGTTATGATGCCCTGCCCTCAAAGATAAAATCACACCCACTGATTGGGAATACCATGAAGCAAGGTAGACGAGCGCTTCTCCAAAGTGCCCAAACGACCAAAACATCTCCCATGACGCCTATACTTGACAACCCTAGTTTCCCCCAGGGGAACTCCCCAACAAGTTTCCAAACCCTACGACGTAATAATCAAATACTAGCGGAAAGATTTGTGACGCATGATAGGTGGCCCACTATTGGGGAACTGACAGAACAGGGAGGTAGGTTTGGTATTCCCTTCTGGAACGCAGTGCAGATCCACCACTTTCTACATGACATCTCAGACCCACACCTATACAAAAGACCGAAGACCTCGTTTGAAGAAATACTGACAGAAAGAGAACCCATGGCACAAGTACTATCACAAATGTACGCCATCCTGAACATGCCCTCCATGCGACCGAACCTGAAATATATAGAACAATGGGAATCAGACTTGCAATGCACCTTTACTGAGACCCAGAGACAGAACATGACCAGTTTGACTCTGAAATCCTCCCTCTGCACTAAAATACAGGAGTCTAATTTTAAGATCCTGACAAGGTGGTATTTAACACCTAGTCGACTGCATAAAATCTTCCCTGAAACCTCAGACCTTTGTTGGCGGTGCCAAAGGGAGAAAGGCACAATGCTACATGTGTTCTGGTCATGTTCTAGGTTAAAGACTTTCTGGAATGCGGTCCGTACCACATCTCAGAAATTCACGGAATTTCAGATCCCAGACGACCCAGCATTCTTCCTGCTGCATGTCTCACCCATACCACTGAAAAAGTATAGGAAGTCCATATTGCGACATCTCACCAATGCAGCGAAGTCCTGCATTCCGACACTATGGAAGCAACAGAACCCACCGACCTTAGCAATGTGGCTAAGGAAAGTGGAAGAGATGAACAAAATGGAAGATCTTATCCTAACATCTCAAGATAAACAAGAAAATTATAGGAAAACATGGGCACTTTGGAACATGTTCATTTTTTCAGATGAAGGAAAATCCCTCCTGGAATCTTGAAATACAAAAGAGCGGAGGCTCACTGAAGATCCAGTGACTTAGTAGGCACCAGCATACCTGGACTTACCAGACAACTCCCTGAGCATCCCCCCCCCCCCATCCCCCCCCCCCCTCCCCCTCTACTGCTAATTTCTGGCCTGAACTTATTCTCACTTCCCCTCTTTCTCTCTCCTTGCTCTCCTTTCTTCCCATACGATCGTATTGTCCACCAGAAGGCCCCCCGGGCTGGACCATTAAAGCACGCCACAAAACTGATAACATTCCCCGTATACACGAGAACCAGGAACCAACGACACAGGATGTAAAGTAGAAATAATAATAAGAGATATACGGGTTGTCACCAATTCCTGTTGATAACTGTGATATTATATTGGGAGGCTGCGACCCCCTACGAGACTATATGATTGTATGTATTGTTGAGGCATCGACCTCCTTTCCTTTCCTGTTTGAAAAACTAATAAAAATCTATATTTGAAAAAAAAAAAGTCAGCAGCTACAGTGTTTGTAGCTGCTGACTTTTAAAAAAAAAAAAATTAAATAAAATTTGCTGCTGGAACACCGCTTTAATAAAAAGCTGTATGTTCTACTATGTCCTTGGAAGTCTGGTTCCTGAATAGGAGTTTCTATGTTCAATATATACAGTTGATGCACTTCTAGATGTCTTCTAATGAGGAAAGTTGCAGTGTTATTATACCTTTAGAAGTAATTACCCCTTTGAGAGTATCTCACCAAAAATAGATTTCCTATTGCAGCGGATGCCTAAAATCTGACTTGTATCTTAGTGCAGACTTCCAGGAAAAATCAGTGAGCCAAATCACACAAGCAGGCAATGATATTTCTGGGGATGCATCATACACCAACTGTGTGCAGATGGCCTGTGGGTTGTCATATTGCATAGATTTTTACAGCTGCAGATTGAAGAGGAAAGGTATTTTATTGTGTAGCAATTGTAAATGCTGTTATATATTTTTATATCTGTGCTGTTTTTTTTGTGTTTTTTTTCAAAAGTGGAGTTACCCTTTAACAGAATAAGTTGAATATAGAAGCCAGGTTGCTATGCACAGCTCCAGATTCTGTCTGCTCCAGTTTCTATAAATTCCCTCCATAGTACACAGGACAATACTTTACCTGGGCTCCACACTGAGAAAGTTGGGAAGCTTAACAAAATACAAGTCATTCCCGAGATCTGTGTTCACTTTGGGGATCTCTACTTCTATTCTGGTTTCAGGAGCAGGCTCTTCCTCTGGCTGGTCTTGATCTAGTCCATCCTCATCCTGGAAGAAATATACAAACAGTGCAATTATTAACAAGACCACATCAAAGAATAAGGGTTAAACTGAAGTGAAAATCCTCCTGGTAAACAGAGAATAGCTATATCTAATGGTTTCTTGTAATTGTTAAAGCAGAACTAAACCCTCCTAACCTTTAAACCCCTTTCACACCACACATAGCGTCGGCGGTAAAACGACACTATTTTTAGCTGCGTTTTACTGTCGGATTTGCGGCGCATTTCGGCCGCTAGCGGGGCGCTTTTACCCCCCACTAGCGGCCGAGAAAGGGTTAAACCCCCTGCAAAATGCCACAATAGCAGCGTTTTGCCGGCGGTATTACAGCGCTGCCTCATTGATTTCAATGGGGAGCAGCGGTGAGTTCGGTTCGCTCCAAAGAAGCTGCTGGCAGGACTTTTTGTGACGCCCTGCCGGCGCACCGCTGCAGTGTGAAAGCCCTCAGGCTTTCACACTGCAGACAATGGAGCAGCAGTTTGAGGGCAGATTGCAGGCGCTATTTCTAACGCTATAGCGCCTGCAAAACGCCCTCGGTGTGAAAGGGGTCTTACAGCCAAACTAGTTGCCATCTTTACCACTGTTTGATCTGCAGTTGCCATGGTTCTGCACACGTGATCAGCTATGACCTCAGCCATTTGATGGCCTGACAGTTTGGTTGTGACAGTCATCATGCACAGCATGCCTTGAATGTAACGGTTTTGAAAAAACATTTAATTGGTGGGTTTAGTTTAACCACTTCAATACAAGGCATTTTCACCCCCTTACAGCCCAGACCAATTTTCCGCGCTGTAACAGTTTGAATGACAATTGTGCGGTCATGCAACACTGTACCCATATGAAATTTTGATCCTTTTTTCCCCCACAAATAGAGCTTTCTTTTGGTGGCATTTGATCACCTCTGAGGTCCTTATTTTTTGCGCTATAAACAAAAAAAAAAAAAAGAGCGACCATTTTGAAAAAACACAATATTTACTTTTTGCTACAATATATATCCCAATTAAAAAAAAAATAATAATATCTTCCTCAGTTTAGGCCGATATGTATTCTTCTAAAAAAATGATTTATTTTTTAACCAAAATTATTGCAATAAGCGTATATTGATTGGTTTGCGCAAAAGTTATAGCGCCTACAAAATAGGGGATAGATTTATGAAATTTTATTTTTTATTTTTTTACTAGTAATGGAGGCGATCTGCGATTTTTAATCAGGACTGCAAAACTGCGACGGACAAATTGGACACTTGACAATTATACAGCGATCAGTGCTATAAAAATGCACTGATTACTGTATAAACGTCAGTGGCAGGGAAGGGGTTAACACTAGGGGGCGATCAAGAGATTAAATATGGTACCTAGGGAGTGATTGTAACTGTGGGAGGTGACCGATCGGTGTTCCTATATACAAGGGACACACGATCTGTCTCCTCTCCCCTGACAGGACGTGGATCTGTGCGTTTACACACACAGATCCAAGTCCCTGCTCTGAGACAAGCAAACGCGGGTTCCAGGTGGACAACGTGGCCGCCGGGCGCGCGCATCGGCTCCTGAGTGACGCAGCGGGGGCGCGTGCTCACCCCCCAGACGGCCGGGAAGCTGACAGACGCCCGGGATGAGAGAGCCACCTTGCGGCTGTCATATGTCTATACGCGGAATGGGAAGTTAATGGAATTAAACAGGACACAATGGAGAATATACTGTATATCATGCAATAACCTATTGCTAGTAATGAGACATATGGAGGTGCACAAAGAAAAAACTAATCTATACGAGTGATAATCTGCAGCTGCAGACATATAGTACACATTTTAAAAGGATTGTCAGAGTAGGTCTTGTCACCAAGCAAGGGCCTTGACTGATAGCCTCATAAGACAGCTGCAAGCAAATTACATCAATGAGAAAAGCAATGCCTGGAATAATATGTGCTTACAGACACTTACCATGGGCTGTCCAGGCGTGGGAGGCTTTCCTTCTCCATCACTAGAAGAAATGTCATCCGCATCACCAAAAAGATCAGCAGCTTCTTTTTTCTCCCCTATAAAAAAAGAGAACATACACATGATAAAAGGGGGAATGATCTAGAATTGTGTAAGGCTTATGTCAGCTGACTTTTATTCATATCAGAATGGTTTCCCCCTCATAAATGTTGAAGGAATATTCCAGGCATGGCTCTATTACACATAGTTGCATTGCTCCAGCTTGGATCAATGTAGTCATGTATATGTATTATGATTGGACAGGCAAAAAGGTGGGGTGGTAATGTCACACTCTCCACCTCATCCAAGTAGAGAACTCTTTGTTTTCATTCAGAAAATGCAAAGCATTCTCTGGATGGTGCCTGTGCAAAGTGACTGACCTAATGCATTCAGATTGCATCAGGCCTGCCGCTCAGAAAAGGACCCAGAAGCAAGCAGAGATCACTGGAGTAGCAGTGTTATTTCAGTAAATTTCAGCTTCCAGGGGCATCGCACAAGTATGGTATATGCCAGGGCTCAACATATCTGGCACCAGGCATCAAGAACTCCCATCACCCCAGACATGCAGCTTCGGGCGTCAGCCAGACAATTCAACTTCAACCAGTGGCAGAACTACTAGCGTCGCAACGGTCGCACTTGTGACCAGGCCCTGGAGTTCTGCCATTGTGGAGGGAGGGAGGGGATAGCCAGCCCCCCCCCCCCCCCCCCCCCCCCCCCCGCCCCCCCGCCCCCCCCCCCCCCCCCCCCCCCCCCCAGAAAGCTGTACCACCTTTCAGCACTGCTCCTGTCAACTGCACCTGCCTTCCTGGGGTCTCTGCCTTCTCCCCTGCCAGTGACATTTACACAGTAATCAGTACATTTGTATAGCACTGATCGCTGTATAAGTGTCCATGGTCCCAAAAATGTGTCAAAAGGTCTGATTTGTCCGCTGCAATACCGAAAAAATAATCGCTGATCACCGGCATTACTAATAAAAAAGAAAAATATGGCAATTATAGATGCAATAACTTTTATGCAAACCAATCAATATAGACTTATTGCGATTTTTTTTTTTGGGATAAAAAAAACTTTTTTTTTTTTTTTTTTTAAACATTTATAGTAAAAAATAGTTTGCTTTTTTCAAAATTGTCGCAATGTTTTTGTTTATAGCGCAAAAAAAAAAAAAAAAAAAAAGCAGAGCTGATCAAATACCACCAAAAGAAAGCTCCAATTGTGGGAAAAAAAAAAAAGAGGACGCAAATTTAATTTGGGTACAGCATTCCATGCAAGTTGCAACCAGCGAGGGTGAAAGACCTGACTTGCTTTTTGTCATAGGAAGTAGGCATGAGATCTGCAGGACAGTAAAGCAAACTAGGTTTTTATATCATTATATTAGTTATTGTTCCCAGTTACCTCTGAACTACATAACACCTCCCATTATTAGAGAGATAAGAGTGAGAGGCGTTCTGTAATATGGTCTAATGGTGACAACACTGTACCTCTACAGTAGCGTAAGTGAACATTGTCCCCTTAGGACAGGAAGTATGAAAAGGTATAAAAAGTCCCTCCAGAGCAGTGGGTCCTCAAGTACCCCCAACAGGTCACATTAACAGGATTTCCATCACCTTGCACAGGTGATCATCAATGGTTTGGTATTTATGACAGTTATTCTATAAGGGAAGCTCCTAAAACAAGGCCTGTTGGGGTACTTGAGAAAAAAAGTTGGAAAACCTTGCCCTATGGCTTGCTTGGTCATGCTTTTTAGCTTGTTTTCTGCAGCTGCATCAAGCCTCCATGAATACATTTCATTAGCTCAATGCTGAATGTTTTATACTGCCATAACAGTATAAAATGGATATATCACACCATCTGATCTGAAGCTTATCACCACGACCAGTTTTACAAAAAGAATAAGAATATACCTTTACCGCCTTCTGCATCACTATCATCAGAGTCCGACGCGATTGCCTTCTTATGCCTCTTTTGAACAATCTCCTCTTCACTATCACTTCCTTTTCCAGACACTGCAAAGGACACCAAAAAAAATAAAATAAATAGACAATATATCTGTATGATCTCAATTTTTTTTTTACAAACACCGGGACATATATGTTTCAGTCACAATCTGAAGAGAAAGAACGGTACATTACGATAGTTAAAACAGAATTCCAAGGTAAACCTAACATAAAATTGCTCTCTCCCCTCTCCTAACACCTATGTTAACTAACCTGTATATACAGGTGCATCTCCAAAAATTTTATCAAAAAGTTCATTTATTTCAGTAATTCAATTCAAAAAAGTGAAAATCATATATTTTATATAGCTACGTTACACACAGTGATACGTTTCAAGCATTTCTTTATTTTAAATGATTATGGCTTACATCTAGTGAAAACCGAATATTCAGTATCTCAGAAAATTAGATTACATAAGACCAATAATAAAAAAAAAAAAAAAAAAAAAAAAAAGTGCTTTATTTTAAATGTATTCATGGCTTACATCTAGTGAAAACCCCCGACCATATTCAGTATCTCAGAAAAATTTTTTGTTTTTATTGATTACATAAGACCAATAAATAAAAAAAAATCAAAAAAAAAAAAGTGCAGAAATGTTGGCTTACTGAAAAGTATGTCCATGTACAGTATAGTATGCACTCAATACTTGGTCATGGCTTGAGCATGTAAAGTATGCACCATGCCATGCTGCATTGATGCAGTAATTCATTCAAAAGGAGCCCCGACCACGTATTGAGTGCATACTATACTGTACATGGACATACTTTTCACTAAACCAACATTTCTGTATTGAAAATCCTTTTTGTTTTTATTGGTCTTATGTAATATATTATAAATTTTCCGATACTGAATTTAGGGTTTTCACTAGATGCAAGCCATAATCATCAAAATAAAAAAATGCTTGAAATGCATCGCTCTGTGTGTAACACATCTATATAAAATATACGAGTTTCACTTTTTGAATTACATTACTGAAATAAATTAGCTTTTTAATGATATTCAAATTTTTTGAGATGCATCTGTACTTACGTATTTTCAGCCTGCGCCAGTCCGGTCACGTGATCCGACTCCCCTGTGTCAGCCAGCTGCACAGGAGAGGAGGGAAAGCGGACAACGGATGTGCCATAATAATAAATATCGCCGCTCCCAGGCATTGCCATCCATTGTCTCCTCTCCCCTGCAGCCACTCTTGGCTGACACAGGGAACATTATGTGACCTGAGTGGCCAGAAAATAGGCAAGTATATACACATCTTTCTTACACAGGTTAGGAGGGGGAGACAGAATTTTTAAGATCATTTAAGTTTATCCTGGAATTCTAAAAAAGGAGCTCAGCACAACTAACCTGATTTGTGCTCTTGTTCTTCCCCATCAGAATGCGGTGGCTCATCGTCTGAGCGATGGCGCTCAATTTCTTCATCATCCGAATGTTGACGTTGTTCATCGTCTGACTGTCTGTGCACCTGATCTTCATCATCCGAGTGCTGCCGCTCGTCATCTGATCTCTGTCGCTCCATTTCATCATCTGAATGTTGAATCTTTAGCTCCTCTTCATCATCTGATCGCTGATGGTCGTCTCCATCAGAGTGCTGTCTCTCATAATCAGAATGTCTGTGTTCATTGTCATCATCTGAGTGCTGCCTGTGATCTTCACCATCAGAGTGGTGGCTTTCACGGTCTTCTCCATCAGACTGCCTGTGCATCTCGTCATCTGATCGAAGGTTACCGTCCTCATCGGAATGTTGGACCTCATCATCGGAGTTCTGCATTTTTTCCTCTTCATCTGATTGATCACTTTTATCATCCCTGGCCCACTTTTCATCCTCAGAATGAGCTTCTTTTTCTGAGCCTTCAGCATCTGAGTGACGGCTACTGTGATCGGATTTGTGCCCCCCATCTTCGTCGTTGTCTTCATCATGATCATTTTCAGAACCGCTATGCTGTTCAGCATCTGACTGATCGTTTTCCCGATCGGAGTGAACGTTACCTTCGGACGGATTATCCGATCTCTCTGAACGATTGTAACTACCGCTGTGCTGAGAGACAGCTTCGTCCTCACTGTCATCACCAAACAATTCTTTATTGCTGGGTTTCACGGCGGAATGTCCATCATCATCATCGTCCCGTTCACTGTCACTTCCAGAAGGATTACTAACTGAGCCAACGTTCCTTGGTTCTGAATCAGAGGCGGACCCAGAATCAGAATCTAGAATAGAAAAAAAAAATATTAGAATTTTCTAATAAAAATATGTCATATAAACATGTAGTAAATGGTGAGCCATGAACTCTCACTGCAGCCGTTCAGGTATTAGTCCAGTACAGCACACTTTTTATTGATTATCCCTAAGTGGTGATCACACAGCTGTACATAATATACATCTCTTCTTTGTTACGATTTTTTCCAAATAACAGTGTTATGTGCAAAATTCATTCCTAGGGGCCTCCTCAACCTATACTACGGCAGAAGGAAACCATGCAGGGACCTTCTCTTTCCACATCGTAATCCATCGTAGTGATCTGAACAGCCCATACAGGGGTTGTAAATGTGCATACATACCTGAAACAAAGTACTGCACCACTTACTGGTAGCTATTCTTCCGTCACCTGTTTAAAGGGTTAGTTTACCCTTTAAGAAAATATAACATCCCCCCGATCCCATCAGTGACCCCACATCCCCCCCGATCCCATCAGTGACCCCCCACATCCCATCAGTGACCCCCACATGCCACCCGATCCCATCAGTGACCCCCACATGCCCCCCGATCCCATCAGTGACCCCCACATGCCCCCCGATCCCATCAGTGACACCCACATGCCCCCCGATCCCATCAGTGACCCCCACATGCCCCCCGATCCCATCAGTGACCCCCACATAACCCCCGATCCCATCAGTGACCCCCACATGCCCCCCGATCCCATCAGTGAACCCCACATCCCATCAGTGACCCCCACATCCCATCAGTGACCACCACATCCCCCCGATCCCATCAGTGACCCCCACATCCCCCCAGTGACCACCCACATCCCCCCCGATCCCATCAGTGACCCCCACATCCCCCCCGATCCCATCAGTGACCCCCACATCCCCCCCGATCCCATCAGTGACCCCCACATCCCCCCCGATCCCATCAGTGACCCCCACATCCCCCCGATGCCATCAGTGACCCCCACATCCCCCCCGATCCCATCAGTGACCCCCACATCCCCCCCGATCCCATCAGTGACCCCCACATCCCCCCCGATCCCATCAGTGACCCCCACATCCCCCCCGATGCCATCAGTGACCCCCACATCCCCCCGATGCCATCAGTGACCCCCACATCCCCCCGATCCCATCAGTGACCCCCACATCCCCCCCGATCCCATCAGTGACCCCCACATCCCCCCGATGCCATCAGTGACCCCCACATCCCCCCCGATGCCATCAGTGACCCCCACATCCCCCCCGATGCCATCAGTGACCCCCAAATCCCCCCGATGCCATCAGTGACCCCCACATCCCCCCGATGCCATCAGTGACCCCCACATCCCCCCGATCCCATCAGTGACCCCCACATCCCCCCCGATCTCATCAATGATCCCACATCCCCCCGATGCCATCAGTGATCCCACATCCCCCCCCCCCCCCAATGCCATCAGTGACCCCCACATGCGATATACATGATGTGATGCCCCAGGCTGTCTGTCCAGCTGGATATGGAGTGGGGTCCCCCTGACTGTCATTCTCCTGTAAATATAAATGGAGGGCAGAGCATGCTGGGAGTTGTAGCTCCATGATGAGTCCCGTGTTCCCTCTGCAGGGTGATCACAGAGGGGGAGGGGACACTATGAACTCTCCTGTACTCCACATAGGAGCCTCAGACCAACCACACCGCCCTAGAGATATATGAGAGCCCATCACTCACCGTCCGCTTTCTGCTCGGGCTCAGACTCGGCATCACTACCGAACAGACCCTCCAACGCGTCCATAGCTGGGACCCGCCGCGGCTGCCGCAAAGCGAAGGAAGTGTCGTAAAAGCGGAAGTAGTAGAGGCGGAAGTGTGGATGACACTACAGAGCAGAGGATGTGTTATGTGTGCACCAATCAGCGATCAGTCCTCGTGTGTCCGGGGATCATTTCTACAGAAAATGTGCTTATAGATCAACACTGTCCGATCTATTATTGAGGAGAGCAGAGTGTGACAATGTGTGTGTGACCCGTGTGTGTGCGGGACCTGTGTCCAGGGGCGGACTGACAACTCATGGGGCCCCGCTGTCTTGCCGAGTTGGTTCCCCAGGCGCAGTACGAACGACTAGGCATCTTTCGGAAATTGCCGAACCTAAACACATGTCAGTGAAGTGTACACCGCACAGCTGATTTTGTTTGTTTAAAAAAAAAAAAAGTTTAAAAAAATACACTCCTAATTGAAAAGAAAACCCCCCCAGATAGCACTGTAAAAACACAGCTTTTCTATTACTCTCCTCGATATCCACAGCTGAACGATTTATTTTTATTTTTCCTTTGCCCCTTGCTTAGAGTTATAATAGATCCGCCCCTTAGTTAGACTTCCCCGGCATCGTTTCGTACACCGACTGCGCGTGCGCGGTGTACACTTCCCTCGCATCTGTTTAGCTTCGGCAATTTTCGGATATTTCGCCGCGCATGCGCAGTACGGATCTACACTAATCCGCCGAGGGGGAACCATTTCGGCAGAACACCGGCAATAGAAGATCATGGGGCTCCCTTGGTCCCCACACTCAAGCCACGCCTGCACAGGGAGACACAGGGGGAGGGAGAGCAAACGGGGACACTGTGTGTGTGTGTGTGTGTGTGTGTGTGTGTAGGGGGGGGGGGAACACACAGGTGGACGCTGGGGGGGGGAGAACATACACACAGGGGGACACTGGGGAAGAAGAGCACAATGGGGACACTGTGGGGGGGGGGGGGAGCACACAGGGGGACACTGGAGGGAGAATGCACACACAGAGGGGGACACTGGAGGGAGAGCGCACACACAGGGGGACACTGGAGGGAGAGCGCACACAGAGGGGGGCACTGGAGGGAGAATGCACACACAGAGGGGGACACTGGAGGGAGAGCGCACACACAGGGGGACACTGGAGGGAGAGCGCACACAGAGGGGGACTCTGGAGGGAGAGCGCACACACACACAGAGGGGGACACGGGAGGGAGAGCGCACACACACACAGAGGGGGACACTGGAGGGAGAGCGCACACACACACAGGGGGACACTGGAGGGAGAGCGCACACACACACAGAGGGGGACACTGGAGGGAGAGCGCACACACACACAGAGGGGGACACTGGAGGGAGAGCGCACACACACACACAGGGGGACACTGGAGGGAGAGCGCACACACAGGGGGACACTGGAGGGAGAGCGCACACACACAGAGGGGAACACTGGAGGGAGAAAGAAAGAAAGCTCTCGTTGTGGGGGAAAAAGGACATCTACTTTGTTTGGGTACAAGGTCGCACGACTGCACAATTGTCAGTTAAAGCAACGCAGTGCCTTATCGCAAAAAAAAAAGCCTGGTCAGGAAAGGGGGCAAATCCTTCCGGGGCTGAAGTGGTTAATTAAACAATATGAAGTTAGAAGCTGATTGACTACCATGCACAGTTGCACCAGATTTAGCATTCTCTGGTTTTAGTACTTTAACATCACTATGTAGTAAAGTATAAATAAAAATCAACCTTGTAAAGATATAAATCAGTATTGACACACGCAACACTAAAACCTTAGTGAGTTAATAACCAAATGTACGTAAAATGTAGTTCATAAATACTCAAGCACATTCAGTGTGAAGTGACTATTGCACTCAGAATCCCTATTATTATGTGACAAGAAATGTAAAAACAAATCAAACAAAGATTATAGTGAAATCAAAATATAAACTGGTATCCATTCTATCAGTACACTTGAAATGCGCATAGGATCGCTTGTGGATCTAAACTTCTGGTAAGCGGCCATTTAGTTTGCTTAGAACACGGTGGTGGAGGACTGACACTTTGCATTTATTGTACACAAGGACACTGCAATACCATGGATATGGATGGACACCTTTAGTGGACTTTTACTCACCTGTTTATTTTTGATTTGTTTTTGAATTTTTTCTGTCACATAATCCCTTTTAATAGGGGTTCTGAGTGTAATAGTCATTTCACACCGAATGTGCTTTTGTATCTATGAACTACTTTTTAAGTACATTCAGTTATTAACCCACTAAGGTTTTAGTGTTGCGTGTGTTAAATTCAATACTGATTTATATATTTACAAGGTTGATTACTTTGGATTTGTATTTATACTTTGATACACATATGACATACTGTTTTTTGAATGTCACTGTTAGACAGCGCACTATTTACATTTCACAATTATTTTGGATCCTAATACTCCAAGGATTTTCTGCACAGCAGTCCCTAGATTATGAGGCTCAGAGCAACCTTACATAACTAATAAATAGAGAAATTGTAGATCACAAAGAATTCACTTTCCACCACCGTTACAGTACAGGCGATACAAAGAGAATGCTGGTGCATTTAGTAAGAAAAAGAACGTAGGTGCACTCTGGACCAAATAGACGGTGTGTACCAAGTTATTGTAATCACCCCTAAGGGCGGGCACGTGGGCATAGACACAATACTTTAATAGCTGTAAAAAATACAATATAGAAACAGTATGAAACCAAGTACTGTATTTATTGGCGTATAACACTGAAAATCGGGTGCAAATAGTGTATGCGTGTTATACACCGATACTGCAATTTGGGCTGCCTCGGAGGGGGCGGGACAAGCACCGTCAGATTACATACAGCGAGAATCTCCTGTTTACTCAGCGGCCTCTGTAATAGGAAGTCCCGTCCTCTGGGCCGTCATTGGACCAGTGTTCTGTCTATCATAGAAGCAGGTCCAGGAGGCGAGTCTTTATATTAAAGAGGCCGCTGAGTAAACAGGAGATTCTCACTGTATGTAATCTGAAGGCGCTTGTCCCGCCCACCTCCCTGTGCCCTCCGAGGCAGCAGTAATCTGAGGTGAGGCTGCAGATGGGCATTGATCAGGCTGCATTCATGGCAATGTTGAGGCTGCAGGTGGGCATTGATTAAGCTGCATTGATGGGCAACTGTGAGGCTGCAGATGGGTATTGATCAAGCTGCATTGATGGACAATTGTGAGGCTGCAGATGGGCATTGATCAAGTTTCATTGATGGGCAATTGTGAGGCTGCACATGGCATTGATCAAGCTGCATTGCTGGGCAATTGTGAGGCTGCAGATGGACATTGATCAAGCTGCATTGATAGTCAATTGTGAGGCTGCAGATGGCATTGATCAGGATGCAGATGGGCAATGGTGAGGCTGCATTGATGGGCACTGACCCTTATTTTTTTTTTTAAAGTTCTTTATTTAAAATTTAAGTTTTTTTCCTGAAAGTTCCCTACTTAAATTAAGGTGAGTGTTATACGCCTGTGCATGTTATATGCCGATAAATACGGTATATAAGGCGCCTCTGCCAATATCTTGAATGGCAAGAGTATCAATTCTACCATCTATGTAGTCATAACTATGTGGTAAGTAGTAAAGTGGTAGATGTAATCAGTATATAGACATTCAGAAATCAATCAATATGAAAGTAACCTATATAGGATAGTTAAAGGGTGTAGAGGTGTGGGGGAAGAGGGAAGGGGGGAAAGATGGGGGGGGGGGGGTTTGGATGGAGGAATAAAACCGTGGCATCTAATCAAGCCTGGCAGACAGTAGAGCAACAAATTATACAGAAGAGGCAAACTTTGGAGAATATCCAAATTAATTCCAAACTGACCATGTGAGGGTATATACCTTCTGCCTTTAGAACCACTTTCCTAAAAAAGGAGCTCCAATTTGGGCAAAGAAAAATAAAAAATTTAAACTCAGCAGCTACAAGTATTTTAACTGCTGACTCTTAATATAAAGACATTTACCCATCCAGGGATCCAGCGATGTCGGCACCTGAGCCGATTCTTTACTGCCAGTTTCCTACTGAGCATGCACTAGTCATGCTGCTCTTTGCGAATGGTCCTGCAGTCTTCAGGAACCTGTGTATGTCCCAGAAGGCTGTGGGGGGAAGAAGGAGGGGCCGAAGATCCTTGTAGAGCGCCACAGCAATCTGACCCGGAAGTGGGAGCGGGTACCTGTCAAAACCAGGTACCCGCCCCCCCCAAAAAGTGCCAAATGTGGCAGTGGAGGGTGCAAACAAGTGTAGCTTCCCCTTTTGGGTGGAGCTCCGCTTTATACACTTCATCCTTTGGCCAATTCTGATATTCCTCTCCTACTTGTAAAAATTAGCTTTTTTTGCTAGAAAATTACTTAGGCCACGTACACACGAGCGGACTTTCCCGCGGGATTGTCTGCCGGACTAGAGTCCGCCGGACATTCCGACCATGTGTGAGCTCCGGCGGACTTTTTCCTCCCAAAAGTCCGGCGGACTAAGTTTTAAGTTTAGACTTAAAATTGTCCGCTGGACTCGGCAGTCCGGCGGACAATCCCGCCGTCTGTGTGCTAGTCCGCAGGACTTTTGAAATGAAAGGACTTGCCTCACACACGGAGGAAAGTCCGTCCATTTATAACGTGACTCCAGGTAGACGGGACTAGCGAAGGAAGTCAATACCGCCGCGCTAGCCCCGTCACCTGGTATGGATTTAAAGGGTAATCCCTACGCCGAAAAAACGGCGTGGGGGTCCCCCCCAAATCCATCTCAGACCCTTATCCGAGCACGCAGCCTGGCCATTCAGGAAAGGGGGTGGGGACGAGCGAGCGCGCCCCCCCCCCCCTCCTGAGCCGTACCAGGCCGTGTGCCCTCAACATGGGGGGTGCCCTGGGGAAAGGGGGGCCCTGCGGCCCCCCCACCCCAAAGTACCTTGTCCCCATGTTGATGAGGACAAGGGCCTCTTCCCGACAACCCTGGCCGTTGGTTGTCGGGGTCTGTGGGCGGGGGGCTTATCGGGAGCCCCCTTTAATAAGGGGGCCCCCAGATAACGGCCCCCCACCCTATGTGAATGAGTATGGGGTACGATGTAAAAAAGGAAAAAAGTGTAAATAAAAAAAAAACGACACAATTTTTTAAAATACTTTATTGCACAGCTCCAGAGGTCTTCTTCCGTCTTGGGGGGTCTTCTCGCCGGACTCCTCCGCTATCTTCTGCTCTTTTACTAGCTCTTTCACTAGCGGAGGAGCCCGGCTTTCTTCTTCGTCGCCGCCGCCGTCTGTGGGTCTTGTTTCGACTTCGGGGGTCTCTTCTGTTCTTCTTGCCGGGCCTCCGCTTTCTTCTTGGGACCACCGTTTATTGGAACAAAAAGATACAGCATTAATCAACTTGACCACATTTTTTGATGCCATGGCTCAATTGTATGAGGACCCCCAGCTCTCAGTGACTGCAGAAGCCGCCTTACGTTCCCTCCAACAGAGACGAAGAGCGGTGGAGGACTATGTGGCCAAATTTAGGCGATGGGGTGCTGATACGGATTGGAATGACGCCATTCTGCGTCACCAGTTCCGCACGGGACTTTCAGACGTCCTAAAGGACGAGCTTGCCAGGGTAGGGGTGCCTCCAACCTTGAACGCTTTGATCGACTTGGCCATCCAGATCGATCGGCGTCTACGGGAACGTAGGGCCGAACGGGCCACAGGCTTCTCACGGCCTACCTGGATGCTACCCAGGGCCCCTAGTCATCTCCGCCCTGCTTCTGCTCCCCGGCCCGCATCCTCTTCTGCCACATCCGAGCCTATGCAGTTGGGGCTCCTCCGACCTTCTCTCACCCCAGCAGAACGTCAACGTCACCGTGGCAACAACCTGTGCCTCTACTGCGGAGAGCCAGGCCATTACGTCAGGAACTGCCCGGCTAAACTCCGTAAGGGCCCATCCGTTTTGTCAAGCTACATTGACCCGGTGACCAGGGTCTCATCTCATCTTGCCCTCTCTGTTTCCTTCCAGCTCCCAGGAAAGACTTTGCGGACGTCCGCCATTATTGACTCTGGGGCTTGTAGTTGTTTCATGGACTCCTCCTTTGCTGCTCAGCACCAGGTTCCTCTCCTGCCAAGGACCCAGGGGTTCACCTGGCCGACGGGTCCGCCATTAAGTCAGGCCTTGTGACCCAGGAGACTGCCCCACTACCCACAGTTATTTTGGGGTCTCATCAAGAGTTGCTGCGCCTGGATGTGATTTCCTCTCCTCTCTTCCCGGTGATCCTGGCTATACCCTGGCTACAGGCACACAACCCGGCCATCAACTGGGCCACAGGGGAGGTCTCCTTCTCCTCGCCCTATTGCCAGGAATTTTGTGGCTCTCCTGTCCCCCCAAAGACTCCTGCCCTACTATGCTTGGACACAGAGACAAGTCTACGCCAGGCCATTCCGGAGGCCTATCATGCGTTCCTTGACGTCTTCAGCAAGCAAGGGGCAGATGTGCTGCCACCCCATAGGTCATATGACTGTCCTATTGAGTTGCTCCCGGGGGCCAAGATCCCGTTTGGTAGGGTCTTCCCCCTGACAGAGGTGGAAGAAGGGAAGCTTAAGGAATATGTTGATGAGAATCTGAAAAAGGGGTTCATCCGCCCTTCCACATCTGCGGCAGGGGCGGGAATATTCTTTGTAGAAAAGAAGGACCATTCCCTCAGACCCTGTGTTGACTATCGTGAACTAAACAATATTACAATTAAAAACCGTTATCCTCTTCCCCTGGTTCCAGAGTTGTTCCAGAGACTAGGCTCCGCTTCCATCTTCTCCAAACTAGACCTCCGTGGGGCATACAACTTAGTCCGTATTAAAGACGGGGATGAATGGAAGACGGCCTTCCGAACTCGTTTTGGGCATTTCGAGTACCTGGTGATGCCCTTTGGGCTCTATAATGCTCCCGCCACGTTCCAGCATTTTATTAATAATGTACTTTGAGACTTTCTGGATTTGTTTGCTGTAGTTTATCTCGATGATATACTAATTTTCTCTTCCTCCCTAGAATTACATCGTGGACACGTTAAGGACGTATTGGCTCGCCTTCGGCAACACGGCCTTTAGCCAAGGCCAATAAGTGCCTATTCGAGGTAGAGAGCATACCATTCCTGGGCCTGATCATCTCCAGCCAAGGCATCAGAATGGATCCCCAGAAAATAGCAGCAATACTGGAGTGGCCGACCCCCGCGGATAAAAAGGGAATCCAGCGGTTTATTGGCTTCGCCAATTTTTGCCGTAAGTTTATTAGAGGATTCTCAGCCATAGTGGCACCCATCACACGGCTCACTAAGCAGGGTACCCACTTCCACTGGTCCCCAGAGGCCCAAGGGGCCTTTGAGGCCCTCAAAGGATTATTCACCTCTGCCCCCATCCTGAAGCACCCGGACTCCTCGTTACCCTTCGTCCTGCTGGTGGACGCATCCGAAATAGCCGTGGGGGCCATCCTATCTCAGAGACAAGAGGCCAAAGCCCTCCTTCATCCCGTGGCCTTCTTTTCATGCAAACTATCCACAGCCGAAAGAAACTACGATGTTGGGGATCGTGAACTGTTGGCAATTAAAACTGCCCTCGAAGAGTGGCGCTATCTGCTGGAGGGGGCCACTCACCCAATTCTGATCTTCACAGATCATAAAAACCTAGAGTATCTGAAAACTGCCAAAAGACTAAAACCCAGACAAGCCCGGAGGGCACTGTTTTTCTCTCGTTTTACCTTCCACGTGACCTATCGTCCGGGCTCCAGAAATGCCAAACCGGACGCTCTGTCACGGATGTTCCACAAGTCTCAGGACGACTTACCTCCGGACACGATCCTCGCCCCTGGAAACTTCCTTCTGCTCCAAGAAGACCTACTCGCCCAGCTTAAACAGGCCTCCAGTGGACTGATGGCCACTCCCGGACCCGGGTTGCAAGCCAGAGATGGTCTCCTATGGCACAAAGATCCCCGAGGATCTACGGGTAACCGCCCTGGAATTGTGTCATGACCACAAACTTGCCGGACACTTCGGTGTCACCAAGACCACTGAATTGGTACAGCGTACCTTTTGGTGGCCCCAGTTGCGAGAGGACTGTAAAAAATTTGTGGACACATGCACCGTATGCATACGGAGCAAGAGTCACAGAACAAAGGCCTGGGGCCTACTCAAGCCCCTACCGATCCCAGATCGGCCCTGGAGAATGTTGTCCATCGATTTTATCGTGGAACTCCCCCCAGCTGAGGACCACACCACGATCTTTGTGGTAGTCGACCGCCTGTCGAAGATGGCACACTTCATTCCCATGAAGGGTACCCCCTCTGCCCCGGAAACCGCACAGGTATTTGTCAAAGAGGTTATCAGGCTTCATGGGGTACCAGTGAACAGTCTCAGACCGAGGGGTACAGTTCACCTCTCGGTTCTGGAGGTCCCTCTGCAAGGCCCTGAACATTGAACTGTCCTTCTCATCCGCCTATCACCCCCAGTCCAATGGGCAAACTGAAAGAACGAACCAGACCCTGGAGCAATACTTACGATGTTTTTCTTCCTTTGCCCAAGATGATTGGATCTCCTTGCTGCCGGTTGCTGAATTTGCATACAATAATGCCATCCACTCGGCTACCCAACAGACGCCCTTCTTCGCCAATTACGGCTTCCACCCTTCATTTTTGCCCAATTCTCTCCCTGAGTGTACTGTGCCAGCAGTCCAGGAGAGAATAGACTTCTTCACCTCCAATAACCAACTTCTGCAGGACACCATGGCCCGGGCCCAGGAACACAATAAGATGGTCTTTGACAGGAAGAGGCGAGGGGAGCTGGTACTGGCACCGGGCGATCTAGTTTGGCTCTCTACTTTAAATTTGAAGATGGCATGTCCCTCGAAGAAACTGGGCCCCAAGTTCTTAGGGCCCTTCCCAGTTAAACGGAAGATCAACGAAGTGGCCTATGAGCTGTAGCTCTAAGATCCCCTCAGGGTCCACCCTGTGTTCCACGTCTCCTTACTGAAGCCCTCCGCTCCCAACCCTTTTCCCAACAGAAAAACTGTGCCTCCTGATCCAGTAGTCATCGATGGTGAAGAAGAGTTTGAGGTGGAGGCCATCCTGAATGTCAGGAGAAGGAGAAACCAGAACCAGTTTTTGATTAAATGGAAGGGCTATGGCCCTGAAGAAAATTCTTGGGAGCCCGAGTGCAATATCCACGCTAAGAGTCTAGTTCAATCCTTTAAAAGAACCCATCCTGAAAAATTCGCCCAAAGGGGCATCCGGAGGCTGCCCCTAGGAGGGGGGCAATGTCATAAAGATCCTGCCAGAAACCTGAATCCTGGGCTTCCCAGGCCGCGGGCGCCACTGCGCAGGTGCGCCTGCATGTGCGCGGCCGTGCACGGGCGCGCGCGCAGCTAGACAAGCGCGCGCCCCTGTTGGCGCCAGATAGGCTATTTAAACCCAGCTAGAGCAGACGGTCCCCGCTGTCTGCTCTACAGCGTTGTGGTGACTGAAACCTGATACCTGATATCTCTGATCTGTGTTTGACCTGGCTTACATGTGACCATCCACCTGTCTGCCTGCACCCGACCTTGGCCTGTCCTGACCATCCTTCTGCCTCATCCCCTTGTACCTTGCTGCCAGCCTGATACCCGACCCGGCCTGCCTGACTATCCTGCTTACCTGTGCTGATCCAGCCTGTCCTGAGATCCAGTCTGCTGTGCTATCCAGTGTACCTGTACTGATCCGGCCTGTCCTGAGATCCTGTCTGCTGTGCTATCCAGTATACCTGTGCTGATCCAGTCTGTCCTGAGATCCAGTCTGCTGTGCTATCCAGTGTTCCTGTGCCGATCCAGCCTGTCCTGAGATCCAGTCTGCTGTGCTATCCAGTATACCTGTGCCGATCCAGCCTGTCCTGAGATCCAGTCTGCTGTGCTATCCAGTGTACCTGTACTGATCCGGCCTGTCCTGAGATCCTGTCTGCTGTGCTATCCAGTATACCTGTGCCGATCCAGCCTGTCCTGAGATCCAGTCTGCTGTGCTATCCAGTGTTCCTGTGCCGATCCAGCCTGTCCTGAGATCCAGTCTGCTGTGCTATCCAGTATTCCTGTGCCGATCCAGCCTGTCCTGAGATCCAGTCTGCTGTGCTATCCCGTGTACCTGTGCTGATCCGGCCTGTCCTGAGATCCAGTCTGCTGTGCTATCCAGTGTTCCTGTGCCGATCCAGCCTGTCCTGAGATCCAGTCTGCTGTGCTATCCAGTGTACCTGTGCTGATCCGGCCTGTCCTGAGATCCAGTCTGCTGTGCTGATCCTGCCTGTCCATCTAGTTCCAGCCTGCTCTGCTATCCAGTCTGCTGTGCTGATCCTGCCTGTCCATCCAGATCCAGCCTGCTCTGCTATCCAGTCTGCTGTGCTGATCCTGCCTGTCCATCCAGTTCCAGCCTGCTCTGCTATCCAGTGTGCTGTGCTGATCCTGCCTGTCCATCCAGATCCAGCCTGCTCTGCTATCCAGTCTGCTGTGCTGATCCTGCCTGTCCATCCAGTTCCAGCCTGCTCTGCTATTCAGTCTGCTGTGCTGATCCTGCCTGTCCATCCAGATCCAGCCTGCTCTGCTATCCAGTCTGCTGTGCTGATCCAGTCACCCACCTTGTCCGCTAAGTTGACCTGCGTTACTCCACCGGTCTGTTGAACCTGCCAGGCACCCGTGCTCCTCCTCACTCTTGGGTCTCCTGTCACCCTACCAGGGAACCGGGAGTAGGAGACGCAAGGGAGGTCTCTCTCTGCAAACTCGGGCTCTCACCACCAGGTACGTGACACTTGCGCTTGTCATTTAAGTTTACAATTGTGATAGAAAGGGTTACATGACAGAAATGCTGAAATCTTTGTCATTGTTATTACAGGCATGGATTCACCCATTGCTCACCGAACACGAGCAGCTCTTTGGCAGCAGCGAGAGAATGCCAGGCCCAATAGAAGTCGATCTCCAAGGGGCCGCATCGTTGCTGAGGACCAGCCTGCACCAGCCAGACCACCGGCCGGGGAGTATCAGGAGGTGCCCTCCTGTTCCATCTGTTTGAGTGAAATGGATGTGGGAGAGGACAATACAACTCTACCTTGCTCCCACCTATTTCACTCGACCTGCATTGGAACATGGAGAGCGCAAAACAATACATGCCCTCTTTGCAGAGCTTTGATTGATTTTTTTTCCTCCACAGG
Source organism: Lithobates sylvaticus (assembly GCA_028564925.1). Lineage (NCBI taxonomy): Eukaryota > Metazoa > Chordata > Amphibia > Anura > Ranidae > Lithobates > Lithobates sylvaticus. The sequence continues at coordinate 533,725,226 of CM053029.1, forward strand.
ATGGAAACAGAAGAGTGCCCCGAAGGATCGAGCCCTGGGAGATACACACCCTAACTCTAGAAGACCTCCTCAACCTTCAGTTTGTATATGAAATGGATGAATTTGGTCATAACCGTGTTGTCTTCTACGTGTAACATATTTTTTTTTGTTTCAGGTGTACAGCAGGATAGTATTTTTAAAATAAAAAAAAATTCAAAATTACAAAAAAAATTTTTTAAATACAAAAAAATGTATATTGTTGTTATGTATATATTTTTTAATATATGATACAGTACTGTAGATTAGGACAGGGTGGTGCAGTTAAGGGCATGGTGGAGTGGATTAGGGTAGAGTGGAGCGAATTAGGGCAGGGTGGTGCGGATTTGGACAGAGTGGAGTGGATTAGGGCCCAGTGGAGCAGATTAGGGTAGGGTGGAGTGGATCACGAGATTGCAGACGTGGCGCTTCATTTGCGGCGCTTTCTGAAGCACCGGGTAGCTTCTGTCCGGCGCTCGTAGTATCTGTTACTATGGCCAGGTGGTTTCATTGACATCTGAGTTTGATTTCACTTCCTGTTTCTCTCTCCAATTGCGCCCAGGAGAGAGGAAACGGGAAGTATGAGAGGAACGTACCTCTCCACAGGAAACACCGCTGGAGAGGACAAAACACAGCAAGGTAAGTAACGGGGGAGGGGGGATTGATGTGACACAGGCAGGCTGCTGCAATTTGGTGGTGACACATGCTTCTGCAATTTGATGGTGACACATGCTGCTGCAATTGGTGGTGACACATGCTTCTGCAATTTGATAGTGACACACGCTGCTGCAATTGGTGGTGACACATGCTGCTGCAGTTGGTGGTGACACATGCTGCTGCAATTGGTGGTGACACATGCTGCTGCAATTTGGTGGTGACACATGCTGCTGCATTTGGTGGTGACACATGTTGCTGCATTTGGTGGTGACACATGCTGCTGCATTTGGTGGTGACACATGCTGCTGCAATTTGATGGTAAAAGGCTGCTGCAATTGGCAGACACATACTGCTGCAATTGGCGATGACACATTCTGCTGCATTTGGTGGTGACACATGCTGCTGCATTTGGTGGTGACACATGCTGCTGCATTTGGTGGTGACACATGCTGCTGCATTTGGTGGTGACACATGCTGCTGCAATTTGATGGTGACACAAGCTGCTGCAATTGGTGGTGACACACGCTGCTGCATTTGGTGGTGACACATGCTGCTGCATTTGGTGGTGACACATGCTGCTGCAATTGGTGGTGACACATGCTGTTGCAATTTGATGGTGACACAGGCTGCTGCAATTGGTGGTGACACAGGCTGCTGCAATTGGTGGTGACACATGCTGCTGCAATTGGTGGTGACACATGCTGCTGCAATTTAATGGTGACACATGCTGCTTTTTTTATATATGATACAGTACTGTAGATTAGGACAGGGTGGTGCAGTTAAGGGCATGGTGGAGTGGATTAGGGTAGAGTGGAGCGAATTAGGGCAGGGTGGTGCGGATTTGGACAGAGTGGAGTGGATTAGGGCACAGTGGAGCAGATTAGGGTAGGGTGGAGTGGATCACGAGATTGCAGACGTGGCGCTTCATTTGCGGCGCTTTCTGAAGCACCGGGTAGCTTCTGTCCGGCGCTCGTAGTATCTGTTACTATGGCCAGGTGGTTTCATTGACATCTGAGTTTGATTTCACTTCCTGTTTCTCTCTCCAATTGCGCCCAGGAGAGAGGAAACGGGAAGTATGAGAGGAACGTACCTCTCCACAGGAGACACCGCTGGAGAGGACAAAACACAGCAAGGTAAGTAACGGGGGAGGGGGGATTGATGTGACACAGGCAGGCTGCTGCAATTTGGTGGTGACACATGCTTCTGCAATTTGATGGTGACACATGCTGCTGCAATTGGTGGTGACACATGCTTCTGCAATTTGATAGTGACACACGCTGCTGCAATTGGTGGTGACACATGCTGCTGCAGTTGGTGGTGACACATGCTGCTGCAATTGGTGGTGACACATGCTGCTGCAATTTGGTGGTGACACATGCTGCTGCATTTGGTGGTGACACATGCTGCTGCATTTGGTGGTGACACATGCTGCTGCATTTGGTGGTGACACATGCTGCTGCAATTTGATGGTAAAAGGCTGCTGCAATTGGCAGACACATACTGCTGCAATTGGCGATGACACATTCTGCTGCATTTGGTGGTGACACATGCTGCTGCATTTGGTGGTGACACATGCTGCTGCATTTGGTGGTGACACATGCTGCTGCATTTGGTGGTGACACATGCTGCTGCAATTTGATGGTGACACAAGCTGCTGCAATTGGTGGTGACACACGCTGCTGCATTTGGTGGTGACACATGCTGCTGCATTTGGTGGTGACACATGCTGCTGCATTTGGTGGTGACACATGCTGCTGCAATTGGTGGTGACACATGCTGCTGCAATTGGTGGTGACATATGCTGCTGCAATTTGATGGTGACACAGGCTGCTGCAATTTGATGGTGACACATGCTGCTGCATTTGGTGGTGACCAGTGTTGGTCATCTTACTTTAAAAAAGTAATTTAGTTAAGTTACAAATTACTTCTCCCAAAAAGTAATTGCGTTAGTAACTCAGTTACTACATTGGAAAAGTAATTAGTTACTCAGCAAAGTAACTGACTTTGTTTTTTAAATATTCTATACGTGTAACTAAGTGGCGGGTCTAGTATTACTGTAACCAAGGGGCGCATTTATTATTGTTATATATCGTGTAACCAAGGGGCTGCTCTATTATTACTCTAACCAAGGGGCCGATCTGTTATAGCGTGTAAGCAAGGGGCGGGTCTATTATTATTATATCGTGTAAGGGGCGGATGGCTACAGAAGAGGGCGAATGTTAAATTAATGGGCAGAGCTCTATATATAACAATAATAATAAATGCGCCCCTTGGTTACAGTAATACTAGACTCGCCCCTTAGTTACACGATAGACGCCCCTTGCAGAGTAGCACGAGCATCATGAGGGTGCGGCATCGCCTCGTACAATTACATGTTAACTGCGCCTGCGCTGTGTAGAGTTCACTCAGAGCTGTTTAGGTTCGGCAATTTTCGGAAGCTCCGTAGTCCTTCGTACTGCGCAAACGCTGCGCCTGCGCAGTACAGGGGGTCCTTATCCGGCGGGGGAACTTTTTTGGCAGGACACCGGAATTACACTACTGCCATCTAGTGACGGTAGATGTAATTGGGGTAACTAAGCCAAAGTAATGGGAACTGAGTTACCATGAGGGGAAAAGTAATCAGTTAGATTACTAGTTACCCTCTAAAGTAACTGAGTTACGTAACTCAGTTTATTTTAACTCAGTTACTTACATCACTGGTGGTGACACATGCTGCTGCAATTGGTGGTGACACATGCTGTTGCAATTTGATGGTGACACAGGCTGCTGCAATTGGTGGTGACACAGGCTGCTGCAATTGGTGGTGACACATGCTGCTGCAATTGGTGGTGACACATGCTGCTGCAATTGGTGGCGACACATGTTGCTGCAATTTGATGGGGACACATGCTGCTGCAATTTGATTGTGACACATGTTGCTGCAATTTGACTGTGACACATGTTGCTGCAATTTGATGGTGACACAGGCTGCTGCAATTTGATGGTGACACATGCTGCAATTTGGTGGTGACACACGCTTCTGCAATTTGATGGTGACACAGGCTGCTGCAATTGGTGGTGACACATGCTGCTGCAATTTGATGGTGACACATTCTGCAATTTGGTGGTGACACACGCTTCTGCAATTTGATGGTGACACAGGCTGCTGCATTTGGTGGTGACACATGCTGCTGCAATTTGATGGTGACACATGCTGCTACAATTTGGTGGTGACACATGCTGCTGCAATTTGGTGGTGACACATGCTGCTGCAATTTGATGGTGACGCAGGCTGCTGCAATTGGTGGTGACACATGCTGCTGCAATTTGATGGTGACACAGACTGCTGCAATTTGGTAGTGACACATGCTGCTGCAATGGAATGGATTAGGGAAGGGCTGAGCAGGAAGAAAGGAAAAAATACAAAATACAAAAAAACATATTTGTTTATATGCATAAAATGTATATTTTCATGTATAAGATAGTACTGTAGATTAGGACAGGGTAGAGAGGATTTGGGCAGAGTGGAGCGGATAAGGGCAGAGTGGAGTGGATAAGGGCAGGGTGGAGCGGATCAGGGCAGGGTGGAGCAGATCAGGCCAGAGTGGAGGGGATTTGGGCAAGGTGGAGTGGATCAGGGCAGAGTGGAATGGATTAGGGCAGGGTGTAGCAGAAAAAATAATAATTAATAATACAAAAAATGTATATTTGTTTATTTGTATAAAATGTATGTTTTATATATGATTCGGTACTGTAGATTAGGGCAGATTGGAGTGTGTTAGGACAGATTGGAGTGGATTAGGGCAGGGTGAAGAGGATTGGGGCACGGTGGAGTGGATTAGAGCAGGATGGAGCAGATTAGAGCAGGGTGGAGAGGATTAGGGCAGGGTGGAGCGGATTAGTGTAGGGTGGAGCGGATCAGGGCAGAGTGGAGAGGATTAGGGCATGGTGGAGTGGATTATGGCAGGGTGGAGCGGATTAGGGCAGGGTGGAGCGGATTAGGGCAGGGTGGAGCGGATTAGGGCAGAGTGGAGCGGATTAGAGCAGGGTGGAGTGGATCAGAGCAGGGTGGAGTGGATTAGGGCAGGATGAAGCGGATTAGGGCAGGGTGGAGCGGGTTAGAGCAGGGTGGAGCGGATTAGAGCAGGGTGGAGCGGATTAGGGCAGGGTGGAGTGGATTAGGGCAGGGAGGAGTGGATTAGGGCAGGGTGGAGTGATTTAGAGCATGGTGGAGCGGATTAAGGAAGAATTGAGCGTATCAGGGCAGGGTGGAACAGTTTAGGTTAGGGTTGCGGGGGTGTTAGGGCAGACTGGATTGGATTAGGGAAAAGTGCAGCGGATTAGGGCAGAGTAGATTAGATTAGATTAGTGTAATTTAGTGTAGTGTAGATTAGTATAGTGTAGTTAGGGCCTGGCCAGAAAGGGATTACTTTGACACAGTTGGCCAGCTTAAACATGTATTGCAATGCTTGTGAACAAAAAATCCCTGTTTATTTGCAAAGTACGCAAATTTAGAAGAGTATATAGCAGTGTGCAGAGGGTTTATTCAGAACTTTTTGTCTTAACATGTGGTCCCACCCCTACAGTATCTGGTTCTATACATAATATGTATAAACTATTTAGATTTGTTCACAGGTATAGTTTGTTTATATGGAATATATAGGGTACTGAAGTGTGTTGCTATTTCAAAGGTACATGCAATTTTAAGGCTTGACATGTTGGGCATTTATTTACTCGGTGCAACCTCATCTTTTAGATTTTTCCAAAAAAGAAAAATTGCAATATTGGATTTGTGTGCCCTGAAATAAATTTTAGCCTGGGTTCACACTATAGCGAATTCGCAGCGGGGCAAAATACTGCGAATTCGCAGGACATTTGAAAACCCATTGTTTTCAATGGGGCACGTTTACACATGTCCGGTGCATGCGCAATGCGTATTGACAAAAACATGCAACCGTCTTTGGTGCGTTGCGGGACGGATCAGGTGCGAATTCTGGCCCATTATCTTCTATGGGCACGCATCTGATTCGTATCTGGCTTGCGTCCTGAACAGAAATTCGCGCCACTCCAACACCTCCCCTTCTTCCTGTTCCTCCCCTGTGTGTTCTGAAATCCGGAATGGAAGCATGTCCAAAAGAGGACGAAAACCGTCATCAACAAAGGAGAAAGAATCTGTGGATTGTGAGGAGTTGATCAGACTTGTGAGGGACAAACCCATGATTTATGACACCCGGCATCCTAAATATAAGGACAACGTTGCCAAAAAACGGGCATGGCAGGACATTGCCAGAGACCTCTTGCCAGAGTGGAACAGGTGCTCTTCCCAAGTTCAGGCTGACAAATGTAAGTTTTTTTTTATTACCTTTTATTACCTGTATATGCTGTCCTGTATTTTTAAGATGGTGGACATTAATTTGATTTATTAGATTTTAACAAACAGCATGTGGTCACCCCCAAATCTGTACCAGGCCACATGCTGTAAACATTGTGCACATAACAGGTTTATCTAGGGATGGATGAGGCCCTCAATAAATGCATATTCTTATAATTTCTAAGGTCAGTAATATGACATACACCACAAATGTGAGATAAAAAAGTTAAATTTTTCATAGCCAAAATTACATACAACACTTTTCATACAGCATATTAGCATTATATTATCATGCATTTACATCCAGCAAAAAAATACATATTTATTTTTAGTCAATAGAATTCATCTGCCAAGGCACCTCCCCAGCTGGTGACAAAAAAAAATTCCTAAATCCTTCTCTAATAAGTGTACCAGTAGTGCTGCCCCTAGGAATATTGCAATGTGCTGCCTCCATGTTATGGGTCAGGGAATCTTCAAAAAGAAACCCATCTCTTTCACGCACATAGTTGTGCAGGGCACAAGCAGCTTTAATCGCACTAAATGTATAATAGAACTTCGCGCATACTATATAGAATGGATGTATGGGAAGGTAAGTAATGACTAGGTCCTTGAAGGATAGCTAGTCAGGGTAGGTAACTGGGACCAATAGGTGCACGCTATGGTCTAAAGGGAAATAAGGTGCCAAGTCGGCAAGAAAAAGTGCATATAAAGTGAACGAGTGACATACAAATAAATAATTAATCAGTAGAGGATTAATTAATTAATAAATACGCAATTAATAAAATAAATCTCAAATAGGATGATGCGTGACGTAATTGATCAAAAACGTGATTAGATAAAAATAATCTTGAATAAATATTGCATGCACATCAATAAAGTGCTAGGAATATAATATCCTGTGATAGAAACATGTGATAAAAGTAAAACAATCCTGTGATCAAAATGGTGATAATATAAATATATCAAATATTTTGCGATAAAACCATTAAAAATAATGAGTGATAAAAATCAATGAATAACAGTGAGTTCTAAAATGGCAATAAAGTCCCGTGACTACTAAACCAATAAACTCTCGTGTAAAAATATAGGTGTTAAAAATATCCAATAATAAGGTGAAATGGAGCGACTAAATGGATAAAAATGAGTAAGTAAAATCGTCCAAAGGATAAATCGCAAATATCCAGATAGAAAATAATCACATATATAAGAAATATCCTGATATCGTGGAAGTAATTCCAATGCCGCGTACACACGTACGGACTTTTCCCGGCGGACCTAAGTCCAGCGGACAATCCGCTGGACTTTCCAGCTGGGTACGCTGGACTAAAAAGCGAACGGACTTGACCACACACGATCACGCAAAAAGTCCGACGGTTCACGCGATGACGTACAGCACGTACGACGGGACTAGAAAACGAAAAATACTAGAAAAATACTTGCTACTGAGCATGCGTCCTTTTTGGTACGCCGGACCATACTACACACGACCGGATTATCCGCTGGACTGCCAAGTCCAGCGGATAATTTGAAAACAAAACCTGAAACTTTAGTCCGCCGTACTTTGGCCAAAAAAAGTCCGCCGGCGCCCACACACGAGGGGATTATCCGCTGGACTTCGGTCCAGCGGATAATCCCGCGGGATAGTCCCTTCGTGTGTACGCGGCACAAGAGAGACCAATCCACTATGTGTAGAGAATGGTGACTACTGTCTCTTAATGAAGAAAGTGGAAAATCCACAGATAGTTCTATATGTATAGATAGGTTTTTCTATGTTGCTGATATGTGGCTGTATTCACGCTGGTATTCATCTGTTTTTATGGGGTAAATCCTTTTCTGGTCTCCCAGAATTCTTACCTCTAGGAAGATAAAGATCAGCCTTATAGGGGTGTCAAACATAAGCCCCAGGGTTGGTGACAGGGATCAGAGTGTTCTCCTGTGGGGTCCAGCCTAATCCTTCTCCTTTAATAGCCTCAGAAATCCAAACCTAAAAATGCCATGTGTCTCAGCACAACAGCATGTCAGAATAAGGGAAAGGAAGAAAAGAGGGGCCTCCACTGGTGTAGTATGTTCGTTTTAAAAGATAACAATTTATTGCATAGAAGTAATGGAACCGTACATTTAAAACAGTTAAAAAGAGCAAAGAGTTAAAATATCACCGAGGCGTCCTGAGCGCCTACTCGCGTCCTCCTCTGTGTGGGTCTGCCTACGGCCACTCCCTACGCGTTACGACACGGTCACGTGTCTTCATCTGGGGAACCGGATTGGTCAGGCAGTGCTAGCTTAAGTGACGGAGAAACCGGAAGTACTCGGGCGGCCATCTTAGTTGTGGTCTATTTGTTATTTTGACCGCGGCCATGTTACTGGTGGTTAATGTGCTGACGGAAGTCGGCCTTTTGAGGTCTAATGCAGGGCGCCGCCATTTTTTTGGTTAGGGACGGAGCTGGTCTGCAGTGACGATAAATATTTGTATACTTCCGCATAATCCTAATGTTTACTGACGGTGGAAATATATATATAATAAGTGACAGGGGAAATCTGTGTAAATGACTAGTAAGTGTAGCCTTTAATGACAACAGGAATAATGTGTCAATACAGTGGAATCAAATACAACTAGGTCTAATATATATATTAAAAATATATATATTTAAAAAGAAATAAAGATAATACTTAGTTTAAAAATAGTGTTTTAAAATTATTATTGGTTCTGAATAGACTCCATCAGGGGTGTCCTCCATATGTGTGTAGGGCCTAATGCCTCAGTTCACCAAGAGTTACAATTGTGGAGGATATTGATGTGGTGATGATGCTAGACTCAGAATAGAGCGCGAGCAAGCACCAGGACTCTATAATAGTAATACAATACCATACAATCTCATTAAAATTAGGTGCAATAGAGCTATTGAACCTAGTGATAAAATGAGAGAGGTGATTTTTTTAAAAAGTGAAAGGCCGTGACAGAGATAAAGATGTGATAATCTAATAAGGTAGGGGGAGTGACTCTAGTCAGGAATTGCTTAAAAAGCAGTTCAGGTCAAACTCCACATTTAGGCCTCCAGGCGTGAGTGTCCGCATGGTATGGATCCATTTAGATTCTTTTTGGCTTATCGTCCTTATTTTGTGGCTACCCCTCCAAGATTTGTTATATTTCTCTATACCCCAAAATTGGAGTGATGATGGGTCTTGGTTGTGCACTTGTGCAAAGTGCCTGGAGACGTTATGTTTTGGGAAGCCTTTTCTAATATTTCGTACATGTTCTTCCATTCTGGTTTTTAATGCCCTTTTTGTTCTTCCTACGTATTGTAGGTTGCAACTACATTGTAGTACATAGACTAGTCCTTCGGTATGGCATCCTATAAATTCCCGTAGTTTGTAGGTTTGGCCTGTATTGGTGGCGGTGAACTCAGTTCTTTTACCCTGGAATTTTTTGCAATGTCTACACGCATAGCAATTTCGACAGGGGTAGAAGCCTTTTCCTGTGAAGAACGTATAGGTGGGTTTTGGTGGTGGTTCTACTACTCAATTACGTCACGCATCATCCTATTTGAGATTTATTTTATTAATTGCGTATTTATTAATTAATTAATCCTCTACTGATTAATTATTTATTTGTATGTCACTCGTTCACTTTATATGCACTTTTTCTTGCCGACTTGGCACCTTATTTCCCTTTAGACCATAGCGTGCACCTATTGGTCCCAGTTACCTACCCTGACTAGCTATCCTTCAAGGACCTAGTCATTACTTACCTTCCCATACATCCATTCTATATAGTATGCGCAAAGTTCTATTATACATTTATCCTTTATAAGTGCCTTTGTGAACACTATTCACTTTGCTGCAAACATCTCATTTACGATACACCTTGACCCAACTAGTTGCTCATAGTAGCGCGAGAGACTCACCCACTCACTGTTCAGCTTTAATCGCACTGATCGCATGATCAATACTCAGGTTAATAGAGGTATGCAGGAATCTCCACTTATTGCAAAGAATTCCAAATGTACATTCTATTACTCGTCGTGCCCTAGTCAGCCTACAATTAAACACTCTTTTTTCAGTTGTCAGAGAGCGACTGGAATAAGGCTGAGCATGTTCTGGGACAGTGCGAAAGCTTCATCTCCGACAAATAAATGTGGGAGGAGAGGCTCTGTAGTCCCTGGCAGGGGAGAATTATTGGGCAAGTCTAGTGTATTGTCACGCAGCATGCGGCCAAATGAGGAATGTGAGAATACACTAGAATCTGAGCTGCTGCCATAAGAACCTACATCAACATAAATAAATTTATAATTTGCGTCTGCCACTGCCATTAATACCAACGAAAAATATTTTTTATAATTAAAAAATTGGCTGCCACTAGCTGGAGGCTTGAGGATGCGTACATGTTTGCCATCAATGGCTCCTAGAGAGTTGGGGAAGTTGCATCTCTCCCAGAATAGGTCCGCTATCATCAGCCATTCTTCTGGTTTGGGCTTCTTCATAACAATGTCCTTCAGTTCTTCCCATATGACTAGGCAGATAGCATGAAAAAAAATCATTATGTTGTTCTTTATTTTTCAGTGCGCTACTTACAGACAAGATGGCGTGGCATACGTGATGCTTACAGAAAATACATGAGGCACCTCAGAGAAACAAGGAGTGGCTCGGGGGCAGCGCCTAGGGTACCCTATATGTATGCCAGGGACTTGGAGTTTCTACAACCCATTGTGGAGTTGAGGGAGTAAGTTTTCATTTACATGTAACGCACAATCTGGTAATCATCAATATGCCGAGTTAATTTTTAACATTTTTACAATATAAAACAGGACAGAATCTAGTTGGGAGGAGCAAGATGTTTTGGAGGAAGAACAAGAACAACAAACAGAGGAGGAAGCACCCATTGATATTCCAGAAGACACAGAGGATTTAGCACTAATCCAAACATCTTCCAGTCTCTGGGAAACTCAGCCAGAAGAACAATGTTCAGGGGCAGAGGAGGCTGTTCCTGGGCCATCCTCTGCTCCTGCACAAATTGATCAGCCTGGCAAAGTGCCACGGAGGCGCCCAGCACTATCCCAACCAGACCTAAGTGAGCGTTTATTAGACATGTTTAAAAACATGACCGGAAAGGTGGATGCATTTTTATGTCCCGATACAATCCTGGCGCTCAGTTTTGTACCACTAATTAAAATGATACCCCCAGAGCGGTACTATGAAATGCGCAAAAATATAGAAAAAATGCTGCACTCCTTCTCCCAGCCACAGGAGGAAGCTGCATTTAAATACCCAAATGTGCCAACCAAGACCTCCCCATCACTACCCAAGATACCCGCACTACCCTGAGCAGCAACACCATCCTTACCCCTATAATCCACCATCATATCCCTCAAGTTATGACAGGCCAATCTCCAGATATGAAGGGCCACCCAGTAACCTTCCCTATCCCATCCCCACTTCCTTCAATTAGGGCCCCCCCCCCCCAAACTCAAGGTATGTATGGGCAAAGTCAACATGGGGAGGCTAGGCCTGCTCCCCACACTGCCAGTGATGACCCAGCTTCCGCAACTCAATACTCCTATAAGGCCCCTTTCCAAAAAACATATCAGAATCTGTGATGAGGTCTGTTCATGGTTAAGGACCAACATGACACATTTTGATAAAAAAGGGAAGAGGCCTACTTGACAGGCAAGTTTTTTGTTTTTAAGTTATTGCAGAGTTAATTTATGTTTTATACATGGGTAAAGTTTATATTTTTATCATTTTTTATGATACGTGAATAAATAATTATTCCTACATATTTTGTGACGTCATATTTTTTAAGATACCCAGGTAAAAAAACAAAAAAACATGGTCAATATAACACATGACAAATGACATGAGTGATGATAATTACCTTAATGTGATCAATAATCTTTCAGCAGGCTGGATACTTGGTCTGAAGCTTGTGTTCTGACGCTGCAAGCGAGGGGAGATTAAGCCCAGCAATTCGTCAAAACTGAGTAAAAAACAAAAAAAACATAAATACATGTGTGCAAAACATTGGGGCATACTGTACAAAAAAAAGTAAGGTAAGTGGTTAAGGACATTATTTAGGGTAACAAGGCAGGCATATTTAGTTCCAATCTAATTATGGCTAAAAATAAGTGACAGGAACAAAAAAAAAAGGCATATGGGTCCTCATTTCAACACAGAAGAAGCCACTGGCCTTTTAAATTAACAGTAACAATTGCCTGAGCCAAAAATGCTAAACAAAGCTGCGTGGCAACACCAACACCCACAAAGCAACTTGTCACTAGCAATTTTGGGCCAAGGTATTTGGGGGGTAAAACATCCACAAAAAAATGGAAATATGACCTGGCTTACACCAGGAGGGGGGGTGCAAGGTGAGGATAATTTAGTGCCCTTAAGGTTGCATGCTGAAATAATGTACAGTTGGTATTTTGGGGGGGGGGGGGGGTGGGGGACAAGGCTTAAAAGTTACAATAATCTTAACATAACAGAATCACACATAGGTTAGACTGGATGGATTTGTGTCTTGCAAATATAAAACACACTATACATCTATGGCTACAAATTAAGTATGGTTTGGCAGAAACAGTACTCACCTACTAATTGACATGCGGGTGAAATTGAAAAATTTCCCTTCATGCCCACGGAGGTGCCCCTACAATATCATGAACTGGCCTCTTTCTTCTCGATTTGCAATGATGGGATGAACCCAGTGTCTTCTTCTTCTCTGCATCCTTCTACAATTTTCTTCTTCCAGCAAGATTGCTGCTGTGGCAGCAACAACAGTTGGCGTGATCATTGGCAGAGCAGCACACATCTTGCAAAGAAACACACACAACACAGGTACAGACTGCTGGACAACCAGAAAGTGTAGACTGAGCTACCAGGTTTTATAAGCAGCCGCACAATCAGCCAAAAAGCTTGGTCAACACAAAATTAGAAACTCAAATTAGGCAGGAAGGGTTACTAATGAATTTGCTGCGGCTTCGCACCGAAAACGCGTACAATCCGCAGAACAGCCGGCTTTTCACTGCGCATTCACTCAGGGCCCTGAAATCGCAACGCACTAGTCTGAACCCAGGCTTAGTGTATTTTTTACTCACATTTTGCATTTTACAAACCATTGTAATAATATCACGTGACATCAACAATGAAACTATCACTATTTTATTCTAAAGGGTGTCTACTCTCAGAAAATACATGACATATGTAGGACATAAGCCCAGTAACCCGACAACCTTTTACCATGACCTGGACCCTCCAACCCCTTTTAACAAACGAGTCGACTAAGGTGTGGAGTAAATGGCGAGCCGGCCTTTTATTAACAAAATATAAAGTTAAATCAATGTAGCGGCTATAACCCTCAATGGGGCGGCCTTGACTTTTGGGCTTACCGGTTACCTCCGCTTGGCTTGTTCTTCCAGGTCTAGGGGTTCCCAGGGTTAGTACCCAACGACTTTGGACGCTGACACCATAAAAGTCCTTTAGAAAAGTTTTTATTTGCAGGGGTAACATCCAACAGACACAGTCTCATATGGGAACAGAGGGTAAGGGTGAAAAAACTCAGGCACCTTGAACTGCAGACTATTATGAAGTCTATAATGCACACCCAGAGAGTAGCCACTCGCAGCTGGGTGCTTCAAAGCTGAACAAATCTCTAGCCAGAGATTATGGCAGTCAGCACTTGAATACGGAACTTGTAAAGTCTCTGACATCGAAGAAAGGTTGCAATCAAAGTGGAACAGGAACCTTTCCTCAGTACTTGGAATGTTCTCTGTCTCCTCGGCAGTACTGGGAAAGCGTGGATTCGTCACTGTCCTTGACAACCCAGCAACCAGGCACTTCTTGGGATGCCAGCTTGTTGGCCCTCCTCACAGTCCTCCCCCGGTCGCTTACACGAGCTGCGATGCCCCTCCAAGTTGAGAGCACACCCGGACGCCTTGAATCCTCCCTCAGTTACTGCGCCTCGGACCAGCCGGTTCCGAGACTCGGGAACAGATGGATCCCTGCCCCAGACCAAGCAGGTCTGTGGGGCTAGTCAAACTGACCATGTTGCGGGGCGGCCTTCGCTCCGTGACCGGGACCCCTCACGGGGCTACCCCGGTCCAGATCCAGGAACAGGCCCCTCTGGCCGAACGAACCCCGAACACGTGACTCCAGCACCTTAATTACCCTTCCCCAGACTCCTCAGGGGGGCCAAACGCACCCACTGATTGGCTCCGGGGAATGTTGATACCCAAAGCGTCCAACCAGGCCTGATTCTGAACCTGTCATGTGCACCTAACTGTACACATGACCAGGCAGAACCCTAGCACAGCCCAGCCAAACTGATGCCAAAGTTAACCTACATAATTAACTCTCAGAACCCCTTTACTGTTCTAAGAGAAAAATAACTAAATTTACACATAGCGGACATCTTGCAAAAGTGTCACCGCTACATAAATAACATATTTAAATGTAACTGTCAACTTCAAAATCTTTCAAATGGGTCATGGGTAGGGGAAACAACAAACCACTGGTCACTGTGAACCACTTCTTTGAACTTTGAACTCTTGCCTCCAGTCGGAAACCCCTGAGGCGGTATCAAACCATCACAGTGACCTACCCTTTTTTAACCCTTCCAGGTTAACCCCTCTTAACCCGGAAGTACCATAATGGGTACTACATGTTCCATACATGTAACTCTCTCTTCTCCGCTTCCAGCGACCCAAAAAATTGCCTTGACTTGAGAACCAGTTTATTTTCCCCTTCACCTAAACCATAAAGGGCGGGTGGATGGGAATCGCTTCCTCCACCAATCTCAGACTGACGTCACTTTTCCTTTTCCTTTCCCTGTACATTTTTGCCTTAGCGCCGCCCAGCCCCTGTAGCCACTCCCCCTTTTTTTTTTTTTTATTCTTTATTTTCATTTCACAGGTGCAGATTTTACAGTTACACAACCTAACATTCATATTTTCCTAATTAACATTTTTCCTTTCTAATTCAAATCAGAATACAAACAATAACCCTCCTTTGTATTATCTTACACTTTCACCCTATATTTTTGTCCACTCGAGAGAAAAAAAAAAAGAAAGAAGAAAAGGACATCATTTAACCTTTCCTCTACTCCTGTAGTTCTATTTTCCTATTTTATTACTCCCCCCCTCCCTCATCCCCCATTCTTCCCCCCCAAGAAAGAAAGAAACCAAGAAAAAAAAAAAAAACCCAAAACCAAAGAAACCCCCCCCCCCCCCCAAAAAAAATCACTTAGATTGGTTGGGTGGGCGGTCTCTGACTCTGTCGTTCCTCCTCCCCACCCCGGTCCCCCCCTCTTTGCTTCCCATATACTTTCTCACCCATGGGACCACTGGCGGTTTTGTTCCCTATATATAATATAGGGTGTCCATGTCTCCTGATATCTATCTTCTTGTTCTCTTAGCTTCATAGTAAGTTTTTCCATTTGTTGAATTTCTGATGTTTTCGCTAACCATTGTGCTCTCGTAGGGGCATTAGTGTTTTTCCATAAGCTCGGTATGCACGCCTTGGCGGCATTCAACAAGTGTCCCACTAATGAGTTTTTATATTCTCCAATAGATATCGGGCCACTCCCCTTTTCTTAAAGTGCTGACATACCCCACTTAAGGCAGCGACTGTGCAGTCTAGCACTGTCATGCCGTCCCTGCACTCATTTCTTTTTGTTTTTTCTCCGGGACTCGCTTTATGGTTTGGGGGATTTTATGTCATCCTCAGGCCTAAAATGTTTATTAAATGCTTGCAAAAAATGCAAAACTGGCTCTGGCTGTGCAAGTGTTAATAGTATAATATTGTAATCAATATATTTATTCTTTTCCCAACTGAAAAAAATGGTGCAGCTGAAAAACTGGATGGCATCCCCCCAGCCTGCCTTGTTACTTGGATGTTGCTAAGCTGATCCCATGATAATGTGTAATATTCTCACGCTACCACTTTCAGTAAAATGTGAATATATAAACCAAACAGCTGCTGTCACTCAATATAGCTTATCTGTGGCTAGAAGGTATAAATACAAAGAAATGGGTAGTGCTGCTCTGTCCATAGAGGTGCATATAAATTAAGTGATTCCTATGAATATACTTTCAAAATCCCCAAAAATATATATAAATCCTAGACATAAAGTGTCTTTGTTTCCCTGCAAAGGTAAAGCATAATGGGCTACTATGCATCGCATAGTAGCCCATTATGTGTCACTTACCTGACACAGGAGCCAGCGATGTCACCGATGTCCCCTCTTCCATGGAGCGTCCATCTTTCCGGGTATCGTGGCTCTGGCCGCGATGATGTCACTCCCTGAGCATTAGCAGCGGCATGCTCAGTGCGCCTGCGCGCCACTGTCTACGGCACATGCGCTGTAGACAGCGGTGCCTGTTTTTTTGCGACTATCTCCTAAACCATGTAGTTTTTGGAGATATTTCCTGGACCTACAGGTAAGCCTTAATCTAGGCTTACCTGTAGGTCAAAGTGGTCTGTAAGGGTTTACAACCACTTTAATAGTGCATATCTTTATGAATAACTGCTGGAGAATTTATGTAATATAAAGTGCCTTTGAAATAAAGTGATAATAGTGCTACAAAATCAATGGTGTATGTGCTTCACAGATCACTGGCTGATCTGATGTGACTCCTAAACAATACAGTATCTCACAAAAGTGAGTACACCCCTCACATTTTTGTAAATATTTTATTATATCTTTGTGACAACACTGAAGAAATGACACTTTGCTACAATGTAAAGTAGTGAGTGTACAGCTTGTATAACAGTGTAAATTTGCTGTCCCCTCAAAATAACTCAACACACTAGACCGCTGGCAACAAAAGTGAGTACACCCGTAAGTGAAAATGTCAAAATTGGGCCCAAAGTGTCAATATTTTGTGTGGCCAACAATTATTTTCCAGCACTGCCTTAACCCTCTTGGGCATGGAGTTTACCAGAGCTTCACAGCTTGCCACTGGAGTCCTCTTCCACTCCTCCATGACGACATCACGGAGCTGGTGGATGTTAGAGACCTTGCGCTCCTCCACCTTCTGTTTGAGGATGCCCCACAGATGTTCAATAGGATTTAGGTCTGGAGACATGCTTGGCCAGTCTATCACCTTTACCCTCAGCTTCTTTAGCAAGGCAGTGGTCTTCTTGGAGGCGTGTTTGGGGTCATTATCATGTAAGAATACTGCCCTGCAGCCTAGTCTCTGAAGGGAGGGGATCATGCTCTGCTTCAGTATGTCACAGTACATGTTGGCATTCATGGTTCTCTCAATGAACTGTAGCTCCTCAGTGTTGGCAGCACTCATGCAGCCCCAGAGCATGACACTCCCACCACCATGCTTGAGTGTAGGCAAGACACTCTTCTCTTTGTACTCCTCACCTGGTTGCCGCCACACATGCTTGACACCATCTGAACCAAATACGTTTATCTTGGTCTCATCAGACCACAGGACATGGTTCCAATAATCCATGTCCTTAGTCTGCTTGTCTTCAGCAAGCTGTTTGCAGGCTTTCTTGTGCATCATCTTTAGAAGAGGCTTCCTTCTGGGACGACAGCCATGCAGACCAATTTGATGCAATGTGTGGTCTCTGCAGCAATGCTGGCAGCACAGATACGTCTATTTTCCGAAGAGAACCTCTGGAAATAACACTGAGCATGTGCACTCCACTACTTTGGATGACCATAGCAAGGCCTGTTCTGAGTGGAACCTGTCTTGTTAAACCGCTGTATGGTCTTGGCCACCATGCTGCAGCTCAGTTTCAGGGTATTGGCAATCTTCTTAAAGCCTAGGCCATCTTTATGTAGAGCAACTATTTTTTTTTTCAGATCCTCAGAGAGTTCTTTGCCGTGAGGTGTCATGTTAGAGTGAGAGTGAGAGCGATAACACCACCTTTAACTCACCTGCTCCCCATTCACACCTGAATCCTTGTAACACTAGCGAGTCACATGACATCAGGGAGGGAAAATGCCTAATTGGGCCTAATTTGGAAATTTTCACTGAGGAGTGTACTCACTTTTGTTGCCAGTGGTTTAGACAATAATGGCTATGTTGAGTTTATTTGAGGGGACAGGAAATTTACACTTTCATACAAGCTTTACACTCACTACTTTACATTGTAGCATAGTGTAATTTTTTCAGTGTTGTTACATGAAAAGATATAATAAAATATTTACAAAAATTTGACTTTTTGTGCGATACTGTGTGTGTGTGTGTGTGTGTGTATATATATATATATATATATATATATATATATATATATAGTGCATAATATGTAATTAACTGCAACCATGTGCCTCAAGGCTGGTAACTGCAACATACACAGGTGTAAATCATGTGAAGCTCAAAACATGAGAAAAAATACGTAATTTCTTCTAAGAACTGTCCTTATATAAAGTGCATCTATATGGATAACTGCAACCATGTGCCTCAAGGCTGGGCACTGTAACATGCACACGTATAGATCATATGAACATCCAAATATGAGAGAAACAAAATGTAATTTTTTCTAAGAATCATCCTTAATAGTCTGGGTGAGTGAGCGTGATCTATCCCATGGCCGATCCCAGGCGGGTGCTCGGGGTCCAGTGCACCTGGGCGCCACAGAGGTGGGGGCGCTGAAGCGCCAGAGTGCTCCCCTCCTTCTCCCTCATCCTCGTCCGTAGGTAGGCGGCTCTCTCCACTGGTCACCGCCGCGGCGCCGCCGCCATCACTATGAAGCCCATCGGATCCCCCCTCCCTCCTCCTGTCAGAGGAGGACAATGAAACAGCCGGAGGTCGGAGTGGTGTCTGTGTGCACACTGCAGAGACCAGCCGCACTGTGCAGTGACATCACTGGGGGGGGGGGCGCTGTCCGTGCCTGACATTCTCCTCCTCCTGTGTGTAACTCCCTCCTGCTGCCCAAGCCTCACTCTGTTCTCCACCCGGGTGGCGCGGCTGCACACTGTCCTCTCCTCTCCAGCTGCCGCCCGGGTGTTTTTAATTAGCCTAATGTAGAGGGGGTCTGTGGGGGGTGGTTTGTCCTGGGGGGGTCTGTACTAATGGAGGGGGGGGGGGTTTGTCCTGAGAGGGGGTCTGTACTAATGGAGGGGGGTGGTTTGTCCTGAGGGGGGTCTGTACTAATGGAGGGGGGTTTGTTTGTCCTGAGAGGGAGTCTGTACTAATGGAGGGGGGTTGGTTTGTCCTGAGGGGGTCTGTACTAATGGAGGGGGGTTGGTTTGTCCTGAGGGGGGTCTGTACTAATGGGGGGGATGGTTTGTCCTGAGGGGGGTCTGTACTAATGGAGGGTGTGGTTTGTCCTGAGATGGGGTCTGTACTAATGGAGGGGGGTGGTTTGTCCTAAGGGGGGTCTGTACTAATGGAGGGGGGTTGGTTTGTGCTGAGGGGGGTCTGTACTAATGGAGGGGGGGTGGTTTGTCCTGAGAGGGGGTCTGTACTAATGGAGGGGGCTGGTTTGTCCTGAGGGTGGTCTGTACTAATGGAGGGGGTGTGGTTTGTCCTGAGATGGGGGTCTGTACTAATGGAGGGGGTGGTTTGTCCTGAGGGGGGTCTGTACTAATGGAGGGGGGTTGGTTTGTCCTGAGATGGGGTCTGTACTAATGGAGGGGGTGGTTTGTCCTGAGGGGGGTCTGTACTAATGGAGGGGGTTGGTTTGTCCTGAGAGGGAGTCTGTACTAATGGAGGGGGGTTGGTTTGTCCTGAGGGGGATCTGTACTAATGGAGGGGGGCTGGTTTGTCCTGAGGGGGGTCTGTACTAATGGAGGAGGGTGGTTTGTCCTGAGGGGGGTCTATACTGATGGGGGGGTCTGTACTGAGGGAGGGGTTTATACTTAGTGGGGGGTCTGCACTGACGGAGGGGGGTCTGTACTTAGTGGCGGGGGGTCTGTACTGAGGGGCGACTATAGTTGGTGGAGGGGGGGTGATACCATGTTTTACCGCACCGGGTGACACCAACCCTAGTGACGCCACTGCAGCCGCGGGCTCTTATTCCCCCCTCCCTCTCCTCCTTGCGCGCACTGCTGTACTAGTAAGCGGTGCACTATGTTTCTTCCCCCGCCTTCATATCGGCCAGGGAAGAAAAAAAAAGGCTCAAAGAAGAGGATTGTGGGACATCCCGAGGACTGGCAGCCCCACTGTAACACGGAAACTGCAGCCCACACAGCATACACAGCTGAATGAGAGAGAGTAACAGCCAGGAGCCCGGGAAAGCTTTCAGGGAAGTACACCCAGGACTCCAGAGCGAGAGGACAGTGCTGAGAGAACACCATCAGAGAGATCTGCCCTGCGCCACCAGAGGGAAAGCCACACAGCCTGGCGCCATCCCTGGCGGAGAAAGTGACTATGACGCTTTCGTCATGTGTCACCTATGTGCTCCCTGGCCTTTCACATTATATATACTTTAAATCAGCATAGAATCATATCCCTCAGAGATTGTCATGGACTCTCCTCTAGGGGTCCTCTGTTTAGATGTTTCCAATACTCTGCATATGGTTGTAACTGTGCTGGAATTCCTACAGGGTGATCCTCTTCAGTGGGTTCCCAGATAAATGTAGGTGAAGAAAAAGGAACACTCTCGTAGTGTATTAACGTCTTTTATTCAGCATTTATTAAAACAAAAACAGCATGAACTCACATTTAAAAGCTTATAAACGGCGAAAATCCATGAGTGCCGAACTTGTTCCTGTGTGGCGTCACTTCCAGTACTCCTCCACTAATGCCCTATGCGTTACGTTTACCATCATGTGACTTCATCAGGGGATTTCCAATTTATATACCTGCACATGTAGACTCCCTTTTCCCCCTGTCACAGTAGCTCTGAGCTCAGTGCTCCTGTGAGTGAGGAGACAGCAAATGACACATGAACAGGGATCATCCTAGCAATATCTTTTCCACAAGTCAGGAAGGGATCGCCATCTCTGAGAGTTTTTCAGATAGGCTCTGGGAAGTAGATAAAATGGCCAATGCCTACAGCAGGGATAGTATCCATAAAAAAAAATTAAAAGTCAGCAGCTACAAATACTGCAGACTTTTAATAATCGGACACGTACCTGTTCCAGGGTCCAGCGATGTGGGGGGTCTAAGCTCCGCTCGTCCCCCCATCCACTCGGTGGAACCCACTGAGCATGCGCGAGCGACGCCGCGTGCCGCGATTGGCCGCGCAGTCATCTGGGACCTGTCACGTGTCCCTGATGACTGACAGGAGGGAGGGAACCCTTCCTGCGCCAAGGGAATGTCACCAGCCCAGGCACCGAAGGAGGCAGACTACGAGGGACCCCCTAGCAACAGGCATTTAGAGGTGAGTTAAAAAAAATTCTAATTATTTATTTATTTTTTTGGAATTTTAAGCATTTTTTTTGGGGGGGGGGGGGGGAACACCACTTTAACTTTGATCATAGCGCACAAATGGTTTCATCTATGGGTGCCCCTCACCTACATAGTCAGAATTTGGGAAAAGTGAACTAACCTTTTAATTACAACTAAAGGTAAAACTTTTTTTCAGTTTTGGATGGAGTGGAGAGGGATGAGAACACCTGTCAGTTTCTTATTGCTATCTGTGCCCCCGTTAGGAAGATTCACCCTCTCTATGTGACTTGGTGACCACTATCACTGAGAGTGAAAGAAAATCTGCACTTTCAAGCTCCTCACCAGAACAGGAATAGGGGAGAAATCTTTCAAAAGGGACACTAGTTCTTGTGACAACCAGAGACTTCCTCACTTTGGAAGGATTTCCTTTCACCTGTTTTGGCTACGGGACCGGACGTGAATGACAATCTTTACACTGGGACACAGAGGGCAAAATATCCTGGCAGGGGTTATAACCCTAGTGACTAAACTGCTGTGCCTCCGAAAAGCAGTCTGTGTTCTGATAACTTTTTAGAGGCTTTTGACAGGTATAACTGCGATATGTTACTTCATCACTGCCTATTTTAACCCTGGAAATGCTGCACCAATGCGCTGCATTGCGCATAGTTGCTGGGCATTTGCTGAACATTCCCATTCTTTGGACAGTTAAGGCTTGGTGGGCTTACTGTGGTGTGAAGCAAACCACAGTAGCTTACTGTTAAATGCCTCTGCCTGGCAGCATTAGAGTTGTTGGACCAACAGCAATGGAAGAAGGTGTCTTAGAGGTGTTGAATTGGCCTCCAAATTGCCCTGATCTCTATTCGAGCTCTATTCGATACCACAGCATACCTTCAGAGATCTAGTGGAGTACATGCCTTTATGGGTATGGGCTGTTTTGGTGGCAAAAAGTGTACCTACTCAGTATAATGTAGAAGGTCTTGCTATGGAGGGTAGTTAATAATGTGGCTGATCTGCATTTATTCAATCATTTATTCAACAAAAATATCAATAGATGTAATGATTTACTGCAGAGAAAACATTGGCATCAAAAGCTGGTATTACCCAATTTGTTTGTGTGTTCTATGTGAGGAGATGCTCCTGATCGTCTCTCCTTGCCACACACTCTGTCAGTGTGAGGTGATGAGAGTCGATCACCGTCACTACCGTGTGTTTACATGTGACTGGCTGTTATTGGACACAGCCGATCGTGGGTGGGTGAGTGTGGCCGTTCTGGGCCCTGTCATATGACATCCACCCAGAACCTGTGTGTGAGACGTGTGTGTGTGTGTGACATGTGTGTGAACTGATCTCATACAGGGGATTAGTTCCAGTAATTGCCTCCTTGATCACCCTCTCTGTCCACATCCAATTCACCCTGCTGCCTGAGCCCATCTGCTGGCCGGGGGTCCTGTACAGGACGACTAGTGGTACCCACTTATGCACGGCCCTGGGTCAGGGCAATTAATATAGATATGTTTTGCAGTTGTTAAGGATGGCAGGCATTACAAACATAAAATGTTACTTATACAAAGATACAGTAGCTTGCTTTGAGTTAGAACAGGGGGTCCCCATATCTGGGCAACTGCAAAATTTTATGAGGCTTTCAGATGGAGACTCGGATGCACTCAGGTTTATTTAGAATTTCTTTGCTGAAGTTTTTTTCTGTCCTAAATCACATCATGCCAATTACACAAAAAAAAAAAACTCCCAAGCAAAACTTCATTCATTTAAATTTGATTTGTTCCTTTATAAAAACAGATTTGTGTTTGCCCACAAATACTATGAAAATATACAATATGGCCCTGCTTGCAAAATTTTAGCTGTGAAGCATCACGGCTGCAGTAATGTGTACAGCACTGTCCAGCTGCAAGGTCCAGGTGGTTGGAGAGCAGTAAAAAACAGTAGGCTAAGTCATCAATCGGATTCTTCCATCTCCAGGTGTACATCGCTATACTGTTCCTGTCCAGCCATGACACTCTTCCTGTTGTGTTCTTTATGTACAAAAGCCATACCCAATGGCAGAAACACATTTGCCGATTTGGGAAGTGAACGTAGAATTCCTGCTAAAGCCTTAGTCTTAAAAATGCTGCTTCAGCTCTCTTAACACCTATACTAGCTAACATGTGTAAATCAAAAAGGATGTATATACTTACCTATCTTAAACCCACTCTGGTGCAGTCATGTGATCTGGCTCCCCTGTGGTGGCTGCAGGGGAGAGGCTGGAGCGTTGACAACTGCTGCACCATTGGAGCCTATGGATGATTACATCGCTCCTGGTTTTCCCGTCTGTTGTCGGGTGCTCTCTCTATTTCCCTGCAGCAGCCACAGGGAATCATGTAACTGGAGCAGGTTCAACACAGGTGGGTATATGCATCTTATTAATACAGATTACCGGTAGTTAGTACAGGTGTTTTAACTTTTTTTTTTTTTTTTTTATATCTAAAATTTAAAAAAAATATAAAAAAAGTAAAAATAATAAAAAAAAAATATATAAAATAAATGTGTGTGTATTTTATTTATATATATATATATATATTATAATTTCATTACTTAATCGGATCACAACTTTGTA
The DNA here is from genome assembly GCA_028564925.1 of Lithobates sylvaticus. Lineage (NCBI taxonomy): Eukaryota > Metazoa > Chordata > Amphibia > Anura > Ranidae > Lithobates > Lithobates sylvaticus. Next base: position 533,749,143 of record CM053029.1, read on the forward strand.
CCTGGTAATAACCTTAGCCAGCACCCAAGTATACATTTTTAAATTATGTTGCGGAGACCAACATTACAAGGGGAGCTACATTTGGTCTGCATAGTTCTAATGTGTGTGGGGACACAACCACTCTTGGTGTGTTCCTGAGATGGACTACAGTCGTACATCCTGATGCAGCCGCCACTGGCATGCATAGACCTGGTCCACACCAATGCAGCTTTGAAATCACGCTACAGCATGATTTCATTGCGGCTTCATTTAACAGAAGTCTATGTAAGTTACAATGAAATACCGAAAAACGTAGTGCAGGAACCTTTTGCTGGGCGCAACAATTTGAACGGTTCCTTTGCAAACAATGGGGTGTGACTTTGAACTGTCAAATCACACCAGTGTGAACCAGGGCTTAAAGCGGAGTTCCACCCTAAAGTGGAACTTCCGCTCATCAGATACCTCCCCCCCTCCGGTGCCACAATTGGCACCTTTCAGGGGGGTGCAGATACCTGTATAATCCAGGTATCTGCACCCACTTCCGGGACTAGCTAGCCGCAGATGCCCCCCCCCCCCCCGTTGTGTCCTGGGAAACACACAGTTCCCAGGACACAACGGGGACCAGTAAAGACGCGCATGCGCAGTAGGGAACCGCGCAGTGAAGCCGCAATGCTTCACTTCCTGATTCCCTGACAGAGGATGGCGGTGGGGGCAGCCGAGAGACGAGCGATCGCTGGACCCTGGAACAGGTAAGTGTCCATTTATTAAAAGTCAGCAGCTGCAGTATTTGTAGCTGCCGACTTTTAATATTTTTTGTTATGGTGGCCATCCTCTTTAAGTACTTTACCCATTCATTATAACTCAGCCCAAGCAGAACCACCCACAGGATTCCTAAATAAAAGGCCAGAAAAAGAAGTGTCTCTTTCTGATGTCTAGTTATCTCTGGTGGGGACACATGCACATTGTAACAGACAGGTGCAAAGATCCCTGAGAATTGTAGGATGGGGAAATCTGTGCATGTGACCGTATATAAGCCTACTGCTCATACTGTGAAAGAAGACGTGAAGGGAAAAGAGCCTCATGGGGAGCATGGAAAAAAAAAAAAAAAAAAAAAAATAACAGTATATTATAGTCATTTGTATATTATAATGGATTTCAATAAAGTATGCTGGATTGAGATGTTATTTTAAGAATGGAGCATTTAGTGCCACCTTAAGATCTGTATTTAACATTCCCAAACTGGAGCGAATCTCCTGCCTCATGCTGTGGTTCCACCAGCTAGCCCCTTTGGCACACTACTGTGTCTTGTGGTAACTTAGGGAATGGCAAAGTGGCAGCTGATGTTGCGGGCAGCAGGAGCGGTGAGGAGTAAATATCTTGCTTGCAGGGGACACTCACTAAAATACATACTTGTTCCAACAGCCTAATAACTGGCAACATGAGAGCACTAATGTCCTGCACATCCTGCCCACTCTACAATATCACCTATGTCTATTCTGAAACAGGCATATTTTGGTAGTCTATAAGTATTACCATCGGTTCAGAGTATGCCCAGAATTACTAGTCCTTAACCACTTTCAGACCGGACCAATTTACAGCCAAAGGACCAGGCCCCTTTTTGCGATTCGGCACTGCGTCGCTTTAACTGACAATTGCGCGGTCGTGCGACGTGGCTCCCAAACAAAATTGGCGTCCTTTTTTTCCCACAAATAGAGCTTTCTTTTGGTGGTATTTGATTGCCCCTGCGGTTTTTATTTTTTGCGCTATAAACAAAAAAAGAGCGACAATTTTGAAAAAAAAAAAACGCATTATTTTTTATTTTTTGCTATAATAAATATCCCCCAAAAATATATAAAAAAACATTTTTTTCCTCAGTTTAGGCCGATACGTATTCTTCTACATATTTTTGGTAAAAAAAAAAAAAAAAAAAAATCGCAATAAGCGATGATTGGTTTGCGCAGAAGTTATAGCGTTTACAAGATAGGGGATAGTTTTATAGCATTTTTATTAATATATATTTTTTTTTTATTAGTAATGGCGGCGATCAGCGATTTTTATTGTGACTGAGACATTATGGCGGACACATCGGCCATTTTTGATGCATTTTTGGGACCATTGTCATTTATACAGCAATCAATGCTATTTAAATGCCCGGCGCGCTCCCGATGGCATGGACAGGCATTAAGGAGGGACTTGTATATACGCCCTCCTGCCTGTACGTGCCATTCTGTCGAGGTACATCTGTGTGCGCCGGTCGGGAAGTGGTTAAAGGGTTAGTTCATCTTTTTACATTTTTTTCTGAAAAAGGTGAACTAACCCTGTACACCCCCCCACTGTACTTACCTGTGTGGGTGATTAGCTGTCAGTGCCCCCACAGCCATCCAGGGATTTGAAATCCCTGCTCTCCTCCTTTCTGCAGCACTTTCTGGCCAGATCAGAGCTATTGCTCCGTGCCGTCACTGACCTATCAGAATAGTTCTGATCCATCCTGGAAGTGCTGCAGACAGAAGAGCAGGGATTTTAACTCCCCAGACTGCTGCTTTGGCTGAGTGGGCACTGACAGCTAATTACCATCTGAGGAAAGTATAGAGGGGACTGGGAAGGGGATGGGGAGAGTGTATACTATAGTGTTAATTCACCTTTTCATTATTCTGACAGGGGTTTACCTATTCTTGACTCTATACTGAAAGTGTTACTAAACCCAGGACCCTGCATTAACTACCGTATTTATCGGCGTATAACACAAACCTTTTTCCCCTTAAAATCAGGGAAAATCGTGGGTGCGTGTTATACGCCGATCCGGAGCTCCGCCGACATCTACGAGCAGAGCCGAGTCTTCTGTGTACTCGGCTCCGCTCGCAGTCACGCCCAGTCCTGCCTCCCTAGCCTTTACGTCCCGCCATTGGCCCGGCGTTGTGTCCATCATTGGAGCCAGGCCAAGGGGCGGGACGGGGGCATTACTGCGAGTGGAGCCGTTGTACTGTCAGAGAACACCGGCTCGGTCTAGGTCGGCGGGAGGAGCCGAAGATCTCGGCGGCGGCAGCGAGAGGAGCCGAAGATCATGGCGGCGGGAGGAGCCGAAGATGGCGGCAGGAGTAGCCGAAGATGGCGGCGGTAAGTTTAAAAATAAAAATAAACCATGCTTTTTTAGAAAGGCTTCAGGGGGGACACAGTGCCAGGCTTCAGGGGGGACACATTAATGGGCATTTCAATTTAATTTTTGCAATTTTTTTTCCCTTAAACTTCCCTCCTAAACTTGGGGTGCGTGTTATACGCCGATAAATACGGTATATCTGGTCTCCCACAGTACACAGAACACAGGAATGCAAAAGTTCTAGTAAATATAAACTGCTAGCTGAAGGTGAATTGGCACAAGCCTCAGCTCTTTCAGGTGGATGAGGGGGCCAGGTCCTCCTCACCCTCCTCTATCCCACTTCAATGGGTTGATAAGTTTACCTATTTAGGTATCATCATCTCAAGAGAAAGCAGGGACTTTGTCCGGCTCAATCTTGACCCTGTCCTTGTAGTAATTAAATCCAAACTGAAGGCGTGGAGCAATCTTCCCCTTTCCCTCATTGGGCACATCTACCTTCTTAAAATGAAAGTCCTCCCCAAATTTACGTACATTTTTAGGAATTCCTCACAATGGTTGACCAAAACCTTCTTTAATTCTCTTAAACAACTCTTCCTCTCCTTTTTTTGGGGGTCAAACCACCTAGATTCAAATACACCACTCTGATTAGGCCTGTGGACAGTGGAGGTTTGGCTGTCCCCGATTGCCACAAATATTTCTTGACCACTCAGCTTGTAACCGCCCATTGGTGGTTGCAGCCAGACCTGACCAATTCTGCGAAGGTGCTGCAGGCGGCTATAGTGGGGTCTTTGGAGGCCTTGAAGGGGTTGCTATTCAGGGGGCCAAAAACACCTCACTGCCTCACCCCTTTTATGCACACCACTATGCGGTGTGTGGAAGGTGGGTGAGGCGCTGAGGGCACCCCAGCCGAACTCCTGGTCTCCTCACACCCCCCTGTGGCTGAACCCTAACCTATCACAGTTCAATATCATCCCGGATCCACAGGCCTGGGCCAAATACAAAATACTGACCCTTGAGCATGTTATCACCAACGGAGAGCTCACTCCCTTTCATGTATTACGTACCAAATTTAATGTACCTGCACGGGCCCATTTCAGATATCTTCAAATTGCTCATGCCTTACAGGTGTCAGTTCTTAAGCCAACCAATTATACTGGAATATTCAGAGCTCGAATCCACCCTTTGGGTGAAAGACTCGGAGAAACCCACGTCTCAGATCTATTGGTCCCTGCTAGATGCTGCCATTCCCGAGCTGTCCTCAGTGCTGGAAATGGGTAGGGGACATACCGGAGCTGGATGGAGGATGACTGGAGGGAGATTTGGGATTTTCCATTCAACGCTCTGGTCTCAGCCAGGGACAAACTGGTCCAATACAAAATTGTACACAGGAGCCCACTACATGCTATGTTGCTGCATCAGAGGATCTGCCCCTACGTGGGCAATGTTTGGCCCCTGTGTGGGCAATTTTGTATGCTAATGAAAAACTCAAAAAAGATTTTGTAAAAATGAAATAAATATATATATATATATATATATATATATATATATATATATATATTTATTTCATTTTATATATATATATATAAAACTGCTAAATACCTTTTACCGTCAGCAGTATATAGCAGTCTTGTGACATCTGTGAGTGACAGTTTGTAGGAGGAGTTTTCATTCTACTTCTACAGCAGGACCCCTGTGCCGATTGGCCCTGATCACATCCACCCTCCCAAGAAAAACTCTAAAGCCCCATACACACGCTCGGATTATCCGAGGACCAGGTCCGTCGGATCATGTCCGTCGTACTTTGTCCGATGTTGGTGTTGCGTACACACGGTCGGACTTTGTTGTCGAAAAATCCGATCATTCTGAACGTGGTGACGTTTGTTGCGTACGACGGGACTACGTAGAGGCTAGTAGCCAATAGCTTTCGTCTTGTAATGTGATCTGAGCATGCGTGGCACTTTGTCTGTCGGAATTCGATACACACGATTGGAATTGGTGTGATCGGACTTTGTTGTCGAAAAATCTATCCAGCAGGAGATAGAACTTGTCCGTCAGACAATCCGATGGAAACTGTCCGATGGTGCCTACACACGGTCGGAATTTCCGACAACATTGTCCGATAGGACAGAATCCATCGGAAAATCCGACCGTGTGTATGGGGCTTAACAATGCACACCAAACTGAGCATGTGTAGAGTGACTCCAAAGGTTCTGTATTATTAGGAGATGGATTGGGGACAGTGGAGGAAGGGGAGGATCAGAGAAGACAGGATCAAACAGCCTTTTTACACAATGCGAATGATTAATCCCTTAGGTTCCACAGTGAGTATAACAAGCTTGCTTTACTGCATATACAGACTGATTTTACTGTTGTGGGTTTAGTAAAACTTTAAAGTATGTGTATAACCACTTTTCTTTATATGTGGAAAATAATTTTTATTTATCGGTGTACAATGCAGGCAAATCTGCTTTAAACACCACCTATCCCGAATATATATTACACACACACTTCACAATTTGAAAAAAAAAACATCTTTATTTATAAATGCTGAAAACATAAAGGGCTTTCATTTGAAGACAAACTTAGTATATATTTTACATATGACTTTTTTTCTACCACAATACAGTGTTTGGCACCCTTTAATGATGTATAAACTAGAACAAAAAATACAGCCAATGTACATAATTTCAGCATCTAAATTAGGAATGATAAAGGAAATAAAATGTATTTTTTACTCACATAACTATGAAAGTAAACATGGAGTTCAGACAATGAAATCTAAATGACAGCAATGTTTACTGGGGTATCCCTTAATTCATGAGCATTGTTAAGACATATTTCTGCTTTTATACTGTAAAACCGCAGGCAGAAGCAGTTAAGACATAAAATAGCATACCCAGATATATACCTGCCTGGGCCGTGATATTTGGTACATTCTGTTTCCCTGAAGTTAGCAAAATAGTAAATTGCTCCTTTTTTTTTGTAGCTTGTACAAATTAAGGCATTTCTGCATAAAGGGTTTCATAAAACTGATGGAAATCATCCAATACCTTGTATTACCGAAGAAGCCATCTTGCTGGAGGAGTGCTTTTCATAAAGTCTGCATTGAATTTCATAATTAGGAACAAAATCCAGCACTTAGGTATAGAAATCGAATTATCACTTCATGTTACCAACAATCAACAACATGTCCTTAGGACTAAAACATACATAAAACTGGAGTAGACACCCATAACAATCAAGTTTCAACCTTTGAATGAAAGGAGTATAGTGGCTTGCTACAGGAACCAGCTGTAGTTTTTTTCTTTTTTTTTTAAATGAGTCCCTCAAAGTTTATTCTAAAGCTGGCCACAGAAATTAGACAATAGTTGGATGTCAGAAAATGGGGTAACAGTAGGCCAGGGCAGCGCAGAGTCCTGAAGAGCCTAAAACCCCTTTTTTAACTTGTGGAGCCGCACCTTACTTAATTCACTAATATCTATTAGAGAAAACTGCGAGGAGCCTGGTTGAGCTGGGCAGCCCTGCATTAATCTGGGAGCAAAAGATCCAACCCAGACAATAGTATTTTTCTCCTAATTGTGTCTGCAAAGCTGATGATTACCTCACAGATTGCCCAGACTTTTGCTGCTACTAATAAAAGTTAGAGGTATGAATTGCTGGAGTCTAATGGCCACCACAAGGCGCTCCCACGCCGTACTCTATACAACGACCGAATGCTTCCACTTTAAAATGGTGCTTGTACATGGAGGTTTTCCATTGTTCCTTTACCAACCATTCAACCTGAAAAGCAGCTGTGTGCCACTTTCACCCAATAGAGGGATATAGTCTTCAGTGCACATTGTACCCCATCAGCTGCACACAATGCAATTTGAGTGCAGGATCTCCATTTCATCCAATGTTTCATACCCAAGCTCTCTGTTCTGATTAGTCTCATCCTACACACCTGGGTGTGATTGTCATGCAAGGTGTGTAAATCTATAACATTTAAGACATACTATGTATGGGTACCTTTAGCCAAATGCTAAGGTATATATAGATTTTTTTTTTTTTTTTTTAACTCAAATTATGCTAAATCTGTCAGATGAAGGTATTATGGGTAGTTACATCATGCCCACAAAGTTTTGGTTCAATTAGGGAAACTCTTTATATTAATATATATATATGCCCATTCTGGGACAATTTCCTTTAAAGTCACCAATCATATGAAATAGCAGTGAGATGGACTACTATCACTATAACAACTCTGACATAACAGTCTTCACCATTTATTATATCATCGATTATATTTTTGGACAATTGTAAATTAATGACAGGACATAGTATTGAAGTTCCTTGCAACCAAAACATTCCCTTTTTAAGGTCCAGCAACTTCTGCTATTAGGCTTCTGTCTTCATACTCCACATCTCTTTAGGTTGGTCTTTGCAGCAAAGATGTTTGGATGATGGGTACTCCTATAACTTCATAGGCAGACTTTAAATTGCAAGTATCCAATATATGGCTTTTCAGTTCATCATCTAATGAGTTTTAACTAGGTTAAATAAAAAGAAGCGAGGGTCGTCTAATATAGTGAAAAGAATGATCAGATAATGGTTTTGCTGTTTTCCAGTATCTTCCCTTCTTCCCAGCCAGGTCTGAGACTCTGATTTCTCAAACAAAGCTGATGTTTTTCAGCAATGGGTTGCGCTCTTCAAATAATAAATAAAGCTTACTCGTAGCCCCCTTCCACTCTTCGCTTGCGGACTGTAAAAGAGAATAGAAAACTTAAAATGAATCACATTTTTAAAAGGGTCTTTAACTAAATCTTCTCATGGCTCTATACATGAACTGTATGGCAGTGTCCTAACTTCTGAATTCCCTTCCCACTCAGGTTTACAATAATTAAGAAAACTCCAAAACTCTCCAATAAATCAGTGCTGAAGACATCTGCTGTGACTAGTTTATACCAGCAGGTGGAGCTGTATGCACCTCTAGTTCTAGTACCACTGCACTCATACCCACTAAAAAGAGGTGCGTAAAGGGGATTGCATCTTCATAATGAAACTTGACGTTTTTTTTTTTTTTTTCTATCCTTCCTCTGATTTTTCTGTGAAATGTCCATATCTTTACAGGGGACAGATAAATAAGTAAGCTAGTTTATTTACAGTACCTGGCCTCAAGAAAACTAATACTAATTTATTAAGTACAGTGGATATGACAACATCCTCATGTATATAGTATTTTAATCATTGCCATTAGTATTGCACCACAAATCACACATAGTAGTAGCATACATGACAGCTAGTGTAAAAGTTTGGCTCATGCTATTAGAATAACAATACACAAACAGACTTTCAACAGATCTTAAAATTAGAACTTAGGCCAAAACTTTTTTATTCTGAGTACAGTAGGGGAGGGTTAGAACCCCAGTCAGTTTATTCCCCCCATTGGGCAGATTTCCCTCCACTTCCTGTCCCATAGCCACAACAGGAAGTGAGAAAATCCCTCCAAAGTGAGGAAAATCTCTGCTTGTCACCAGAACTCGTCCCCCTAGCTGAAGATTTCCCCCTCTATTGTGGTTCTGGTGACAACAATAATTTGGGGTTTTCTTTCGCTTGATAACAATCACCAGAAAATAGAGGGCGGGTCTTTCAAATGAGAGCACAGACAGCAATACAAATCTGACAGAGGTTCTAACCCTCTTTTCTCAATCCAAAAATGAAAGTTTTGCCTTTAGTTACACTTTAAAATGAACACCTCCAATTGCATATGACCAGATGAATGCAGCCAACACATTCGACTGAGCTCAAGGACACACCAAATCATTGTGGATAATTAAACTAGGTTTTATAAAAGCAGACAAGCAAAGCAAAACACAAGACAGACAGGACAATGGAAAGAGATGGTGCATTTGGCAGCGGTATAACCTGTGTCCCTGCAGAGTGAAGTTTGAAGAAATGCCAGTAGATGGGAAGTGACAAAGACTGCTAAACTTCACACTGAGGAATGTAACACATTGGAAAGAAAAGAGATCAGCGGAAGAGAATTGGCAAACAGCTGGAATTACACAGGATACTCCCTTTTCCTAATAACAGAGCTAGATTTGTATTAACCAATGAATACAGTATATCTTTTTTATTTTTTTAAACTTAACAATAGTTTTTCTTTTCTGGAAGAACCCTTTGAAGATTGTATTAAAGTAGAACTATAGGCAAAATGTTTTTTTCTCATTTTGGATAGAGTTAGGGAGGGTTATAACCCTGTCAGATTTGTTTTTTCGCCATCTGTGCCCCATTGCGGAGGTTTCCCCTCACTTCCTGTCCCATAGCCAAACAGGAAGTGAGAGGAAATACCAGCAAATTAAGGGAATTCCTTGGAGACCCCCAGGTCACCAGAACCATTGTCTCCATTGGAAGATTTCCCCCTTATTACCTTTCTGGGGACAACCCAAAAATTGGGATTTTCTTTCACATTCTATGGTAAAGGTAAACAGGAAACAGAGAGGGTGAATCTCTTTAATGGGGACACAGACAGTAATAAAAACTGACGGGTGTTCTAATCCCTCTCCACTCTATCCAAAGTTAAAAAAAAGTTTTGAATTTAGTTATAGTCCAACACCAAGCAGTACAGCTGCAGAGACTGAATTGAAGAGAGAAAAAAAAAAAAAAAAAAAAAAGACACCTAATGATTAAAGTGGAGCTCCACCCAAAAGGGGAAGTTACGCTTTAAGCACTCCTCCCCCCTCCCATACCACATTTGGCATGTAATATTTTTATTGTAATATTCAAGTTCTCCTCTCCCACTCCCTCCATGCAGTCATCTGGGACACATCACAGGTCCCAAAAGACTGCCAGACCAATCAGGAGGCGCAGTGTGCACCCGCCGGCTGTGAAGCCACAAGCGTCACAGCTGGGTGACCACAGTTGAAATGCTGGCACCGGGAAGAGGAGAGGGAGAGAAGCAATGGTTCAGGCGACCACATCGCTGGATCCTGGGACAGGTGAGTGTGTGTATTAAAAGTCAGCAGCTACACTTTTTATAGCTGCTGACTTTTAATAAACACAAACATTACTGGAGCTAGGCTTTAACAGAAGCTTGTTATCAGACATTATACTATATATAGAAAATGTGGTTTTGCAAACTTCACTTTTGACTAAATGCCAATATACACAAAATTCGGCCAAAATGCAAGCTGTAGAATTCAATGTAAGCTTCATCTGGCTTTTGTTAAAGGAGCAGTGCCAATATTCATGTATTCTGACAGCCACGGGTGCCGGCTGTCATCAGCAGGCATTTGTCCATCTGTGCCGTTTTGCACGGATGGGGAAATCTGTTTGATTTCCTTCATTCAGCCTGCTTGCTGAACAAATGGAATCCAAGTGTACAGCCAGCTTAAGAATCTGTGTCAATGTCTTTAGTTTGCTTCTTACAGTTGACCTCCACCTTACTGGCTTCAAGCAGGGTTTGCATTACCATAGACTTGTATGAAAATACAAAACCCATACAAACACACAAAGAAATAAATTCTGTTAAAAGAGCAGGGAGGAGCGCCTAACTTTACTCCAATTAGCTCTCTCTGCTCCGTTAAAAAGTAAAAACGCATGGATCTCTGATGGTTCCACATTGTTTTAAGATTTTTAATAAATGGATGAGCTGTGGTTTGCATAGCTCAGTGTAATGAAAAGTGAATAATGATATATCAGCTTTGCTATAAGGCCCCTTTCACACTGGGGCGGTGGCGGTAAAGCAGCGCTATATTTAGCCACGGTATTCGGCTACTAGCGGGGTGGTTTTAACCCCAGCTGGCGGCCGAAAAAGGGTTAAAACCCTCCGCAAAGTGCAGCTTTGCCAGCGGTATTGCCGCAGTGTCCCATTGATTTCAATGGGTAGGAGCGGTATAGGAGCGGTGAATACACCGATCCTTCACCGTTCCAAAGATGCTGCTAAGCAGGACTTTTTTTTTTACTGTCCTGCTAGCGCACCGCTCCAGTGTGAAAGTCCTCCGGCTTTCACACTGGAGTTAAAGGACCCGCTTTTTTTCAGGCGTATTACAGGCGCTATTTTTAGCGCTGTAGCGCCTGAAAAACGCTTAGGTGTGAAAGGGGCCTAAATGAGCTCCTTAGTTTTACAATGTCAATCCCTATAGACCTATAAATATCGTACAACCAGCAAGTGTGTGTGGGACTTATTAAGCAGGTCACAGAATGCTACAGTTATAATCAGAAGCATGCTAAATTCAAGGGTACATTAAGAGTGTTATACTCGGGATTAGGACAGGTCCTAAAAGTGACACTTCTATGAAAGCTTTCTACAAAGTATGTGCTAATGGAAAGAGACAGTTTAAGATGCAGTTTAGGAGTTTTTTTTTTTTTTTTAATCATCATTTGTCTAAGCACTTTAAGGCCAACAAATGTTTGTTTTTCAGTGCTGCATCTGTGTAACCATTAATGATTTTGGTATGCTGCAAGGTCCTCATTTAGCAAGAAACAAAATATAAAATTTAAAAAAATAAATTCCTTCCCAATTAACTTTTTTAAAAACTAGTATCCTCAAAAAAATTAAATAATGCCCTCAATTCAACAATGTATTTTCTCCTTAATATAAAATATATCTAGATGGAAAGAATTCCTACCTGCCAAAATATACCATCAACAGAAGAAGGTACTAAAACCACTCTATTACTAATTTAGGGAGCACAAAATGTGCTTCCCCTACCAGCCAAAAAATAAGAACGAAGCTTTGTGAACAATGTGTCTTGGAGGAACTTTAAAGTATCTGACTGTGAAGTATTGTTAGAAAAGAAAGTTAACTTGCTTTTGAATAATTATTCCCAATTGATTTTTTTCATTCTTTAAGCTCACAGACAATTGTTTTTGTGGAGTAAGCGGTGTTCATATTTCAATATACCGTATATACTCAAGTATAAGCCGAGTTTTTCAGCACATTTTTTTGTGCAGAAAATGCCCCCCTCGGCTTATACTCAAGTCAAGCACTTTTCTGCAGCAGAGAATGACATTTTCCGACCCGACTTTGGGGCCCCGTATCTCGGGGCCACTTGGTGCTAGGAACCCCAAATTTAGTGAGCAAATCCAGTGGAACCAGCACTACAACATATCAATGGGGGTTGATGGGGTTCCTAGCACCAAGTGGCCCCGACATATGGGGTTAATTTGGTTCGGAAAATGTAATTCTCTGCTGCAGAAAAGTGCTTGACATTTTCCGAACCGACTTTGGGGCCCCATATATGTTATAGTGCTTGTTCCACTGGGTTTGCACACCAAATTTGAGGTTCCTAGCACCAAGTGGCCCCAAGATACGGGGCCCCAAAGTCGGTCAACTGTGTCCATCTGCAGCAATGTCATTTCAGGACCCTTTGGGTCCAGAGACCCCAAATTTTGGCTGCAGATAGGGGGCATTTAGGAACCCTTAACTTCTAAGTGTGAAGTTTGGGGGACCTATGGCTGCAAATGGGCATTGTTGACCCTCTTTTCCACTTACAGTAGCTGCGCATTTCTCACCCTAGTCAATACGTTTTCCCATTTTTTTGTGGTAAACTTGGGTGCCTCGGCTTATATTCGGGTCAGCTTATACTCGAGTATATACAGTATACAGTAGTATCTGCAGTGCATAGTTTGATAAACTGTAAAAATAATAGGCAACAGCCATAACAATGTGTACATTTAAGCAATACACATCTTGCCTTACCGAGATCATTATTCTTTGTAATGGCATTGGCTGCCCTTGTCCGTGGACCTTGCTGTGTGAAGTGATAGCCAAATTTAAGAATCGGTGAATATTCCTCAAGCAGTTTAGCAATCTTCATCTCCACTTCAGTTCCCAGCTGCTGTCTCTGTTGAAAAATGGAAAAATGGAATAAAAAAAAAAAAAAAAAAAAAGACCAAGACAGCCAAGATGAAATGGAATTTTATATTAATCTTTCTACCCTACGGTGCTTTTTGTACTTAAGAAATAATGCAAATATCAATGTCAAAATATTAAAATTACACAATCATGTGCACTATTTTAGATTGGAAAAATGAATGTGTGTTGCGTTTGTTAAAATATGATTTTTTTAAACATCAGACCTAACATTACATGGGAGAAATTACAAGTTTAGTTGATCAGATTCTCTGGTTTGAGTAGAATTCTCAAACAAATGCTGTTTTCATACAATGGTGGTAGATAACAAATTGACAGTTGAAGAGACTATTGTCTCGTCAGCTTCAGTAAACATGCAACCAACAGTCCATTGTCTTTTAAAACAGTTTGAGAGGGTGTCTCAACCTGAAAAGAAGGACTGTTAATCGGTTGTTATGGAAACAAGTGTATAAACATTAAACTTTGGTCAACAAACTGGCATATAAAATGGAGTAGAGACACAGAGATTGAGAGTGGAACATCATGCTGTAACATCAGGACACACATCATCATGCTTTGAAGATCAGAAGAAGCCGCTCATGATACAAGAACAGAACCTGGTCTCTAAGAAATATTGCCAATTGGAGATCATGAACATTCAGTAACAGAAGTTAAGTAACCCTTTTAAATGTATTTGTACTGTTAGACTTTAGGCTGTTCTATTTTCTAGGCATTTTGCTTGTTATAGATATCTGTCAGTCTTGTATTGTATTCCTAAGATTGTAATAGTTTTGTACAGCAGCTTTGTTTAGTAAAAAGCACATTTATACACTGCAGAAGTCTCAGCTTCCTTGTTATACCACAGAGTAACCTTGCTAGATAGACGCAAGCGATACATTTGGGGGCTCGCCGTGACTGTGCTATAGTTCAATTGAAGCAGAGCTGTTTTTTTTTTTTTTTTTCTGTAGTGTGTAGCTTGTGCTAGGTAAAATGCTGCGTAAGCTGTTTAGGAAAAGCAAGGCTGTAGAGGGTTCTGGTGACCAGAAGGAAGTGTGCAGCTTACCTATCTGGGCCAGAGACAATGAGTGGGAGCCTCTTGCTAAAGAAATTGTGAAGTATGCTTCTCCCTTGAAGCTGACTTGGGGTGATAAAGTCTCAGATCATTTTGTAGATTTTAGCCTTAAGGGGTTGGATTTAAGTAAAAAAGAGAAGAGAACGGTGTCCAAATTCGGATGGTATTTTCTTCACGCATTTTACATCGAATCACATAGAAGGGAGAAGGCAGAGGCAGAAGTTAAGGTATTAAAAGACCAGCTAGCAGTTGCTTCAGAGTGTGCACGTTCAACTGCTAGTCGGGCTGATGATTTGCAAGAGCGGTGTGCAGCCCTCATGACCAAATCAATTAATGCCTTAAGGAAAAGGAAGGGCCGTAAACCTGTTAGTAAAGCCAGGGTGCGTGCCATTGTCACATCCCAAAATTGGGACTGTGAGGATGTGCTCTCCTCAAATGATAGTGAGGATGAGGAGATAGAGTTTGATGTTTCGCATGATGATCTGCTAGTGCGAAAGAAAAAGTATGCCAGACCTCTCATTACTAAGCATAGGAAACGGCAACATGATAGAGAGGATATGGCAGATGGGGAGGTGCATTATCACAACCCCAGAGATGTTGAATTTGAAGAAGTACGGGAGTTTACACAAACTGAACTCCATGAGCTGGCAAAACAATACAAACAAAGGTCTGGGGAGCCTCTAGTGAGTTGGCTCCTACGCTTATGGGATGAAGGAGCAGACAGTGTTGTTTTGTCAGGTAAGGAAGCAGTGACTATGGGAGTGTTAACCCATGATCCACAATTGCGTCAGGCAATGCGAAAAGCCAGAGAGTTTAGCGTGAATTTTTCACTGTTAGACCTCGTTAGAGATGGAATAGTCCGAGTATACACTAGTCCTACTGACCTGGAAAATACCTACTCCTGGAGATCAATAGCAGAGGGTATTTCCAGGTTACGTGAGATGGGTTGTATAACCGGATTAAATACGTTTCCAGAATGGATGGGTCCAGATATGGAACCCTTTACGTCTGCTCTGCGCTCTAAGCTGATGAAGTCTGCGCCATTTAATCTCAGGGCTCCCTTATTGTCCTTGTTGGGAGGCCTGGGATTAAACAGCAAGATTCATGAAGCTACAACCCTTTTAAGCCAGTTGGGGGAGCTAGAGGAGACTAAAACAAAACCTGTCAGGGCAGTAGATAAGGTCAAGGCCAGACAGGAAGAATACAAGCAGAAAAGAACAGAGAAGAAAGGGAATGGTGTAGAGAAGACAGGAGGTGAAGAGAAAACCAGGCTAGTTATTTCTAGGAAAGAAATGTGGGTGGACCTATTAAAGGCAGGAGTACCTAAAGATGAGATAGATGGCATTTCTACTGCAGAAATGCTGAAGAGGTGGAAAGATTTAGTAGGTAAAACTGTCAGGGTTAGAAACACTACTCCTAGTGAAGATAACATCAGCCTAGACTTAGAGGAAACAGAACAGACACCTCCTGTTAGCCCCAAACCAATTCCCAAAACTGAACGTGAACACAAACCCAAATCCCTTTATCCTGGGGAGGAGTTAGAGAGAATCAGAAAAGGGGATTGGGAGGTTCCTTATCCTTTATGAAGGGAAGGTGAGTCTCCTGTAATAGCCGTGAGGGCAGTGACAGCAGGAGACCGACGCCCATATGCACCTGTCACTGTATGGTGGGGAAAGTCATCTTCTCCCACACATGTAATGGCTTTAGTTGATAGCGGAGCCGAAGTTACACTTTTGCAAGGAAATCCTTCCCATCACAAAGGAGAATTGATTTATGTAGAAGGTTTGGGAGGGCAAACTACACCAGCAGTTAGGATTCGAGTGAAATTGGCTATTGGCAAGGGATCAGGATTTATGACAAATGTTTTGGTATCAGAGTTACCCGAAAATATTCTAGGGATGGATGTACTTCAAGGTCAGTCAATTCAGACTGAAAGAGGTACATTCACATTCGGGTATCCTGATAAAGCGTATCTGGTAAGGGCGGTGAAGGCTGTGGTCAGAGGTAATGCGAAATGGACCCCTGTCTACATTCCTCCACCAGAGAAGCCAGTCTGTCTCAAGCAGTACAGGCTTCCTGAAGGCCACAAAGAAATTGGGGAGACTATTCAAGAACTGTTGAGAGTAGGGATCCTTAGACCTGCTGTAAGTCCTTTCTCGTCTCCGGTGTTCCCAGTAAAAAAGCCTGATGGGACATATAGAATGACTGTGGATTACAGAGGTCTAAACAAAGTGGCACCTCCATTGAAGTCAGCTGTACCAGATATGATCTCAATTGTTGAAAAAATTGCTAAAGATGCAGGAGAATATCATGCTGTGATAGAGCTGGCTAATGCTTTCTTTTCGATTTTAATAGACCCAGAGTGTCAAGACCAGTTTGCTATGGTGTGGGACGGCCGCCAGTACACTTTCACTGTCCTTCCGCAAGGCTATCTTCATTCTCCAACGATTTGTCATGGACTGATTGCCCGAGATTTAAGCACCCTGAATTTGAAAGTCGCTGTGTTTCACTACATTGATGACATCATGATCTCTGGAACAAAAGAAGATGTAACTGAAGCACTGCACCTGCTGATACATCACATGGAGAACAGAGGGTGGGCTATCAACAGAGACAAAGTCCAAGGACCTACCACAGAGGTGAAATTCCTAGGAATGATGTGGACTGGGCAACAGAGGAAAATTCCAGAGACAGTTGTGCAAACTATCCAGGCGCTGTCGCCCCCTACTACCAAAAAGGAGGCACAGAAGTTCATTGGAGTTGTGGGGTTCTGGAGATCGTTCATCCCACATCTTGGACTGATTCTGAGGCCTATATATAATGTCACCCGGAAAAAGACTGAGTTCTCATGGGGTTCAGAGCAGCAGACTGCATTCCTGGCTGCTAAAGAAGCTATTTTGCAGCATCAGGGATTAGGACCCGTGAGACAAGGAGTACCATTTCAGCTGGATGTAGTGGAGCAGAATGGTACCATATCTTGGAGTCTGTGGCAGCCAAATGAAAAGAAAGGACTAAGAGCAATACCCATTGGATTTTGGTCCAAACAACTGACAGGGGCACAGAAGAGATACACGCCCCTAGAGAAGTACCTGTTTGGGGCCTACACAGCACTTCAACATGTAGAGCCCATTACAGGAAAGGACACAGTCACCATCCATACTGCATTGCCAATAGCAGGATGGGTGAGAGATAATGGACTGATCACTGGAGCAGCTGTAGCTCAGAACCAGACACTGATGAAATGGAAGTGGTACCTTCAAGAAAGAGGGGGTATTGCAGCTGGGGATGTTAGAGACATTTCAAAACAGTTGGCAGGGCTTGTTACTTTTACCAGCACCCAGCCAGAAGAAGAAATTCCTGTGCTGCAGTCATCCCCCATTCAAGAGGCTCCACCCTTTGAGTCTCTGTCAGAAGACATGAAGCAGTCAGCATGGTTCACTGATGGTTCAGCCATAGTCGCCTCGTCTGGGCGTAAATGGACAGCAGCAGCCTACAACCCAAGTACAGACACAGTCCTGCAGGAGACCGGAATTGGAGGGTCCAGTCAGTATGCAGAGTTGAAAGCTGTAGTGATGACTCTTCAGGAGGATCTTTCTTCCCATGTCACTATCTACACTGACAGCTGGGCGGTTTTTAAAGGACTGACAACTTGGATGCCCACGTGGAAGTCCAATGAATGGATGATTCATGGAAAGGTGGTGTGGGGAGGCAAGGAAGTCTGGGACTACATCTGGAAGGAAGCTCACTCGCGCACCATAAAAGTGGGGCATGTTGATGCACATGTGCCCCTAGTCCCAGACTTTGAGAACTATAACAGAGTTGCAGATGAAATCGCCAAAGTGAAGGCAGTTGTGCCAATTGATCCTGTCTTGATGAACTTGGCCAACTGGGCCCACAAGCAATCTGGACATTTGGGGCAGAAGGCAACATATGAATGGGCACAGCAGAGAGGCTTGCCTATATCCATGGACATGATAAAGACTGTAATAGGGAACTGTACAGTGTGTGGAGAAGTGCGACAATGGCCATTACAAAAGTACTCCACCGGGTCGATTAAGAGGGGTGAGAGGCCTGCAGAGATATGGCAGATTGACTTCATCGGTCCCCTGCCCCGGGGAAACAATGGACTGAGATATTGTTGCACTGCAGTGGACACCTATTCAGGACTTATGCTTGTTCATTCTTGCAAACGTGCAGATCAAGCCGCAACGCTTCAACTGCTACAGAAACTTGTCGTTGCTTATGGTTGTCCCAAGCAAGTCCAAAGTGATAACGGCTCACACTTCACCGGATCAACAGTACAGCAGTGGGCCAAAGATTCTGGAGTGTACTGGTTGTGCCACATCCCATACCATCCACAGGCAGCTGGTTTGATTGAAAGATACAACGGGCTATTGAAGGACCAGATACGCAAACTTACACCCACACATACACTAAGGGGGTGGGATCGGGTCCTCACACACGCAGTCATGTTGTTAAATTCTAGGCCAATAGCCAAAAGCACACCATATGAGAGGATGGTAGGGGCTGGGGCACAGATTCCACAGCTGGAGTGCAGAGTTCAGTATTTATGTAAGGTTCCTGAAAAAACAGGGCTTAACAGATACCATGTTACTGCTTCCCATGACATAGAAACCAAGAGTGACGTATTTGAAGCTGAAGCCTATCTAGGAATGAGAGGGAATCTGGCAGGAAGGTTTGAAGTTATATTTGCATTGACAGATGAGCTTCAAGACAGTGGCTGGGACTCTGACTGGTTAGTGGATACTACTCAGCAAGAGTGGAAAGTGAGGCTACATAACATAAAACCTTGCAAAATAAACAGCAGTGATCTTCTAGGAAATATCAGTATATTTCCTCTCCTCCTTATTGATGTTCTTTGGGAGGGTCAGAAGTGGGTACAGGCAGGGGGCAAAGTGTTAGTCAGATATCCAGGCAAGAAGCCATTTAGAGGAGAGATCGTAGCTGAAGGGCCTGGATCTACTGTTTATGTATTATTAGAGGGAACAGATAATCCGCTTTGTTTTCCACTCCACAGGCTGTCTCCGATTTGATCCATAGGAAGACCAGAGAAAAGTGATTACAAGATGGAAAGAATGAGGGAAGATCGCAAGAGCTGTGGAGAGCAAGGCCTTTAATGTATTACAAGCCTGGACTTGTTCTACAGAACTTTATGGACTGCAGACATAGTACAGTCCCTAGGATGGACTTTCTAATGAACTTTTTTTTAAAGTTAAAAGACTGAAACATCTTCTCAATGACAGAAATTGGAGGGGTTGCATTCAAGGAAAATTAATGTTTAGAATGAGTTTTATTAGTAATGATATGGAGTCTGAAAGAAAAAAAAATCTAGGGCGGAATGTGTTGCGTTTGTTAAAATATGATTTTTTAAACATCAGACCTAACATTACATGGGAGAAATTACAAGTTTAGTTGATCAGATTCTCTGGTTTGAGTAGAATTCTCAAACAAATGCTGTTTTCATACAATGGTGTTAGATAACAAATTGACAGTTGAAGAGACTATTGTCTCGTCAGCTTCAGTAAACATGCAACCAACAGTCCATTGTCTTTTAAAACAGTTTGAGAGGGTGTCTCAACCTGAAAAGAAGGACTGTTAATCGGTTGTTATGGAAACAAGTGTATAAACATTAAACTTTGGTCAACAAACTGGCATATAAAATGGAGTAGAGACACAGAGATTGAGAGTGGAACATCATGCTGTAACATCAGGACACACATCATCATGCTTTGAAGATCAGAAGAAGCCGCTCATGATACAAGAACAGAACCTGGTCTCTAAGAAATATTGCCAATTGGAGATCATGAACATTCAGTAACAGAAGTTAAGTAACCCTTTTAAATGTATTTGTACTGTTAGACTTTATGCTGTTCTATTTTCTAGGCATTTTGCTTGTTATAGATATCTGTCAGTCTTGTATTGTATTCCTAAGATTGTAATAGTTTTGTACAGCAGCTTTGTATAGTAAAAAGCACATTTATACACTGCAGAAGTCTCAGCTTCCTTGTTATACAACAGAGTAACCTTGCTAGATAGACGCAAGCGATACAATATGCAGTCAAGATGTGACCTAAAACTGTGTCATAGTAGAGTGCAGGGCTGTGTTCATGTTAAAATTATACCGGATTATGGCTCATCTTATTATTACTTCAGATTTTAGTACTGTATCCCATGGCAAGCAGTTGTGATCCCACTTCTACAATTAAGTGTAGTTAGGACTCTTACAAAAATACTGAAGTTTTCTGTACTGATGTCAACATAATGGTTATCTGTTTACAAGTGGTTTCTGCCTCACATTAAAGTTGAGCTCCCAGCAAACAACGAAATGTACAAATAAAATACATATAAGCGAGTTTTTTTTGCTTGCTAAATGATTTGTATTTCTTTCCATCTAGTCTTGAGATTTACACAGCTCTGCCATGACACCACCGAAAGTAACGTTTAGGCCCCTTTCACACTGGGGCGGTTTGCAGGTGCTATTGCGCTAAAAATAGCGCCTGCAAACCGACCTAAAACAGCCGTTGCTGTGTCTTCAGTGTAAAGGCCCTCGGGCTTTCACACTGGAGCGGTTCGCTTGCAGGACGCTGAGAAATGTCCTGCAAGCCGCATCTTTGGTGCGCTGTAGGAGCGGTGTATTTACCGCTCCTATAGTGCCCCTTCCCATTGAAAACAATGGGGCAGCGCTCCGAACCCGCCCGCAAAGCGCCGCTGGAGCAGCATTAACCCTTATTCGGCCGCTCGCGGGGGTAAAACCCCCCCGCTAGCGGCCGAAATGCGCCGCTAAATCAACGGTAAAGCGGCGCTAAATATAGCGCCGCTTTACCGCCAGCGCACCCAGCTCCCCAGTGTGAAAATAGCCTAAGAGTTCTATGCCCACAGCATACAATTTCAGTTTATGACATCAGCACTGAAATAACAATACAAACAATAGTTTTTGACAATCCAGTATAAGCTTACTTGAAAAATCGACTTTTACGTTGTTAGTTTTGCCTGTCTGAGGCCATCTATATACCCAACTTCCTGGATTCCCTGCATGCTTTGCAGCTTTCGCTCTGCTCATTCCTTTGGTTTACTTTTGAATACTAAGAACTAAATATCCCATGGTACCTGGCTGCCTGTAAGCTGCGATTCCCATACTAAAGCTGGATACACTCTATACAACTTTCTTTAGATTTTTTTTCCTTTAGATTTGACCTCATATTATATGGCAGGGATCTTCAAACTACGGCCCTCCAGTTGTTCAGGAACTACAATTCCCATCATGCCTAGTCATGTCTGTGAATGTCAGAGTTTTACAATGCCTCATGGGATGTGTAGTTCCACAACAGCTGGAGGGCCGTAGTTTGAAGATTCCGGTTATATGGTTTTGGTAATTGTATTCTGACAGCGGAACTCCTGCACTGTCAGAATACAGGGGGTCCCCTACTTACAAACATCCGACTTACAAACGACTCCTACTTACAAACGGAGGGAGACAACAGGAAGTGAGAGGAAATCCACCCCTAGGAAGGGAAATTCACTCCTGTAAGAGTTAATTAGGGAAAAAGGTGTCTCCACTGATGCTTTATCACCAGTCCATGCTTCCCTAACAACCCAAAATTTTTAAAATCCAACTGTCATTGGGACAGAAGGTGAGGTGAAATCTTCTGAACAGGGGCACAGACAGCAAAACAAATGTTACAGGGGTGATAACCCTTCTCTATGTTATCTAAAAAAACTTAAAAATAGATTTTTTTGGCTGGAGCTACACTTAAAAAACGTACCTGTTCCGACTTACAAACAGATTCAACTTAAGAACAAACCTACAGTCCCTATCTTGTTTGTAACCCGGGGACCCCCTGTACACTGATCAGACTCCTCAGCTGAGTCTGAACGGCCTCATCCATGTTACTGTGTCTGTATACGCAGTCTATAAAACCCATGCCTTTTGCTAAATAATACAAAAAATACACCCATCAGCACTGTAGCCAACTGATTGCTGCCACTGATTGAGAAAATGTTTCCAACATCTTGATAGATTGACTTCCGTCGAACAAGAACAGCAATACTGCAACCAAAGTGAATGGAGCGGCCACACTGCAACTGTTTACATATTTTCCTGAGCAGCACTGAAGGTTTGGGGAACACCAGGAAGCCATGAGACTTCATAATGACTGTGCAGCATATGGCACCAAAAGACACCAAGAAAGCCTTACCTGATTGTCAATTTTAATTTCTCGTAAAGTTTCATTTTCTTTTAGTGCCTCTACCAAAGCCAAGATGCCTGTTCCAGTGACAAAATTGGATTCAATATTTAAACTCTTCAGACTTTGGTTTACCTTCAACATGTCAGCAAATGCCTTAGAACAAGAAAAAAAAAAAGAAAGGACAGGGAAATTATACATTTACCTTAATAGGTACATTTCTATTTAAATTTGCTTTAAGTGCAATAAAGTAAAACAACTTATTTGTCAGCGTTTTTTTTAATTGCATATCCACTTACTGACCACCGAAATGGGAAAATACAACACTACTTTGATGTTTAATACCAGGCTTATGGCTGCAGCTAGATGCCATAACTCCGGTATTATTTTTTCCCTCAGGTGCCAGTCTTTCTGATAAAAGTGATCCAAATGGTGCATTCGCTGCTGGATCATTTTTAGAAGCTTTCTGGGCATACCTGGGCAATTGGTGGCTCCGAGAACCAATCCGGCGCTGGGCACAGATGAGAGAAGGAAAGATGGCTTCGACTCATCCCTATCACCTAGGAGGACCGGAACAATGCCATGATATCACTTCCCGTTCCGGAACCATGTAAACAAGGCCATTTTTTTTGATGATCTGCTTTTTGACCCCAGATCTCTCCATGAAGAGGACCAGTCATGCTGCATTGTTATAGCAAGGGATGTTTACATTTTTTGATCATCATGATCATTTTTTTATTTATTTTTTTCAAAAAGGTCGGTGTAAAAAAATAAATACATTTTTTTTTTAAAGCGCCTCCATCCCCCATGTTCGTGTGCAGTGGTGAACACATACGTAGGTCACGCTCACATATATAAATGGTGTTTGCACCACACATGTGAGGTATCACCGCGAATGTCAGAGCGAGAGCAATAATTTTAAAGCATGACATGTTAGGTATTTATTTACTCTGTGTAACCTCATCTTTCACCAAAAAATTGGGGCATATATTGTATTTTCTTTCCATTAAAGTGTATTTTTTTCCAAAACAATTGCGTCTGAAAAATAGCTGCGCAAAAACTCCTCCATTATTCTCTACGGCCTCTGCTATATAATATATATGTTTGGGGGTTCTAAGTAATTTTCTAGCAAAAAAATACGGCTTTTTACTTGTGATCAAAGAATGTCAGAAAAAGGCCTGGTCAGCAAGTGAATAAATTCTAGTGCGTTTGTGCCCCCCTCTGGCAGCTTTACTATGCATAGCAACACAAAGCTGAATTTCTTTTAATCATACACATATATGAGAAAAGAGAGGGGGGATCCCCTATGGGTTGGACTTTTAAGGCATAAAAACTTTTAACCCCAGATTGAAAACTAGATAGTATAAATTGAAGTGTTTATTACAAAAAATTGATATATAGAGTATTAACATACATAAAAATATATATAAAGATAAAAAAAAAAAGAACTGGAATGTTCAAACAGTACTTAATTTGCAAGGTACAAAGTATTAATGTATCTCAAAGATTCTCACACCCGACGCGTTTCGGAGATTGGTAGTTTCCTCCTTCAGAGGTGAGAGTATAACATTCAGTGAATCAAAATACCGTATACAGGAGCATTCCAAGTTGATTTAAAATCAACGGCTGGGAGGAGGAGCTTCTTCACCTTATGTTCTCTTGAGTGGCATTGTTTGACAAGAAACGAATACCCGTCAAAAAAGAGAGAGGAGGAGCCAGGCATCCAAGAGGGTAAAAGATGCCACAGATTGCTCCAATTGTTTGAGTTGTTACATATGTCACTGTGAAGAAATGTGGGAAGACGCCAAGAAGGCACACTGGGGTCGGATAGTAGTGTGAGAGCCCTGTTGGTGTATCTTGGTTAACTGCACCGCTGATCCGAAGATCTTTTTGCTGTATAGATTGTACTTAAACCAATGGCTCTTGTTGAAGTATCTGACTGCTCGTCTCCTCCTCAGCCCGACAAGTGCATATATGAAAGTTAGAGCTACAGACATCCAATATGTTATCTGGTCTTTTTTTTAAACTATATAGTATTGTTCTTTAAAGTGGAGTTCCACCCCCCCAGCAAAAAATTCAGCATCTACACTATACTATACAGATATACTGTAGCTGCTGACTTTTGATAATAGGACACTTACCTGTCCTGGAATCCAGCGATGTTGGCACCCAAGCCGATATTTTTTTTTTGGCTTCACAGCTGGTTCCCTACTGCGCTTTCGTGAAGCGCGCTGCACTTCCTGAATGGCCTGGCGGCAGGGGGAAGGAGGAGGGGGGTGAACTGAGAAATCTCTTGGGACCCCCCCCCCCCCCGTGTAAAAGGTGTCAAATGTGGCATTTGGCACCGAAGGGGGAGGAGGACGATACGCGGAGCTTTGACTTTTGGGTGGAACTCTGCTTTAATAAGCAACATAACTAAATGAATATGTAATAAACCAATGTAAAGCCATATAATAAATGCTTGCAAATACACAGATACAGGGCAAATCCTCTAATCTTGTAGTGGCATTATAGTCTTAGGCCCCCTTCACACGGGTCAGATCCGGTTTGCTCAGCAGGGGATTAGTCTGCCGATCCCCTGCTGAGCGGAGCAGCGAGCGACAGGTCCGTGTCTGCTTATGACACAGCCCTCTCTGCTCTATGGGTAGCCGGATGTAAACGGACCGGCTGTCTGTTTACACTCAACTGCCCCGATCCAGCCAGAGTGGAAGAGATCCCCCTTCTGTTTGTTTTAGCTGGATTGGATCAGAGGAACACCTCTGGAAGTGTAGGAAGTGTAAATGGACACAAGTCTGACTGCCCATAGAGAAAAATGAAGGGTCCGATCAGGTCCACCTGAAAATCGGACAAGCGGTCACAATTGAATGACAAGTGTGAAAGGGGTCTGAAGGTATTCCTCCCTTTCTATGTCAAATAGCTGCTGAACTAACATCATATTAAATGGGTTCAGAATAAATAAATAAAAAAAAACATAACATTTACCACTGCAACAGGATCATTGCTTCTTGTTGCTGCAATACTGAATTTTTTAACATGCGTGTTTGTTTCCAAAGCCTTTGCAAATTCCTTTAAGGTGGGAATAGGGATATTCTGAAGAGAAAAAAAAAAAAAAAAGTAAGATGCAATGCCCAGATAATCAAAGTAATAATTTTGTGGTGAAATATTAATTAGAAAACATACTGCATTCAGATAGGGAAGTAGTAAATACATTTAATGACAATTTTGTATATACATTTCTATTTTAAACCATACAGACCAAGGGGTCCAGTACAAATGACAGTTTTTTGGGATAAACCATAACACTGACAGGAGTGTTTAAACAGTTATATTGAATTCACATGATTTATATCTTCCTAAACGGTTGGTACAACTTCTTAAGGTACTAGAAAACATTTATTTTTAATTCATGCATGTTAAACATGGCACTAAAATCCGCAGTGTCTGCTGGAATCAGTGGTGACATCACACCCTTAGTCATGTGACAGTATTTGGCCTTTCGATTAGCTGCTAGACCCGAGCATAGTCATAGGGGAGGAGGTCAAATCATCTCCTATACCTGGAAGTACCAGTTATTGTCATCCGCTACAATGGAGAAAGGAATGGGGGCGGGGGAGCTGGCAAGTTGAGTGTAAGTGGCAAAATAATCAATGCCGCTTCAAGCTGGTCCACACTTGCCCAGGTACATATCCCAGCTCGCCACTGAGTACACTATAAAAAGACAACAAATGATGGCATAATACAGCATATGATGCAAAGTTCTCTATTATGCTATGACAGCGTACATAAAAGGTAGCAACAGATCCCCAACGCATTTCACATTTAACTGCTGTAGAGAACGAGCACACAGGAAGTTCTATTCTGTGTTCCAGAATGGTGAATGCTGACAAATCTCTTCATGGCATATTCAACAATCCACTACAGGTGGGCAGGACAAAAAGTAGAAGTAGGAAGGAGGGAGCAAGTTTCATGTGCATGAAGTGCTGGGACTTGTAGAGTACAGGAGAGTACACAGGAACATGGATGGTCAGTTATTCATGATGTACACAGCCACCATTTTAGTTGATTTTAGCAACAGAGGTTAGGCCGACCTTGGCAGAATAAACCATTTATATTGCAGATTTAGGGCCGGTTCACACCATGAATCATGCAGGAATGTACTGCATGTTCCTGTGTGATTTATATGTGATCGGAGTTCAGTGCGATTTCAACTATTCACTTGAATGGGGCGAAATCGAACTGACTACAGCAAAACTAGAGCATGTACTACTTTATAAAAACGCACAGCAACCAGATCGCATGGTACACACTGTTTGTGACCTGCGTTTGGGGTGTTACCGAGTTAACATCGACAACCACTGCAAATTATAAATGCAGTGCGGCAAACGTGCGGGAAACATGGGTTTGCCGCACTGATTTCTGGTGTGACATAGCCCTAGGTGATTCAAGCTGGCCATACATTATACAATTGTCTTATTCAATTTCCTTTATATTTATCTTCAACTATGTAGTACAAGGGCCTGCCAGATTGCATACAAATTAAAAGTGTTTAGATTTGACCTCATATTATATGGTTTTGGTAAATTTAAAAGAAAATTGTATAATGTATGGCCAGTCTCCTTACTATATTATTTAAAACAAAGTCCTAACATCGATTCCTAAACATGTTAATGCATCCAAAATATTACCTTTATGTTATTTAGATTAACTTCAGTTAATCGTGGGTCATTGTTTTTGATTCTTTTTAAACTCTCTTCCACATTGGTGGGATTTGGAGGTTCATCAAAGACAGGCAATAGTGGCTCTGATTTCACCACATCTAAAAAGTAGAAAATACACAAATTTATAAAAACAAGAAAAATTTAAGTATGCAAGAGATAAGCAGTTTGGCTTGTATATGGTGGAGAATACTCCGACTATAATAGGAGACAGGGTTAACTACTAGGATTGATTACTAGTTCTGTAGAATCACCTTGAAGGTTGATTCAGAGTTAGACCCCATACACACTATACAACTTTTGTGGTCTGATTTCCTTTAGATTTACCAAAACCATGTAGTGCAAGGGCCTGCCTGATTGCATACAAATTGAATCTATTAAGGTTTGACCTCATATTATATGGTTTTGGTAAATCTGAGGGAGAAAATTATACAGAAAATTGTATAGTAATTTAGGCTCCTTTCACACAGGCAAGTCCGTATGGAGCATCTGATCCGGTCCACCTCAAAAACTGACAGGTGGACCTGATCGGAAAGCCCGTGTGAAAGGGCCCCTACTCACTTATTAAGAGGAAGCCAATTACTGTGTGAAATTACATCCTCAGAGGCAACAGACTTATGGAGTAACAAGTCCCATTTATAAATGCATGCTACACAAAGAGAATAAACAGTACTTAGTTCACCTAGCCTTCTAGTTCTGAAGGTTGAAACAAATGTGATTAGGTTTTCACCTAAGGCCCTTTTCACACCAGCAGACCGATTGGGTCCCCCTGTCCTTTTTTTTTTTTTTTTAGACGGCCCCGATCCGGCCACCCATTGTTCCCTATGGGGTGGCGGATATCAGCGGACATGTGTTCGCTGACACCCGCCAGACATCCAATCCGATAAAATCTGCTGAAAACAGACTGATGATACTACAGTAGGATCGGATGGATCCTACTGCCCCATAGATGAGAGCGGGCTCTGTCCTTGTCCGCTCTGCATAGCAGACACGGACCTGTCATCCGCCTGCTTAGCGGGAATCAGCGGAGAGATCCCTCGCTGAGCAGGCGGATTCCGCTTGAAAGGATCCGCCCTGTGTGAAAATGGTCCAAGTGGGAGCATTCAAATGTTACTGTAAACTTGTAACAGTAATTGTAGAGTTATCTGGCAATGAACAAAGCTCAGAATTTATGCTACTCACAGAACCCGAATGAGTGTAAGCCCCCATTCACACCTGTGCGACTTGTCATGCCATTTAACCTTTCCAAATCGCATTACAAGTCCAACCCCATTGCCGGCAATGGAACCGCTCATATCGCAGCGATTATGAAAAAGGTTCTTGCACTACTTTTTGCCGATTTCATTGCGACTTGCATAGACTTCTGTTAAACGAAGTCGCAAGCCACAATGAAATCTGCGGCGCAAATCGCACTAATGTGGGGCTTTATAATCATGCTGAAGTAGCGTGGTTTCAAAGCCTTGTCAGTTTGAACAGGGGCTAATGGCCAGACTGATTTAGGTATTGTTCCCCCAAGGCCCATGATGTCGGGCACCATGTATATGGGTGTTTTACTGTCTTTTGTCCATATTCACACTATTAACATAGAGCCGCCCAATAGTTTCATTTGGCTGCCCTACGTAAGGAAAAGTAGCTTTTGCAACTTTTTGTGCTCTGACATTGAACTGCATGTTTTGGTGAATTGGTTGCATTAAAAATGCATGTCTGTTTTCTGCATTTGGGGTGCCATTAGCAATGAATGGCACTGCAAACATGACATGATCAGCGCTGTGGTGCCTGCTAAGTATACATGTTGTAAAGTCCCCATTAGACATATTCTTAAAATTAATGATCTCTGAGCAACCAAGGCTAATCTCTAGTTCCAATTTTTTAATCATCAGTAAATGTACACAAAGCCTTTACTACTTACTTGGAAATCCTTGAACATCATAGCCATTGCTGGTGTTATTTGGCAGCAGATTGGGCATTCCAAGGATTGCTAAAAATATATAAACAAATATGTATTAAGACTTCACATTATTACTTTGCCATAAATGAACTGTCTTATTCACATGTGGTTATCAGTGCTAACCCCAATTCATAAAATAGTTGGACCAGTACAAATCAATCCGTTTTTAAATTTCATGTAAAAATGCATCTGCATTGCTGCTCGTATTTTACCTTAAAGTGGAACTGTAGTCAGAAAATGAATTCCTGCTAGATCACTTCAGGCTGGCCCCTTTTACAGGTACAGATGTAAAACATTAAAAATAAGTGTATATACTGTTTAAACTCCAATAATACACTGTCACACTGCTCTGCACATGCTCAGTTGCTTTCCATTTTTAGGCACTGCCAAATTTAAAGAGGCCGATCTGCTGACAGCCTTAAAGCTGAATTAAACCCTTCTATCCTCTACAGCCAAAGAAGCTGCTTCTGTTTGATCTGCAACTGCCATGGTGCTGCACATGTGATCAGTTATGACACCAGCCATTTGATGGTTTGACAGCTTGGTTATGGACACATGCAAATTTATTTGTGTAATTTATAATGACTGTTTGGATTGCATTGAGTTAAAAACACCTGAGTTTAGTTCATTTGAACACCTGGTGATCAAGTGTAAAGTAAGTGACTCTTCCTCATTTGTATTAGCCACTGTCTATCGACCACCTGGCCCATCAGGGACTTTCCATGCTGACCTATCTGATTTAATGATGTTCCTTTGTCTACAATCGGATTGTGTTGTCCTCCAGGGAGACATGAATATGTGGCTGGAGGATGACACAAACTGACTCCCAGGACCTCATAGGTGACCTAGATGGCCTCCACTTTACCCTGGCATCCACCATGATCACGCACATAAAGGGCCATATGCTAGATGCCCTTTTTACTCATGGCGCGAAAGTTCTCAATGTTAAAGCACATGAGGTGGGGTGGTCAGACCATAGTCTGGTCACCTTTGACCTCTTGGATTTTGCACCAATAAAAATCCCCAAAGGAAATCGGATGATAAAATCTGCTCCATTTCGTAAACTAACAAATATAACAGTCGAAGACTTTAAAACATGTTATGACTACCATCAGGGACAATCACTTCTAGCAAATGAAGAGAGAGAAATGGGAACTCCGGCTTCAGAAACCGAGATTGAAAGACTGGAAATTTTCCTAGATGAATTTGAGTTAAGAATCAAGGCAAGTCTGGACATCCTGGCCCCATTGACAACAGCAAACAAGCGCCCAAGACTTTCTAAGTCAAGCCCTTGGTATGCCCCTAGTCTTAACTTACTTAAGAATAAAAGACGAATAATGGAAAGAAAGTGGCTTAAATCTAAACTTCCCCGGGACAAAATGGCATATCGGGTCTATTGTCGAGGCTACACAAAGGCGGTAAAACGCCATAAAAGATCCTATTATAACGATCGAATAATGCAAGCCTCGAACAAGCCTCGGGAACTATTCACATTGGTTAGGGACATATTTGAACCAAAAAAATTTTACTCTAAGATTGTTCCATCTATGGAATTTTGTTCTGCGCTTCAGTCTTCCTTTAGGGAAAAAATAAGGAAAATCCGTAATCAGGACAAAATCTTGCCTGATGACTTTGATCCTCCAGTACTAATAAGAGCTCCTCCAGCTTTTAGCTCATTTGCATCCACCACAGTGGCAGAGATATCCAATATTATGTCCAAGCTTAAACCGTCAAGCTTACATCTGTCCCGCATGGTTTATGAAGAAAAACGCAGATACATTGGCCCCAGAAATTACAAGGATAGTGAACCTATCTTTAAAAATAGGGGCCGTTCCAACACGACTGAAGCATGCCATTGTCTCCCCCTTGTTGAAGAAGAGCACACTTGACCCTTCTTTGCTCACCAACTTCAGACCTATATCTCTTCTTCCCTTTCTAGCGAAGATCTTGGAGCAGGTCGTCTTTCAACAAATGCAAAGCTTCTTCGAGGGTAACGACCTGTTCCATGACTCCCAGTCGGGATTCAGGCCGGGACGTGGCACTGAACTGTCCGCACTTGATATACGCGAACGCCTGTTAAGAGTAAAATATGCGGGGGGTCGGCAGCCTTGGTGCTGCTCGACCTCTCCGCAGCCTTTGACACTGTCGATCATCAAATTCTGGGAGACCGTATGAAACACCTTTTTGGATGTAGTGGCACTGTCCTCCGTTGGATCAACTCCTTTTTCACGGACAGGACCCATCAAGTGCAAATGAAAGCATGCAGCTCGCCAATTGAACCACTTCTCTATGGAGTCCTGCAGGGCTCGGCATTGTCGCCCCTGCTATTCAACTGCTATATGCGCCCACTCGCTGACATTATTGCTACACACAAACTAGCATGCCAGATCTATGCAGATGACACGCAGAGCCTTGCTGACGATGGGCCAAATATGCACCTACAACTGAGAAATGGACTCCTTCACATACAAAAATGGATGGCTGATAACAAGCTAGGCCTTAATGAAGCAAAGACCGAGGTGATGCTGGTGGGCCCTCAATCAACCACCAATTTTCTCTTGGCCTGGCCCACTTCATTCTGCCCCATCCCAACGCCAGCGAAACAGGTCAGGAACCTAGGTATCATCTTTGATTCCTGCCTGTCTTTTATACCTCACGCTAAACTCTGTATCAAAAACTCCAACTTTTATATACAGAGACTCCGGAAAATTAAAGATCTGTTTTCGCACGAAAACCGGTTAACTCTCGTACAGGGCCTTGTACATTCCCGGTTGGATTGCTCTAACATATTCTTTCTTGGACTTCCATTAAAGTGGCAAAGAAAACTGCAAGTGACTCAGAATCAAGCTGCTCGCCTGGTCTCTGGATGCGCCAGAACAGACCACATCTCTCCCGTGCTGAAAAAACTGCACTGGCTTCCTATTGCCAAGCGAGTACTATTCAAGGCAATGTGTTATATGTATAGGGCACACCGGAAACTGGGCCCAATTTATCTGTCTGAATGGGCCTCTCACTATGTACCGTTAAGACCACTCAGATCGGCTAACTTACTTCTCACAGAACCGACAATCAGCAGACTAAAATTTACTGGTAACAGACGCCTGGTTACAATAGGCAATGAGCTGTGGAACTCCCTTCCAGCGTCTCTAAGGTCCTTACCCTCCCTCCTGAGTTTCAGGAAGGGTTTAAAAACCTTCCTCTTTATCCAGGCTTACGGATAATCTGATGAAGAATAGGAATTGTGCAAAAAACATGAATTTTGCATGCTCTTTTTCCTCCCCCATCTGGAGGGTTTAGTCCCACCCCCCCCCCCAGGTTTCTTTCTGTTTTATTTTGCCTCTTTCATCTTTGGCACCCTAGGCTCTGTTCTTTTAACATTCTAGTTGAAATCTCAACTTTTAGATTTATGGTTTTTAGGGTCTCGGTGCGCCTAGACGCGCTCCTAATGGAGCGCATTCGGCGCAATACAAATCCAATATCAAATCAAATGTGACAGTTAGCACATATTTTTTTATTAAATCGATGAATTAAGTCCTGTTTTATGATTTTCTGCTGTTTAGGGGCTCTAGGCTTTAGCAAAATGGCAGCTTCCAGCAAGAAGAAACAGAAGCAATGTACAAGACATTTTACAGCACACACTCATTTTTGTAGCAGAATTATTAATGTGGAATGCATGTTCCTTGCATAAGAATTTTTTTTTTTTTTCCAAGTTGTTCTGAGTAAAGTTACACTTGAATGCAATTAAAGCCCCACTCTGGGCTTAACTTATCATGATACGCTTTGTAACCCCCTTCCTGGTAAAGGCAGATATACTCACCTAAGTACCCCCGACCAGGTCCCTTACCCACCACTGGTTCCAGTGTGAGGGACTGCTGAACCAATACTGGCAGTTATCTAACTAAAAGCCACAAATCATGCAAAGTAGAACATATAAACAGAAGAGAAGACCTCTTTCTCAAGTGGACTTTTATAATTTTATTTTTTTCTAAAATAAGTTAAAGAGGAACATTAATAATTTGTAATAAAAACATCTTTGGCAAACCACTTTGCAATTATTTTAATATACTGCAAGCCAAATATGCTGCACTCCCTCCAGAAACCATTTTAACAAGCTGAAGCTGCGCCTGTTCACTTCCTGGATCACACACACCTCCACCTGGATTGGCCCTCTTATGCTCAGAAACAGCTGTGCACCAATCTCCAGACAAGAAACAGGAAGTGGGCCAGAAAAAAAAAAATGTTTTACTATCCAAAGTTAAAAGCAACAAGGGCAAAAGATTTAATAGATGGAAAGATGAAAAAAATTACTGAAGGTCCGCTTTAAGCAAAGATTTTTATATATATATATATATATATAATATATATATATATATATATATATATATATATATATATATATATATATTTATATAGCCAGAGAGAGAGAGAAAAGTAGTAAGGCTTTTAAGGTGGATCTTTCAGGAAAATACAATATCTGCTTTGTCTACAGCCCCCAACCGCATAAATTAAAAAACATCCAAAATTTACAAAATACAGCGATTTGAGGGGAACTAAAAGACTTTACCATGGACCAAGGGTAGACCCAGTTCATGGAGGTACTGATGATATCACTGTGCTTGGGTACTGGGTTTAGTAACACTAAGTTTTGCAGACACTTTAAGGGCTCATGCCCACTAGCAGCTGCTGGAACGCACCATGAAGGAAGCGGTGCTGATGTGTGGTAATGACGCACTGCGCGGTAGAGCTGGCTAAAACGAGAATCACTATTTTTTTGCTTAGAAGATAGATCCCGATTCTCACGGAATAACATCATCTTTCACATTAAAACAAAAAAGATTGGGCTAACTTTACTGTTTTGTTTTTATTTTTATTCATTGAAGTGTATTTTTTTTCCCCCCAAAAAAATTGCGTTTGAAAGGCCGCTGGGCAAATACAGTGCGACATAAAATATTGAAGCAATTGCCATTTTATTCCCTAGAGTCTCTGCTAAAATATATATAATATTTGGGGGATCCAAGTAATTTTCTAGCAAAAAAAAATGATTTTAACTTTTGGATTATAAGTGGTTAAACTTCCTGCATTTCAGATTGTTGAAAACTTGGCAGATTGCCTGGATTTTTTTCTTCACACAGAAGTTTATCCCTTTGATCTAAGAAGGAAGTGTTAGTTACAATGTTTCATATTAAAAACTTGGCAGACTGCCCTAATGTTTTCTTTTCACAGCTGAGTGTGCAAATAAGCCCCACGTACAAGCTTGACAGATAGTAACCCACATTTCAACAGTCCGTTTTGCCGCATTTACATGCCGCGTTTGCATTTAGAAGCGTTTTCTAAATGGCCAAAAAAGAACAACGCCTATAAACTAAATGTGGGTTGTGTTTAGACGCGTTTGGCTTCTGAAACTTCAGCGTCTGAACCCATTTTTTTACTTTCGAAGAAAAGTTAAACGCAACTGTAAACGAGACTGTGTACATGGTCACATAGGATAACATTGAATAAGTTCATCCAAAAAGCATCCAACTGCCTCTGAACGTACATTTAGCAGTGTCCCGTATACATGGGGCCTTAAAGTCGCTCCAATTGTTATATGAAAGAATCGGCAAACTCTGCAATAGAGATCGTCAGAGGGGTTGAATCGAGATCACAATTTTGTAACGATTAATTGTGCAGCGGTTTATATTTTCTTTACCTTTTTTTCCCTGAACTTTCCTGCATTGTGACAACATTGCTCCAGCTTTATGTAAGCAGCCTCCATTATGATTGGTTTGAATAATTTAGCACTACTCTTAAAGCTTTATTAAAAAATAATCAGCTGGTTACTGAAACAAATCTATGACAAATTTTTATTGAACACAGGCAATTTACCAAAATGATCAATACTTTTCCTAATAATTTCAGTACAAGGTTTTGGGTGATTTTACATTTTCAAAGAGAAAGTGAGAACCCCATCTGTTAAATGCACATAGCTGTTTGTCCATCAAAACTGCATATAAATTTGTTGTGTGTAAAGGAGTCATAGTTTCATAGTTAGTAAAGTTGAATAAAGACACCAGTCCAACCTGAGCGAGTGTCTACAACTGTTCCTATCCCTGTACATTACACACTCACATCAGTCCCTACCCTCAAGGAGCCCACAATCCAAGGTCCCCATATATATATATATATATATATATATATATATATATATATATATATATATATATATATATATATATATATATATATATATATAATATATATATATATATATATATATATATATCAAATGTTCCTTATGGCCACTAGATAAAGCATACTTGTTTCCTATGAGAGTCAGCACCATCTAGTGGCCTTAATGTGGTATTTTCTGCATTCACAAATTCAAATTGCAGAGTAAATAGCCTGAGAAAACTTGTTTTTTCCCCATTCACATAGAAAGCATTTACATGCAGTTTCGATGAACAAAGAGCTATGCAAATCTTTTATAAACACACCCCTTAGTGTCAGCTAGCATGCAGACACCTGCTGCTGCTTTTCTATTGACAGCTCCACCGACTTCCCAACCACCTGATGTGCTAAACACTCATCAGCTTCTTTTTAAAAAGGCAAAAAAATCAGACATCCTTGTAGGCCAGTGAATCCACTTTAAAACTAATTACACAATAAAATATCTATTTGACTGTAAATACCTTTGTAAACATGACGGCACAATAAAACCTTGGGAAAAGCCGACTATTACCACATCAAAGCTCAGGAAGACATACGCTTCAGAAAAGATTGAATAAAGCTTTTCTGGCAAAGTACAATTTTCTGTGGTTTTCCATTTGTCAAATTACACTAAATTCTTGGTGTAAGCAAATGTAATGAACAGCCATATAAAAACAGTCATGCAGCTCCCAACTATATTGTGAGGATGTTACTGACATGTAATCTTGTGAGTTTATGTTATTATATATTAATCTGTTTGTTCAAGACACATTGCTTTCTAGTAGGGACTAAGAAATATGAATAACCTGCCAATTTACAGTAAGCAGAACATCCCATGAGCCAGGCAGACAAAGGCTGGCCATAGTCCGATCAGTTATTTTCGATCAGCCAGCTGGACTCCTCCGCCATCTGAATACACTGATCAGCGCTGTATCCGACTGCCTGAAACTCTGCTGAAAATACAAATTTTCCAACAAGCCCGTTTGTAAGAAGTTAATCTCTATATTGATTTCTCACGTATGGGAACGGCTATAGAGAGATTGAAATTCGGCCAGTCCCTGCTGATCTGGCTGAATTTTGATCTATTTTTGGCCAGCTTAAAGTAGAGCTTTAGGCTATAAAATTAAAATGGTTGGACAGGTAGGATTTTTAATGCAGAAGGGACATTTAAAGTAAGCCCAGCTCACTGCACAAATTTGGCAATGCCGAAGATGATGGAGCGCCCACGCATGCCCAGGAGTGACGTCACCTCAGCCTAGCTAGTGACAGCGGCCAGCAATAGAGACCTGGAAGCAAAGTCATAGAAGAGTATAGTTCCGCTTTAAGCACAAAAAACATTATAGAACGACACCTAAATTCTTGGAAACTTTTGTTGCTGTTGAAGCACGTGTTCTCCGGTTACTCACACTTACCGTATATACTCGAGTATAAGCCGAGATTTTCAGCCCTTTTTTTTAGGGCTGAAAGTCCCCTTCTCGGCTTATACTCGAGTCAGTGCCGTCTGCCTACATGAACAGCTTGTCATGCAGACAGACGGCAGTGTTCAAAAGCCGCGCCGCCTCCTCCCGCCCGTCCGTGATAGGCGGACACCAATTTTCCCAGCAGTACAGTGTTCCGCCTATCACGGACGTCCTGTCATTCTCATCTCATGGACGAGGATGAGAGGATGTCCGTGATAGGCGGAACACTGCACACTGACTGCTGGGAAAACCGAGTGTTCCTCCCATCACGGACGAGGAGGAGGCGCAGCTTTTAAACATGTAATGGCGCTTTACACGCTGATCGCCAGGATCAGCAATGGGGGGGGGGACACCGGACAGCCAGCGATCTGACACAGGTGGCAGATCGGCGGGAGACAGATCGATCTGCACAGGTAGGCTGCACTGGGGACACAGGGGTTTGTATAGGACACAGGGGACATGCAGATGGGCATTTGCTGACCCTCTTTTCCACTTACAGTAGCTGCTCCATTTCCCCCCCTCGGCTTATACACGGGTCAATAACTTTTCCCAGTTTTTTCGTGGTAAATCAGGGGCCTCGGCTTATATTCGGGACGGCCTATACTCGAGTATATACGGTACCTACCAGCACTCAAGATTCAACTGATCTTCTGAATTGTATAATAATGTACTGGCATGACGCAGCAGGATAAGTCATTAAGAACAACCACTATATATTATACACACACACACTAATAAATAGAGATTATATATATATATATATATATATATATATATATATATATATATATATATATATATATATATATATATATATATATAATCTCTATCACATACATACACATATACTCTGACCAAACATTCAAAAACAGACTTTATGAGGGTGGTCTGTGTGCCCAACGTCCTCTAGTGGGCCCTGTGCTCACTGCCCGGCACTGTAGAGCTTGGTTGGTATTAGAGAATTGGCAGGTCTGCCAATGGCGCACTGTGCTTTTCGCAGATGAGAGCAGGTTCACCCTGAGCACATGTGACAGACGTGAAAGGGTCTGGAGAAGCTGTGGAGAATGTTATGCTGCTTGTAACATCATTCAGCATGACCGGTTTGGTGGTGGGTCAGTGATGGTCTGCAGAGGCATATTCACGGAGGGACGCACAGACCTCTACAGGCTAGACAATGGCACCCTGCCTGCCATTAGGTATCAGGATGAAATCCTTGGACCCATTGTCAGACCCTACCCTGGTGCAATAGGTCCATGGTTCCTCCTGGTGCATGTCAATGCCCGGCCTTATGTGGTGAGCGTATGCAGCCAGTTCCTGTAGGATGAAGGAATTGATACTATTGAATGGCCCCCATGCTCACCTGACCTAAATCCAACAGCACACCTTTGGGATATTATGTTTCGGTCCATCTGTCGTTGCCAGGTTGCACCTCAGTCTGTTCAGGAGCTTAGTGATGCCCTGATCCAGATCTGGGAGGAAATACCCGGGGACACAATCCGTCGTCTCATTAGGAGCATGCCCCGACGTTGTCAGGCATGCATACAAGCATGTGGGGGCCAAACTACTGAGTACCATTTTGAGTTGCTGCAATGAAATTTCAGCAAGATCGACTAGCCTGCTGCATCATTTTTTCAGTTTAATTTTCAGGGTTTCTTTCAATTAAGCCCTCTGAAGTTTGATAATTTTCATAAAACGTTGTGGCACCCTTTCATTCCTAACACATTACCCAGTCCATATCCGTATAGATAACCAGCAAGAGATAGATATATATATATATACATATATATATATATATATATAGATATATATATATATATATATATATATATATATATATATATATATATATAGAGAGAGAGATATATATATATATATATATATATATATATATATATATATATATATATATATATATATACATATATACACACACACACACACACACACACACACATACACACACACACACACACACACACACACACAGATATTTCTAGAGAAAATTAAAAAAATTCTATATAGAGAGGCTTTTAGGCGTATTACACATGTTGCCCAAGGAGCTGGGCATCTATGTTTTTTTTTTTTTTTTTTTTAATGCAGTCTTCCTGTTCCGGTGACCCCTGTTCACCTTCTTCGCCATCCTGGCGTCACAAAGATAAAAGGGTAAACCTCCACCAATGGAGTCACCAAGAGAATATAATTCTGAAGTTCTAACCCTTCCCTGCCTAAGGATTATGCAGTTTCCTAGGACAAAAGAAGGAAACCATACCCATAACTGAAAGCAGTTTAACACAAAAGTTAAAACTGGAGACAGCCAGGCAATTCTGAAACACTGCAGTCCAAGGGCAGATCTGTGTGGCATCTCCATTAATCAAGACCTGTAAAGAATATTTCCTCTAAAACAATATCAATGAGTAAAAACAGAAGCAATAAATATTAGTATTCCCAGTGGTTGTTTCGCCACGTCCCATAAAGTTTCTTTATCCAACATTTACACGCATGAACAAGTACACTGGTAAAGTGTTATAGAAAAACAAATCACCTAGCGAGTTGTAAGACATTTACTAGGACTCCAGTATAGGGGTGCCTGTATCAAAAGCTATATAAAGAGCTGTCAAAATATTCCACAAAATTAAAAAACACTGCTTTTGTTTTTTTAAGGATCATGCTATCTGACCTATTAGTAATCCTTTTATCAGCATTCATAGAACTGAACTCTGCTCAGGATTCTGAAGAAAGGATCGGGGGAAGCCTCCTAAAATCTCAAACAACAGCCATAGAGCTCAGTTGTCAGTCTTTTTTATACCTTCCTTATGAAGACTTTTCTGAGTGAATCAATCGTCACCAATACCAATGTGCACTAAAAATGTAATCAGAAACAATCGGGTGTTATAATAAGAAAGATTTGGTTAAACAGTACAAAATACAGAAAGTTATCTAGGTGATCAGCTCTTGCTGACTTCATCGGGCCAAGGAATGAGCACAGTAACTCACATAACCAGACATCCCTTTACTAAAGTCCAATTCAATAATATATGCAATATGAATGGTCATCACCATAGGATACAACACATGGCACATTACACCTGCTCTTTACTATGTCTTACAGAATACCTAAAAGTAGAGCTGAAGGCAAAACTTGTTATTAATATAGAATAAGGGAGGGCTATCGCCCCTGTCAGGTTATTGTTGCCATCTGTGCCCCACTGAGGAGATTTCCCTTCATTTAATGCCCTATACCTACAACAGGAAATGAGAGGGGATACTTCTAAAGTGTCCCCATTGGAAGATTCCTGCTCTAGTCCTGTTCTGGTGACCACTAAAATGTGGTCTCTTCCTTCACTTTCAGGGATAACGGTCACCAAAACAAAGCGGGAGAATCTTATTAACGGGAAGACAGACATTAGAATAAAAATGACAGACCTTTTAATCCCTCTGCACTCTAAAACACACGTTTTGCCTTTAGTTATACTTTAATGCTGACACACAACTATCCCGGCACAAAGAATCGGAAATGCAGTAATCCGAAAGACAATGTTGTCACTGTGACAATGACTTGTGTAATTACAGTGATCAGTAGAAGGATTACAGGTGCATCATTTGGAAGCCTAGGGGCCATGTCACATTACAGCGTGTCACTGGCACCTCATGTCCATTTACCTTACATAGTTTGAGGTTAAAAAAAAGACCCAAATCCATCAAGTCCAACCTATGTGTGGGATTATAGGTCAGTATTACATTGTACTACATTGTACTGGCTATGGAGTACCAACCTCCTTAGCTAGAAATCAAGCTTGGATCCAGAGATTCAGCAACTTCCACCAAGTGGAATTTTATTTCGGTGATCCTTCTACTAGCAAGGTGTTGCCATCAGTATTATCACTTAAGTGTGACTTCAACCTTAGGCTCCATCCATCACTGCAGGGCACAAAAATCTGTGTACTTATTGTAGCCGTGCTGCAGTGCCATTCATTCCTAATAGCACCACTATGTCCTAGTGCACCAGGAGGCATAGTAACAAAGTACCATGCATTCTGTGCAATGTATTTAAAAAAAAAAAAGAATAAAAAAGAAAAAAAAAAAAGAAGGTGCAATCACTTCTTTGGTGTGGTGCACTGGGTAGACATTTTAAATGAATAAGCTGCCCTAGCACAATAAATGTTATACTGCATAAAACGCACGTTTTACACGCACGGTTACACCTGCCTAGGATGTGAATAGAGCTCTATGCTGTTTTGCACACTAATGGCCTGTACACACGATCGGACATTCCGACAACAAAATCCCATGTTTTTTTTTTCCGATGGATGTTGGCTCAAACTTGTCTTGCATACACACGGTCACACAAAGTTGGTCGTAAATTCCGAACGTCAAGAACGCAGTGACGTACAAAACGTACGACAAGCCGAGAAAAATGAAGTTCAATAGCCAGTGCGGCTCTTCTGCTTGATTCCGAGCATGCGTGGCACTTTGTGCGTCGGAATTGTGTACACACAATCGAAATTTATGCGAACGGATTTTGTTGTCGGAAAATTTGAGAACCAGATCTCAAATTTTGTGCGACGGAAATTCTGATGAAAAATGTCCGATGGAGCCTACACACGGTCAGAATTTCCGACAAGAAGCTCCGATCGCACATATTCCGTCAGAAAGTCCAACTGTGTGTATGTGGCATTACAATTTTAGCATAAAAAAAAAAGAAACAGACTGCCATGGAATGCAGAAATAGGCATGATCGCAGGTGATGTGGCTAAAGGGACTGACATTTAGGCACATCTGGCCAATAAGGTATTGTAAACCATTTCAGAACTCTTTTTTTAATTGAACAACCAAAACAATTCAGTACAGGAAATGGACCAAAGTGTCATATCAACTAACAGCTTTTTAAATTAGGGCTACTTTCTCACCTAATGCGATTTCATTTTTACGTATTTTGATGCTTGCCGTTTCATATGATCATGAATAATCTCACTCACATCTGCATATTTACCCCCTAGTGGCTGGGTATCTGGATATCAGGCAGTAGCATCAGCATCCCCAAAACACTGTCGGCGATTAAATGATATTACACCTGTTACTCTCAAAGTCGTACACCGACAGTCTTGCACCATGGTAGGGGGAGCAATCAAGCACAAATCACTATGCATTAAAGCACAGGCTGGGTGTAAAGCAAACACAACTGCTTCCATATACATATATAAAACTATACACAAAAACATTTCTTCTTCATTTATACGAGTGATCGAATTCTGTCTGGATTGTTTTAAAATTCACAAGAAGTATTTTTTATTCTTTAGGACAAGTGACAGTGAATGTCATACCTGTCTATATCTACCACCTGATTTAGGCCTCATGCACACAGGACTTTAAAAACAACAGCGCTACAGCTGGGCTATAGTTTTTTCGCGTTTAGCTGCATTTTTACATTAGCGTTACTGCAAGTTTTTTGGGCGTTTTTTCATTAAATACACTCTTAATAAATGTAAAAACGCCTAAAAACGCGGCTTGACGCATTTAGCTGCGTTTTTTGGAGTTTTTCTTTTTTACAGCTCCTGGAAGCACAGGCTGTCATTTTTTTCTACTGCCCCTAAACGTTTATGTCTCCAAACGCCTCTGACAGTTTAAGTTGCGCATGGACACAGGCTAACATGGAGGGGTTTTTAGAGGCCGTTAAAAAATGGTCAAACGCCCCCAACAGCAGCTGTAAAAATGTCCTGTGTGCATGAGCCCTTATGATTAAGGTAGTTAACCTCTAGAGATTGGCGCTATAGCCGAATGACAGCTACAGCGCAGATCTACATTGCTGGGACTACGTCCATTGACGTCGTCCCGTGCACGAGCGGCCTGCGTGCCCCCTGAAGGGCGCGTGCGGCGCGCTCTGTGATCAGCGAGTCTGTGAGACTCGCTGGATCACAGATCCGAGTAAGGGGTCGATCCTGACCCCTTACCACGTGATTAGCTGTCAGCCAATGACAGCTGATCATGTGATGACAACACAGCTGGTAATCGGCTATTTTTCCTCCTCGCAAAAAAAAAAAGCCGATCACCGGCGGCAGTGAGAGGGACATTAGTCCAGATCACTGCGATGTGCCCCGGCTCCTCTGTGCCCTCTACAAGTGCCGCCTACCAGTGCCCACCAGCACCACCTGACAGTGCCCACCAGCGCCACCTGTCAGTGCCCACAAAAAGTGCCTGAACAGTGCCCATCAGTGCCATCTTATCTGTGCCCATCAGTACCAACTTATCTGTGCCCATCAGTGCAGTCTATCAGTGCCCACCAGTTCCACCTCATCAGTGCATATCAATGAAGCAGAAAAATGACCTGCTTGCAAAATTTTATAACAAACTATTAAACATGATTTTTTTATTTTTTCAAAATTTTCCATCTTTTTTTGTTTGTTTAGCAAAAAATAAAAACCCCAGCTGTGATTAAATAACACCAAAAGAAAGCTCTATTTGTGAAAAAAAAAAATGATAAAAATGTCATTTGGGTACAGTGTTGTATGACCGTGCAATTGTCATTTAAAGTGCGTCAGTGACGAAATCTGAAAATTGGTCTGGGCAGGAGGGGGGTTTAAGTGCCCAGTAAGCAAGTGGTTAAGCACAATTGTGCTATTGTATTTGATACACTGTATACATAAAGGAGGAAGGTAGATAAAGCTGGCAATGAATCACAGGATTCAACACCAAACATTCAGCTTGACTCGGTAAACACTTTCATGTAAGCAATACTCTGAATATTCAAGGCTGATGCAAATGGGGATAGTGTTATTGCTGGCGGCTCCACCACCGACAGGACATTTAGGCAAAACAAGAAGTGTTTGGGTTAGCTTTGACAAGCAAGGACAGGATCTCAGCAGGTGAGGACAGTGATCCGATTTCATGTATGAACAAGGTGTAATACTTATCGGTTCTTCTGAATTGGACATGTAATGACACAGCCCAAGACAGTCTTCATGGCACAATATCACATTAATCCTGTTCCCAAAACAATCTTCATAACATTTACAATGCCACAGCTTAAAAAAAAAAAAAAAAAAAAAAAAACGTTATCGGAGAGCAGGAAGCCACAAAAGAACAATCAGATTACAATGCTCACTTTAAAGCTGAACTCCAGGCTGGAACAAAAAACACCCTTGGAGTGGGCACACCCTCTTCCCACACTGCGGGGGTACATGCTGGGCATGTCTAGGGGGTACATGCTCGGCATGTCTAGGGGTAACATGCTCGGCATGTCTAGGGGTAACATGCTCGGCATGTCTAGGGGTAACATGCTCGGCATGTCTAGGGGTAACATGCTCGGCATGTCTAGGGGTAACATGCTCGGCATGTCTAGGGGTAACATGCTCGGCATGTCTAGGGGTAACATGCTCGGCATGTCTAGGGGTAACATGCTCGGCATGTCTAGGGGTAACATGCTCGGCATGTCTAGGGGTAACATGCTCGGCATGTCTAGGGGTAACATGCTCGGCATGTCTAGGGGTAACATGCTCGGCATGTCTAGGGGTAACATGCTCGGCATGTCTAGGGGTAACATGCTCGGCATGTCTAGGGGTAACATGCTCGGCATGTCTAGGGGTAACATGCTCGGCATGTCTAGGGGGTCCATGCTCGGCATGTCTAGGGGGTCCATGCTCGGCATGTCTAGGGGGTCCATGCTCGGCATGTCTAGGGGGTCCATGCTCGGCATGTCTAGGGGGTCCATGCTCGGCATGTCTAGGGGGTCCATGCTCGGCATGTCTAGGGGGTCCATGCTCGGCATGTCTAGGGGGTCCATGCTCGGCATGTCTAGGGGGTACATGCTCGGCATGTCTAGGGGGTACATGCTCGGCATGTCTAGGGGGTACATGCTCGGTATGTCTAGGGGGTACATGCTCGGTATGTCTAGGGTACCAGAACAAGGAGACATAATTGCCTTATTCTGCAGGCCATCTGTGTGACTGGGTTGCTCCATGCCTCCTCTGTAAGCAACTCATAGCTTTGGTTGTACAATGGATCACCCCGCCAAATACAACGCAGGGCTAATAGCCCTGCATTGTATGTGATGATGCAAAGGAAAAGCCCACATGCTGGGGCTTCAGGGAGAAGAGGATAGCGCTGGAGCCTGCCATAAAAAGGCCTAGAGTATTACAGCCTTTACCCCCCTAGAAATAACAAACCTTTAACCCTTGAAGTGCAGGGTGACCCACTGTAAGGGTGTTTTTTTTTTCCAGCCCAGAGTTCAGCTTTAACAAATTAAGGTTATGGATAAAGGTTGCTGCTTACTACAGCAAAGGTCTAACTACGTTTTTATGTTTTCTGCAATATCCAGACAAAACAAG
This sequence comes from Lithobates sylvaticus, assembly GCA_028564925.1. Taxonomy (NCBI): domain Eukaryota; kingdom Metazoa; phylum Chordata; class Amphibia; order Anura; family Ranidae; genus Lithobates; species Lithobates sylvaticus. Next base: position 533,793,957 of record CM053029.1, read on the forward strand.
TCTAGTAAAAAAAAATCGAATTCAAAAGAACCAGAACAGTATGGAAGGCGTCACCCTGATGGTGGATCTGCTTTATAGTACACTGTACAAAGGTTAAGTGCCATAAAAGTCACAAAACACAATTCAGCCTTGGTAATGTATTGTGGGGACACAAAGGACACTGACAATGATATAGAATGTAACATAATTCACTAAAACCATGGAGCACAACCAGCGGTCCTTTGACATTTACGGTGTGGCCCTCGGGGCCCCTGCAGACAGTATATATTTTCTTTACCTAGATGTTTACTCAGGCCAGTAAAAAGGAAAAATATTTAGACTGGGTTCCAGTAGTTGAATGGTTTGGTTTCTTTGACACTTACTTTTTCTGTGTTGTACATTTCTTTTCACGGACGTTTTCACACTTCAGCACAGTGTACCCTCAGTTGCCTATTAGATTGCACGTTTTTTGGTGTGTTTTCTAAAAAGTACAAAAGTGCAACAAAAATGCAGCATGCAGGACTTTTGGTGCATTTTCAGAAAAATTTACCAAAGCGCGCAAAATAATAGAAGTCTATGCAAAACCCTGGGATTTGGCATCACTCCACCTGGGACAGGAACCTAACAGCCAGCAAAGCCAGCAGACACTGAAAGATAAAAGGTCAGTTTCTTTTATAATAATTTTTATTGAAATTTTCAAGGAAAATTCAAACCTCCGGTACTTACTCGCATAAAAAAAAAAAACAAAAACAAACAAAAAATAAAAAAAAACAGTATAAACAATACAAGGTATCATAGAGGTTATTTAGAGATGTGTATATATATATATATATATATATATACATATATATATATATATATATATATATACATATATATATATATATATATATATATATATATATATATATATATATATATATTCCAGCAAGCAAGCATTGTACTTAAAGTGGTTGTAGCGTTAGAAGTTTTTTTTATCTTAATGTATTCTATGCATTGAGATAAAAAAAACTTCTGTGTGCAGCAGTCCCCCTAATACTTGCCTAAGCCCCCTCTTGATCCAGCAATGTCCACGAGTGCCTGGGGCATCCAGGCACCTCCCTCCTGATTGTTTGAGACACAGCAGCGGCACCATTGGCTCCCGTTGCTTTCAAAGTCAGTTAGACAATGAGGAGAGAGAAGGGCAGGGCCGAACCGTGGCTCCATGTCTGAATGGATACACAAAGCTGCGGCTCGACTCAGGTGCCCCCATAGCAAGCTGCTTGCTGTGGGGGCACTCAACATGGGGGGAGGGACCAGGAGCACTGAAGAGGAGGATCTGGGCTGCTCTGTGCAAAACCAACTGCACAGAGCAGGTAAGTTAGAAGGCTGGCCTGCATTTGTAGGAGGAGTCTGCGGGTATATATCCCTCCTCTTCTGTTGGATCCCTCGTCAGCTCGTTTTCTGGTCACTCGGGCTCACTTACTGCATACACTAGGGTGGTGGTGTCATTAGGTTCATATTCACGCGCTGTTGGTCTTATCTCTGCACCTACATCCATATACTTAGGTACGAACAGGGGTTGTTTTTCAATGTTCCGATTGTCTGTTCTTATTTTTTCTAGTTAAGGTTTCCTCAGATCAGGGCATGTCGCTCATTTCAGAAAGCGGCAAATTCAAACTCCAACCCCGCGTGGGAGGTCAGAGCATGGTAGGACTCTGTCATTAAGGAGTTGGACTATACCTAAGCTCATAGCTGAGATTCATCGCTAGGGTATCCCTTTCCCAGCCACAACAGGGGTGGCAGTAGTCTTCAGATTATCATTCCCAACTCCGTCCTAATCTCTTCCATCCACCAGTGCAGAGTATGTTTCTGTGCATAATTCTTTAACTCAGATTCATGCGGTACGTAATACGCTCTTAACGCCCATGCTACAATTGCTAGGCAGGGTGGAGGTGATCGAGGCCCACTTGGCTTGAGCTGAGGTGTCAGTGGCGCCCCAGCTCCGGCTCTTCTCAGTGCGTCTGCAGGTAATGTTGAATTTCTTTACCTGTGGCAGCTCCTTCATCTGTAGTGTTGTTACCTTCAGGGTCCCCAACCCAATTTATTCTCTGACAATATCAGATATGACATTCTGGTAGGCTAAGAGGTCAACCTGGTCTCTTTTCCTACAGCATGTCAGGACATTCCGGAGATCTAAGTTTTTGCTTGCGGGGAGGTCCCGGTGGTGCTTGAAACTAAAAGATCCCAGGCTTAGCCGCAAACTTGGCATGGCGGAATTTCATTCTAGTATTCTGTAGATCAGAGAGATCATCTATTTTTGTCAGTCCTGGTAGGAGGGTAAAGTCAGATCCATACTTACTCCACACTTAAAGTGGTGGACTTGGTGCACGTGCACGGCAGGGTTAATTTTCCACGGTTACCATAGGTTTTGCCAAGAAGGCGGCCACTTGGGCATAAGTCCAGGTGGTGACATCTTGGAGCAATTTTGATATGCAACTTTTCTGCAGGCATTTCATCAACCAGAAATGTGTGTGCCAACTGTCAGTCATCAGCCCAACTTGGATTTTCAGTAGGCTTTTACACAGGCCTCATCATTCTCCCATCAGTCTTTTGACTATAGTGACTGGGTTTCAGTAGTCAGTCATGCTTCCATTGTCGATTTTACTGAAGGCCAGAAGTTTCCAAGGGATTCGTAGTTGGTCTGGGTCTTCCAACGCCCATCAGGGTGGTCAGTGGGCATTTTTTTCCAACCAATAATCGGTTGTTTTGCAATTTATCTGCGCCTCATTCATCGTACATTCCTAGCCTTAATTACTCATCCCCCCGGAAGAATGTTCATTGTAGTACTCGTCCGTGGATCTGGTTGTCCAGTACATTCTATAATTAGGCAGGGGTTCTTGGCTATCCAAGAACGATATGCGTACAAGCTATTTCCTATCAGTCCTGCCCTCTGGCAATGGCATGGTGCAATGGCGTGAACGTTATGATTTTGCCTCATGCCATAAGAAGCATTCCACTAGGGGTAGAGTTTTGTTCTAGGTTACTAGCCCTCCTTCCCCTGCATCGGTTGTCAGGTAACTAGCAGATGCACAATCCGATCCAATCATTGGGAACCGGTTCAGGAATGACATCTCCAGGTTCATTACACTACCAACGAGCAAGTCTTCCAGAGTGTTTTCAGATGCCGCTGCCTCAGTCGGTTTTACGGCCAGCTTCAACATGAGTGGTTGGCCCCCGGATGTGTTTTTTTGCCCAAGTTTGCGCATACTTCGGCACTGTTTGGTAATTTACCCAATACTGGCAGCAATCGTATTTTCTTTTCGGAAGGTTGGCCACAGCCAATTATTAAGGTAGCTCAGGGTCCCTTCTCGTCATGTCCTTCATGCGTAGATGGACATGGCTAGGCCCGACGTTCAAGTTTAATTTCCGGGGTGAGTTTATCAGTAGGAATCACAACAGCACAACCGAGGTTCTCGGCTTAAATCTTAAAAATTATTCTTACTGCGCCCGGTAGCAGAGCTGGTGGGCAAGCCGGTTCCTTCTTACTCCCTGCTGTTAATGGATCAGTCTGGTCACAGGTGTTCGATCGGGCTAATGGTTCTTATTCAGTATACTCTGTAGGCTTTTACCAAGAGTTGGGTATCATTAGTTCTCAGGTTCAGGAATCTGGTTCTCGCTGCATATTGCCACAGCTAATTGGCCTTATTTGCCAAAACCATCAAGCATGTCTGAGGTGACCAGCACTTCAGGCCCTGCAAACTCCTAACAATCCATCCATTTTTGCGGCTCACCCTCTCTAATCCTTATTGAGGGGTATTCAGATTAGTCGGGGATGTTCTCATTGTCATGGCTACCTGTTACTGGCCCGGTTTTCCACTGTGGTTCAGACTTATTGTCTCCTTCCCCTTTTAGCTTGGGGCACTATTTCGTCCACGGATACCAAGGACGGGGCACAACTCCTCTCAATGACACCAAGGACGGGGCACAACTCCTCTCAATGACACCAAGGACGGGGCACAACTCCTCTCAATGACACCAAGGACGGGGCACAACTCCTCTCAATGACACCAAGGACGGGGCACAACTCCTCTCAATGACACCAAGGACGGGGCACAACTCCTCTCAATGACACCAAGGACGGGGCACAACTCCTCTCAATGACACCAAGGACGGGGCACAACTCCTCTCAATGACACCAAGGACGGGGCACAACTCCTCTCAATGACACCAAGGACGGGGCACAACTCCTCTCAATGACACCAAGGACGGGGCACAACTCCTCTCAATGACACCAAGGACGGGGCACAACTCCTCTCAATGACACCAAGGACGGGGCACAACTCCTCTCAATGACACCAAGGACGGGGCACAACTCCTCTCAATGACACCAAGGACGGGGCACAACTCCTCTCAATGACACCAAGGACGGGGCACAACTCCTCTCAATGACACCAAGGACGGGGCACAACTCCTCTCAATGACACCAAGGACGGGGCACAACTCCTCTCAATGACACCAAGGACGGGGCACAACTCCTCTCAATGACACCAAGGACGGGGCACAACTCCTCTCAATGACACCAAGGACGGGGCACAACTCCTCTCAATGACACCAAGGACGGGGCACAACTCCTCTCAATGACACCAAGGACGGGGCACAACTCCTCTCAATGACACCAAGGACGGGGCACAACTCCTCTCAATGACACCAAGGACGGGGCACAACTCCTCTCAATGACACCAAGGACGGGGCACAACTCCTCTCAATGACACCAAGGATGGGGCACAATTCCTCTCAATGACACCAGGAATGGGGCACAATTCCTCTCAATAACACCAAGGATGGGGTGAATTTACTCACTGAAACAAACTATGGGGCATTATTTTTTTTCCCACTAGCCACAGTCTGGTCCTCCTCCAGTCTGAAGGGCAGTAAACTGGCCTTTTTTTTTTAGAAAGTTTTGAGACCCCCTGACACAATGCCTTAATGAGGGACGAGTAGTCTGTAGTAGGCTAAAGAAGAGTTTTGGGTATCCAGCCACCAAATCCAATGGTGCTCATACAAGAGAATGATATCTGTTCATTACCTTTTTTGGGGATTAGTGACATCTAAAATACTGCAATACCTAAATTGCAGCCTTTTAAAGAAGTCTTCCACCTTAAACTGTTAACTATGGGCAAAAAAACAAAACACACATTTATGATTCAACCTGTCACCAGCATTACCACAGAAGTTTTTTTTTTTTTTTTTTTTTTTTTAAGAGCCCTTCCATAACCTAGTTTTATTAACGGTTTATCCTCCCAACAGAACAAACAAAAGCCTAACTCTAGCATTTACAGCAACATATTTCTTTCTTTTTAGGATGAAGAATTAAACACATAAGTTGACTGATGCAAGCATCCCTGTCAGTGATAAATTATATAAAATTTCAACCCCTGTATATTTTACTTTTGCTAGACAGCTTGGCCTGGAAGAGGGGAAAAACAAAAAATAAAAAAGAAGAAGAAGATCTATTGGCATGATCAACAGAAAATAAAAAACATTATGTTACAGGCTTAATGCTACTGAAATCATATATGCAATGTGTGAGTTTGCCCATAGTTCTATCAGCCTAGTTGTGTATGCGATTTTCTCCAGGCAGATTACCCCAATAAAATCAAAATTTGACTGCCAGGTGCAGCAGCCATGGAACAAAAGGACCTGCATAAACTGTCTCCGCTAGATGCAAACAGTGAGGCATACAAATATTTTACAGCTACGTCTCTTCCCATACTTTAAAATAAATTTACAATAAATCTTTAGTTACATATAGTAATATGTTCTGAAATCAAACATTTTTACATTTTTTGGGGGTTTACAGATACAAAAACGAAATAAAAAACAAGCCAGTATCCACGCGTGAGCGTGACATACAGTGCTTACAAATAAGACAACTCCACAATCTTGACACCCACAAGTGTCTCTATGCCTCAAACTCCTAGCCGAAAAGGAATGTTCAAGTAGTAAAATTAGAAGCAGAATAGGCCAACAAAGAAAACAATAAAAAGGAAGAATACAACAATAATATGAGACTAGCAGTACAATCGTTGGTCTGCTAGTTTTGACAGGTACTCAGCACCCACTTCCACTCGCACCGCCAAGGCAGCGACTCCTCTCCCCCTCCCTCATTGCAATCTTCTTGGACATGTCACAGGCCCCAGAAGATTGCTTGGCCATTCAAGAAACGCATGCGCAGTGCACACCTGGCTGTGAAGCCGCAAGCTGTCACAGCCGGGTGCCCACACTAGTGATGCCGGTGCTGGGGAGAAGCGAGTGAGAGAACCGAGGCTTCGGGCGGCCACATCGCTGAAACATGGGACAGATTAGTGCACGTTTATTAAAAGTCAGCAGCTACACTTTTTGTGAAACTCTGCTTTAATATAAATGTAAACGCTTCAATAACAGACTCTTTTACACCCTTCCTGCCCAGGCCAATTATCAGCTTTATCACACTTTGAACGACAATTGAAAGGTCATCCAACACTGTACTCATATGAAATTTGTATCATTTTTTTTCACACAAAAAGAGCTTTCCATGTATTTACAGTTTTTTTTTTTTTTGCTTAAAGAGCTTGTAAATAGAAAAAAGTGCGCACACACACACACACACACACACACACACACACACACACTTTTTTCTATTTACAACTTCAGTTATAAGCAACCATTTAAAAAAAAAAAAAACTAATCAGTGTTTACTATTGGTATTAGCTGTGACTGGCTAATCACATGGTACAGATGGGCTATGATTGGCACAGAGCTCATCATAATAGAACACAATGAAAGGCAGGAATTAAAGCCTTTCATTGTGTACAAATGTCATATGATCTGCTGTGATTGGCCACAGCGATCACATGGTACTGGCAGCGGGCCGGAACAGTGATCTGTCCGGAGTACGGCCTGTGGGGTATATATACATTTTCTAATAAGACTAATCACTGCAATTATTTAAAAAAATAAAAATAAATTGGCTCCTATCTTTAGCTTGTTCAAGTAAGCTTTGATAACGAAAAGGTAAAAATCTCATTGGTTACCATACTCAACTGCTACAAAATTTCATAAATTCCCCTCATTGTCTGCAATAATTTATAAACATTTGTGACCTTATTTAGCTATCTCTTTTAGTGTTTCAACAATTACATCAGCAAAGAAATGTCGTGTGAACTTTTTATCTTTCCTCCATGTATGAACTACATCTGTGTAGGTATGAACACTGAAAAGTAAAATGATTCCATTTAAGGTATTCTAATAGAATTGTTCACCATATCTCTTCATTCATTCACGTCTGAGTCATAGGCCTATCAGCTGGGACGCAAGTTCAGTTAATCAGTTACCAATATGTAGGCCTGCTCTGTTTATTACACCTAAATACCTGGTTTACAATTTGTTTTGTCATCAATATTCCCTAGGAAACTCCTTATACTTTCAGCCCCAATATACGGACTATATACCAGAAAATCAGATTTACATACGTAGACACAGATATATGTACTGTTTGTAGGTGTAGGTCTATATTCATGGTTGTTCACATGTTATTGAACATGCCTCATTTTTTTTTAAAAGTCAGCAACTACAAATACTGCAGCTGCTGACTTTTAAAAATATGGACACTTGTCGGCCCAGGGCGCCCGCAGTGTCCTCACCCGAAGCCGATCTGTCCCTCGGTTCTTCTCGGGTGGAGGTGCCGCCATCTTCGGTAAGGGGATCAGGCAGTGAATCATGCGCAAGTCTCCCTGTGTGTCCTCACTGGTCCCTGCTGTCTTCCGGGACCTGTGTGAGACAGCAGGGAGGACAGAGGAGGGGCCGGACATGGCGTAGATCACCACAGAGCCTGCAGTGATCTATGCCCGGAATAAAAAATGCACATTTTTCAAAGGAACAATATAAGAATTTTATTGCTAGGGTTTACACTTTAAGTGTCAGTGCTAGTGACCCAGGCTAGTGGTTTAACGCAGGTCATCTTTGTTTACCTAATCGCTTTTTACATACCTCCCGTAGCACTTCAGTTTGGTTCTCTTTCACTGGGAGCTGCAGTGCCACAAATGAAACCCAACAGACAGCTCAGTCTATTTTGATATAATATGCTCAATGTGTTAAATCATATCAGAAAAATATAGTGCATCGCAGAAAAGAAAACATTAGGTGAAAGATGGGAGAAATGGAGGTGTCCCCACCTCACCCTAATAGCATATAGAAGGTATTTGACATTAAAGTGGTTCTAAAGCCTTAAAGGAGAAGTCCAGCCTGAGCTCATTTGGCTGGGTGTCTTCTATAAGTCACAGGAGTGCAATTCTTTTGCACTCATGTGACCCATTTTCAGCAGAAAGCTGACTAAAGTGATTATAGAAAAAAAAAAAACACAAAATAAAAAACACTTCTCTTTTAAAGGTTTTGCACCTTAATGCATTCTGAGCTGGATCTGATCCAGCAATGTGCATGAGAGCAGGGGCTCTCGCCGCTGTCTCCCTCCTCCCTGAGCAGATTATTAGCAGCGGGAGCCATCGGCTCCCACTGCTGTCAATCAAATGCTGTGCCCGGCAAGCAGGGCCGAGCTGCTCTGTGTCAATAGATGCATACAGGGTGGCTCGTGAGCGAACCCACACAGGTGCCCCCATGGAAAGCGGATTTCCATGGAGGCACACGCTGAAGAGGGGGAGCCTGGAGTGCTGGGGGGGGACCCCAGAAGAAGAGGAGGTTTGGGGCTGCTCTATGCAAAACCATTGCACAAAGCAGGTAAGCAAGATAAATAACTCTGGGCATTTTCACACACCCAAGGAGCCACAGGTGGTGCATACAGATGGTCTCAGAAGTGCATGACTTGTATGTGCATGTATTCATGTACAGTTGTGCTCATAAGTTTACATACTCTGGCAGAATTTATGATTTCTTGGACATTTTTAAGAGAATATGAGTAGCACAAAAACATTTTTTCACTGTTTGGCTGAAGCCATTTTTTATCAACTGCGTTTACTTTTTAAAATCATAATGACAACATAAACTACCCAAATGACCCTGATCAAAAGTTTACATACCCTGGGGTTTTGGCCCTATAACATGCGCACAAGTTGACACAAAGGGGTTTGAATGGCTATTAAAAGGTAACCATCCTCACCTGTGATCTGTTTGCTTGTAATTGTCTTCTTGACATCTGAGAAGATATAGAGCCTCATCCACAAATACCACAAAAGACTTCAAGCTGTGATTGATGTTAAAGGGGGCAATACATAGGTCAGGGTTTTGTTGGTAAGGAAATTCCAGGTAAGGAATTTTACATGCACAGTGCACAAGCACCACATATTTCGTTTACCCCCATCACCACGGATGAAACCAAAAATTTAATCAAGAGCCTCCGAGACAGTCGCCAAACGACATCATTCGCTCCGACATTCTGGCCCCCGCTATTACACACCTAGTAAATCAGTCATTCAAAGAAGGGTTGGTACCTAATTCCCTCAAGCAAGGCATCGTCAAACCACTGCTAAAGAAACCCAACCTCGACCCCAAAGATCCAAACAATCGCAGACCGGTAACAAGCCTGAACACCATCTCCAAGATTATGGAGAAAGCAGTAGTAAAACAGCTTCAACTTCATCTGGACACACACAAGCTCTTGGACCCACTACAATCAGGCTTCCGCCCAGGCCATGGCACAGAAACGGCACTTCTGAAAATATGGGATGACGCCCTAGAAGCCGCGGATGATGGAGAAGCGTGTCTTCTGGTACGGCTGGATCTTAGTGCGGCGTTCGACACAGTGGACCACAACATTCAACTAAGCCGCCTCAAGGAAGTGGCAGGAGTCACAGATTGAGATCTGCCATGGTTCGCTTCCTTCTTAGGAAACCGGTCGCAGACAGTGAAACTAGGAGCCTTCACTTCGGATACCCGGGCAATTTCTTATGGAGTCCCTCAAGGATCACCATTGTCACCAGTACTCTTCAACATTTACATCCGGCCAATTTTCAAAATTATCAGCAAATCAGATCTATGTTTCAACTCATACGCGGACGACACTCAACTGTACTTCCGTATCACTGGACAAAAAGACCAGTACCAGGAACTAGGAAAATGTCTCACAATGATAGATGACTGGATGACCACTAGCTCCCTCAAACTTAATGGGTCGAATACAAAACTACTGCTCCTCAACGCTAACCGAAGTAAAAAAACGAAGACCTCATGGATCCCACCAACCATCCTGGGACAGACCATCCTCCCAAGCACCAAAGCCAAAAGCCTCGGAGTCATCTTCGATTCAGAGATGACCATGGATGCACAAATAGGATCAGTAATCAGCGGATCCCATCATCTCCTCCGCATGCTTCGCAGACTCATCCCCTTCATCCCAGAAAAGGAGAAAGCAGTAGTAATAGGAACCATCATCAATTCACGTCTCGACTACGCAAACTCCCTCTACATAGGATTACCGGATTGCACGCCTACAAGTCGTCCAAAACACAGCAGCAAGATTAGTCACCGAAAAGAAACCGTGGGAATCCATCTCCCCATCCCTAAGGTCCCTTCATTGGCTCACGGTAAAAGATAGGATCACATTCAAGACCATCTGCCTCACCCACAAATGTACACAAGGAAATGCTCCACAATACTGTTGTGAGAAAATAGGAAAATACATACCAAATCGCAGACGTCGATCGACAGACCAAAATCTCCTTCTCATCCCCAAAGCCCGCTACAAATCGAAGGGAGAACGAAGATTCGCAGTACAGGGAACCTCGGCTATGGAATGCTCTACCAAACGACATCCGCTTGGAAGAAAACCATCAGGCCTTCAGGAAAAAACTCAAGACCCACCTCTTCTAATACAGCAGGACAACAGGGGCAGACAAGCGCCTTCAGGCGATTCAGTTTGCATTTGCAGCGCTATACAAATCATTCATTCAGGGTCATTTGGGTAGTTTCGGTTGTCATTATGATTTAAAAAAAAAAAGAGTAAACAGTTGATTGATAATAAATGGCTTCAGCCAAACACTAACAATGAGTGAAAGAAAAGTTTTTGTGTTATCATTCATATTCTCTGAAAAATGGCCAATAAATCATAACTTCTGCCAGGGTATGTAAACTTATGAGCAGAACTGTAAATGCTGATGCTCTTTTGAATGCGTTTTTACCCTTGCATGTGTGTATGATGTGTTTCATTTATGGGAAAACACTTTATACACATGTAAACACTGATGCAAAAGAACATCAGCCTTTACACTAGTATAAGTACATACAGCAATGCACTTCTATGGCCTGCTGTAAGTGCAACCTGGGGCTCCCAGATGCGGGAAAACTTCAGGATTTTTACACTGGAGCTTCCTTGTGAGTGCAAATGCCCGTATGCCTAAACTCTTAGTTTGAACTGCAGAAAATCTCTAACAAATCGATTGTTTGGTAATAAAGCAAACTACCATAACATTAGGTGAAGTGCTGTATTTATTCCAGATGGACCCACATAGCCATACATTCTACCATACCTTTTTTTTCTCCTGTAAATGGCACATAGTCCTCCCGGTCCTTCTGTGCAAGTGCGTCCTTTTCCAAATAGTCCAACAGACGATCCCTGTCAAAGGGGCCTGTGGCTGTCTTCCCTGTCTGGTCCTTCTGTCGAAATCCTGCTGGCAGCAGTGCATGCTGTCATGGAAAAAGAATCCATTAGTTTATGGTGTTCATGACATCCAGATGCTTCCAAACAAATCCCAAAAGCACTTTATACAAGATAGGTTGAAACACATTTATCAACCTCCACTTTTTACACACGCACACTTCTTGCTGCCGATACTGTAATATACCTGGCCGATTCTGCCTGTGCTGCTCCTCCAAGTAAACTGACCATGCTAGCATGGCAGCCAATCCAATCTACCGTGGTCAGATTATGTCTTGTGTCATCACTCCAAAGAGCACAGCATGCCTACATCTTCAGTGAGAAAACCCACCAATCCCTGCTCTTGGATGGGGAAAAAGAGGGGGGGGAGTGATGTTTTCCTCCTCAGCCAATTAGAGGGAGCTTTTGTATTCAATGATAAAAATACAAGGCTTCTCCTGCATGGTGGAGAAGCATTCAACCCGATTCTATTTAGTTTAGTTTTTGCAGCAGACAGGGAGTCACCCAAACTGCTGCAGGAACAGTGTTGCATCCTTTATGTGGCTAATGTTACTTGGAGTTCATTACAGCACACTATGGCTGCATATTTACCTAATCAAAATAGTTTTTTTGAGCCGGCTAGGCCCAAACAAAAACTAAAAGTCCTAATAAACCTGGAATTCTACTTTAAAGAAAATAGAATAAGCATGGCAGACAGGGAACCAGCAACCATTAAAAAAAAAAAAAAAAAAAGTCCACAAAGGCCATTCCTATATTCCTATTATAACATGTGAACTTTATCTCTTCAAATGAATAGGCAACTTCGAGGCGCACAAAACGCTTTTAATTTGATAAAAAATAAAAGTATCAGCAGCCGAAGCAGAGATAGTAACATCTGAACTCAGGTACTCAAATGGTGGCCACACATACTACAAGCAGATTGTGCAATCCCCATACAATCTTCTTTAAATTAAAGAAAACTATGTGACATGAGAACAAACCTAAACAAGCTATTAAATATGTATCCAATCATGCAGGCTCTTGCATTACATTCATTTGTTGTTAATTATTATAATTTTAATATAAATGGTGTATAATGATTTGTTGTTGATAGATTGTACAGTGTATGGTCAGCTTAAGAGGGAGCCCTACAAGTTTACTAGACATTTCTACACAGTGAAATGCCTATAAAAAAGGGAGGAACTAACTTTGCAGTTACAAGACATGCTGCATACAGTTTATCAGAATGGAGGTCTTGTATGTTCCTATTGCATAAGCAATGAATACATTACAACACTGGTATATCCTGATAATCTGACAAACCGCACGCTACAGTAACACACACATCACTATAGATGAAAAGAGTTTGTCCAAGCTTTTACTGCACACAATAAATAAGCTTCAAACAGCAGGACTTCATGTTCTTTCTTGCCTGTAGTGCCAGAGCTCTAACAACAAACCCCGGGGAGGGACCATAATCTACAGGAAATGCAAAACACAAACCAAACAGAAACTGGTTGGCACACAGGAGCTCTGAAGACAGAAAAGTAGAGAAGACAGACTTGATCTGAAGTGTGCTGGGATTAAAGCATTAGATTGCTTTCTGAATTCTGATATAAAAATATAAGTGAGAACAATCATTAAAAAGTTAAACCCATAAAGTCACAGCTTTGAAAATAGTTATATATGGTAATAACCAATATGGTTTCAATAAAATGTATATGCTTCTATAAAACCTGCCTAGTCTGGGACTAATATCAGACTGTACTCTGCAATAAACTGTCTTTATTGGTTCTTATAACTAGCGAAACTGTGCCTGTTGCAGAACGGGTAAGGGTGGAGAGATTACGAACAATGGCAAATAACTGTTTAAAAGAGAAGTATGGGGAATCCTAATTACCAAGGTGGATGTATCTGTTCTCCATTGGCTCTAAGGCTGCATTCACATATAGCGTTTTGAATAGTGGGCAGATTTGCCACGGTTTTATATATAACACGTGTGGCGCCGTTATGTATGGTGCAATGATTATTACACCTAAACCAATAAAATAAACTATTTCATTTAATTTCAATAAAAGTCAAGAAATACCTCACAGAAGACATCCATTTAGACAAAAAACTTACGTCAGGCAACGCAGGAAATAGTGGTGACGTTGTGACTCCCGTGGAGGGTGTAGGACGGATGTTTTATTTCCAATGCCTGTATACACTGTTATGTTGCAAGTAGATTCTTTATGAAATTTCTTACTTTTAACTGGACTCTGCGCAATGACTTTTCCTTTTTCTCATTTATTAATGGCATGACTGGCTCCTGAGGATACCTTGAGGGTTTATATCTCTGGTGTGTTTTTTTAGCAACGGTTCCCATGAGATGGCTGCATAAGCTGATGTAGTCTGTACATAGTGTGAGGGGTAATAAAGCTCAAAGATGCGAGCATAGACCTTGAAAAAGGTCTTTGGATCTGGTAAGAAGATATATTTGCCCTACTTTCCTGTGCACTGGGTGTTGCACTGAATTGAAGGACTTTGGTGTTTCTGGACTTTATAAAATGCAATTTCAAGAATTACTTTTATTGGTTTAGGTGCGATAATCAATGCACCATACATGACAGTGTAACACGTTTTCATAGGTGTGCACAGACTATTGCATTGGGGTGTGCGCCCCAAAGCTCAAACACATATGCGTGTGCATGTGTATACAGTATATACTGCCGGTGTCAGTAGAGCAGTGGACGATGTCCGTGGGGCAAAGTTTGGTGTCAGTGAGGCAGTGGACGGTGTCCGTAGTTTTTTATTTTGTAAATTTTTTTTATTATTTACAATTTTAGTTTTTTAATTCGTTTTTTACAATTTTTTTGGGAGCCCCATTAGGGGGCTTTGGTGGAATATTATATATATATATATATATATATATATTTTTTTGGATGCTGTCGTGTACAATGTTGCGAGTGCTGCTGTCGATTCTAATTTATTCATTTTGGTTTTCATTGTTTTTCACTGTATACACTTTACAATTTTTTCTATTCTCTGAATGGTACCCCTGCCAAGCAGCCAACCTCCTGTGATCATTAAACAGAATTACAGCTGCTCAGTGTTGGACCCAGAAGAGAGTGGAGATCACCAACGTAGTATTGTCTATACTATGGTATATGATACATGCATAGTTACCTTGGTCCAAGATGGAGCAATGTAACTATGTATAAAATTGCCATACCTGGAATTTAAATATTCCATTTAGACACAAAAGTTAAATATTCTACAATTGAAACAATGTATATTAAAAAACAATTTGTTTAAAAAACATTCCCAGCCAGCAATAGGAGACAAAATCTTTAGACTACTGCATCTACATGCAACACTAATCATTCTCATGTCTCTTTGTCTCAGTAACAAAAATAACTATCATTTAGGATGCAAGCTACACACTAAGAGACCCTCATCTACCCATTAGAATGCATGTGCCTCCACTGTGGGGACCCTCTTAGTTTAGTGTTAGGACCACAGATATCAGGGTGCCTTGACGAGGCTCTGTGGCTTACGCATGCGTTTGCAAATGCGTGCGGACTAAACCTCTGTTTTTAACGCATACTGTTAGACAGGTCAATTTGGTTGTCTGCGAGCTGGTGGTAAGTAGACTTGGTTTTTTCCTGGGCATTCCCCAGGTTTTGTTGTTACACACTAAGAGACCCCTTTCACACTGAGGCACTTTTCAGGCGTTTTAGCGCTAAAGGTAGCCTCCCCCAGTGCCCGAGTGCTTTCACACTGGGGCGGTGTGCTTGCAGGACAGGAAAAAAAAAAAAGTCTTGCAAGCAGCATCTTTGTGGCAGTTTGGGAGCGGTGTATACACGGCTCCCAAAACACCCTGCCAGTTGAAATGAGAGGAGCGCTGCCGAAGCACATGCAAAGCGATTCGGTAGCACCACAACACAGGCACTTTTAACCCTTTCCTTGCCCGATAGCGGGGGTTAAAAGTGCCTCGCTAGTGGACGAAAAGCACCGCCAAAGCTAGCAGTGCTTTACCGCTAACGTACCCCACCCACAGTGTGAAAGTAGCTGTTTTTTTAAAAGCTTTAAAGTTTTGGTTTCTCCTGCGATTTGTCTTGATTACTCAGTGTTTAGAAAACAGGATTTTCTTTCCCTTTAAATGTTTAATTCTTATCTGTGTACCACGCCTTCCTTTGTCGACAGGCCTTTCCTAACACAATGGTTGGGTCATTACCACTAGAACATTAAAACAGGAAGAAATGTTTGTAATTACGCTTTCATTTGCCTACAAATGAGCAAGCCTAAAAATACACAATAATGATAAAATAATAACAATTTAACACCGTACTGCATACTATCTCTGTCCTATCCCATTATCATATCAGCAAGCTGCCTTAGAAAGCTACTTTGCCAAAAAAATGTAATAAAGAATCACAAGATTTAGGCTTCTTTCACATGGCTGGCTGAGGAAGAGTGGTAAAAACAGGTGGCCAGGCCATGATTTTACTGTCCCCCCAACCTAACGTGTTAAATAAAGCCAGAATAGGCTTTTCACATATCATGGCTGGGATGTGTTGTGCCATTGCAACTTTGCTGCAGCATGCAAGTCTACAGATAGCAGAGACTGTCAAACTTGGCTATTCCGGGCAATTGGGTCACGTTGCAACCCAAACGCTTGGGTTGCAGCACATTAGTGGTAGAATTAATGGTTGCATTCAGCGTGATGAAATAGCACAGCTATTAC
Source organism: Lithobates sylvaticus (assembly GCA_028564925.1). NCBI lineage: Eukaryota > Metazoa > Chordata > Amphibia > Anura > Ranidae > Lithobates > Lithobates sylvaticus. The sequence continues at coordinate 533,810,270 of CM053029.1, forward strand.
AGGCACATATTATACAATCTGTGTCCACAAATTATAATCCAGTGTATTTCCTAAACAGTAGACAAGCATTCTTCTGTATACACTTACAAGCACATATGGTAGGTATAGCTGTAAGTGAAAAGGGGGGAGGAACAGGTAAACAGGAAGATAAAGAATAAAGAGGGGTAATGAAGGCTACATTTGGGGCAACAACGGGATGAAAAAATGGAGAGGGAAGGAAGGTCCCCTTTTCTCTAGTGTGTGCTGTCCTTTCATGAAACCCTCAGTCTCATTTGGCTCAAGGAGTATTGCGGGTGTTATAGACTAAGTAAGAAGCCTTTGTGGAGAAACCATGGCAGTCCCATTGAAATGATAAAATAAATGGCATTCAAAAGGGCGATAGGATTGCCTCCTAAACACCCAACAGTGCCTGCTTACCTCCACCACAGATCACTTTTTAGAGCACTGTCTAGTGTGAACCTAGTCTTCATGGCTAAACACCATTTACAGTGCATCCAGAGTTTGCCAAAAGGCAACTGAAGGACTCTCACACCATGAGAAACAAAATTCTCTAGTCTGATGAAATAAAGATTGAACTCTTTGGCCTCAATGACAAGCGTCATGTCTGGAGGAAACCAGGAACCGCTCATCACCTGGCCAATACCATCCCTACAATGATGGTGGTGGCAGAATCATGTTGTGGGGATGTTTTTCAGCAGCAGGAACTGGGAGACTAGTCAGGATCAAGTAAAAGATGAATGCAGCAATGTACAGGACACATTCTTGATGAAAACTAGGGCAAAGGTTCATCTTCCAACAGGACAACAGCACACAGCCAAGATAACAAAGGAGTGGCTACGGGACAACTCTGTGAATGTCCTTGAGTGGCCCAGCCAGAGCCTAGACTTGACCCCACATTGAACATCTCAGGAGAGATCTGAAAATGGCTGTGCACCAACGCTCCTCATCCAACCTGATGGAGAGGTCCTGCAGAGAAGAATGGGAGAAAATGCCCAAAAATAGGCTTGCCAAGCTTGTAGCATAATACTCAAAGACTTGAGGCTGTAATTGGTGCCAAATGTGCTTCAACAAAATATTGAGAAAATGCTGTGAACACTTATGTACCATGGATTTTTTTTCGTTTTTTATTTTTAATAAATTTGCAAAGATTTCAAAACAAACTGCTTTCACGTTGTGGTCATGTCAGGGCTATTTGTAGAATTTTAAAGGAAAATAATGAATTTAATCAATTTTGGAATAAGGCTATAACATAAGAAAATGTGGAGAAGGTGAAGCCCTGTAAATACTTAAAATACAGAGCTTCCCCCATCAAATCATTCTCTGCAGCTATTACTTTTTGTACCACCACCCCGTCCCTTTAGAATGTAAGCTCTATGAGCAGGACCCTCCTGTACCTTTTTGTATTGACCTGTACTGTAATTGTGTTGTCCCCCCTATACATTGTAAAGTGTTGCGTAAACTGTTGGCGCTATATAAATCGTGTATAATAATAATAATATAATAAAAATACTTTCCAGATGCACTGTATGTCCCTGCTGTTTTAGAGCCTGTTACTAGTACTACTGGCCTATTTAAAAAAAAAAAAAAAAACGACATTTGTCAAAACTATTAGCAGCCAATCAGAATGTATTTGTTATGTGTTACTCTTTTGCTAACACTGTGTGTGGGGTAAAAAAAATGTATAGCAAGCCTGCTGCCTTCACTTAAATAGCTTATCCTTGACTATTCATAAATAAATTGTTAGAGAGTAGTGAGGCGCTGACAGTTAACTCAACCTAACCAATATGTGATGTGAACTCCTGTGGTAGGTAAAACCTAGTTAATCACTTTTAATAGATAACTGTAAGGTCTGCAGACATCTCCCAGCAGGAGATGTGTGAGGAGGGGCTGCCTGCTTATCATAATCCCTTTATGCGCTTCAACTGTAGTTTCTGTTTTCACGTACAAGTGTTGAGTTCCCATTGGTTCTTCCTTGTCCCCTACCCCCTCTATGACAAGTCTAAGGGGAGTTTCCCTAACTGTGTTTAAAGGTGTATGTTTTGTATTTAATAAACAGTTTATGCTCTGCATGTTTAACCCTCAACACCTGTGTGGCTTGTCTCATGATTGAGGGGTTAAGGGCTGGTTATGGCGAGTCTGCAGGCGCATTTGGAGGACAGAAGACAGGTCTGGCGGAGGTGCCCAGCAGAGGTATCCGAGATTCGTCACAATAACCATCAAAATAAATTTAAAGTGACTTCAGTGCATAAATTAATTGAACATTAATGGGTGTGGCCTCGAGGCTAGAAGGAATCACTCTGCGATGCCCCTAATCATCCAGCGATCGCCACACTCTTCACACTGTGTTAAATTAGCAGCAATAGAAAATAAGTGTATAAACATGTAATATAAATAATGATCCAAAACAAGTAATAAATGTGATCCTGGTGCATAAATAACCTGTGTCTCAAGGCTGGACACCTAACACACAAATCTAAACAGAAAATTAATGGTGCATGTCCTTATTATAAAAAGTCCTTTTTGATAGGTAGTGCACAATATCCCTACACCCTTAGTGGTGATTATTCATAATATAGGTGACAATCTTGCTCTCTAGCCTCTCACCTCATGTAAGTATTAAATCACCTATTTTCTATTGCTGCTGATTTAACACAGTGTGAAGAGTGTGGCGATCGCTGGATAATTAGCCTCAAGGTCACACCCATTAATGTTCAATTGGTTTATGCACTGAAGTCCCTTTAAATTTATATTTATTTTGATGGTTATCCATTAGAAGTGATTAACTAGGTTTTACCTACCACAAGAGTTCACATCACAAATTGGTTAGATTGAGTCTGTCAGCGCCTCACTACATTAACAATCAGAAAGTATATTTTACTAAAATGACTGCAGAAACTAAAACCTGATGGGTTGCTGCACATTGCATATCATCATGAGCCCATGTAAAATGAGACAAAGCCTAGTATACAGCTTGATTCACAAAAAAAATGTAAAATTAAAATCACATCATATCTGCTCTTACCTCTGGATCAAGTTCTTCCAGGACATTTTCAAGTTGTTTTAGATCCGCTTCAGAGAGATTCCCGAGCAGCTCATCCTCATCCATTTCCCTGTACTTGTCAAGGTCTTTTCGAAATGCCGTAGTCATGGCTTCAGCTAAGCGTTTTCGACACCTGACTGCAAGTTTATCACCGTCTTGTTAACGGAGCGATCGCTCTAAAAAAAAACGAGGACAATAACATTTAAGTCATTACAAAGCAAAAAATTGTGACAATAATGAAAATGATGGTTTACTGCAAGTGAAGCACTTTTTTTTTTTTTTTTTTCAAAATATGGCTACCTAAATAGTATATGTCAATTTTTTTTTGTATTGCAGCTTGTACTACAATCCCCTGAGCTGGCAGCACACTTGAGATAAACAGTGCACAGAGCACATCAGTCCAGGTCTCTGCCCATCTGACACTCAGAGTGAGAGCGGAGTTGAGCAGCAGTCCAGTTCTCCAGCATGTCATCGGCAGAGCGAATCTTAGTATAAAACAGCAGCACCCAGATTGAAAAAAAAAAAATAAATAAAAAAAGGGACACATACTTTACTGTTGAAGCCGGACTATATATTACAAAAAAAAATAAAAGATAAATGGGAGGTCCAAGTAGGCTCTAACTGCCATTTGGGTTTGGCCAAGCAGACATGTTAATGCAGTAGAGGATAGCAGGATGAAGCTCAGCTAAGACTTGCAACTGTCGTAGCCCATTGTTTTTAACGGCACCCGTTTGGATCTATGCAACTTAAAGTCGCACCGACTTTGAAAAGTTTGCTGCACTAGTTGTATGCGATCTGAGTGCCAGAGAGAGTGTAAAGTCGCATCAAATTCACACAAGTGTGAACAGAGCCTAAAAGGCCAGATACTCCTAGAGGAAATTTACAGAAGAAAAAAAAAAAAAACACAAGCAGTCCCATTCTTTGGTTCTTTAAGAACAATTGGGTAATGGTTATACTCGATTTATGGCTACCTATAGATCTATAGGATTTATTTTAGAATCCAGCAATAAAAGATCTATCTGTACACAGCTAATTAGTGTAGCATTCTAAAAACATTACTTTCCATTCATTATTTATTTGCTTTTTGTAAAATCGAATTTAATGGACTTAAAGCCATTAGCAGTAATGAAAAATGAAGAAAGTGCATGCATTATTTCTTACCTATAAGAAGTTGATACATTAGACAACAGAAAAGAAGATTTTGTATACTGCACACGCAGCGAGAAACTACTTGTAGGTCACCAGCTGGTGTCCAACTACAAATCCTAAGCCGTGCCATACCCCTGAATAACCTTATATATTCTTTGAATATTATAGTATGATGATAAGTCATTTGCCAATCCCTTCTTTGCTCAGTATACAATAATCTGACATAACTGCCAGTCCACCAGCACAATGGGACAGTGGTAATATTTAATACAAATGTCTTTCGATTTGAAGAATTCAGTCAATTTAACCACTTTCATACCACGAGAATTCCAGCACTCCTCTCTAAATGTAAAAATCATAATTTTTTTGCTAGAAAATCACTCAGAACCCCCAAACATACTTTTTACACCCTAGGGAATAAAGTGGCGGTCGTTGCAACTTTTTATGTCACACAATATTTCCCGTGATTTGGAGGAATTTAAAGTTATCAGTAATTCGATTAATTCTTTATTTCCCATAACAAGGTTAAAACCTAAGAGTTACATTTTATTAATTTGTTCTCCGAGGAGTTTGGAATTTTTCTTCAAGGAACATGAAAAAGTGAAGGCTGAGAAGCGCGATAAAGAACTTGTACTTGCGATAAATGTAAACCTTTAGCTTCTGAAACATGAGGGAAGAGGGAGTTTTTCCGGTCCGCTGTAACACTGGAAACATTAAACAGTCATCAGCGCGGTATCAGGCAAGGAAACTCCTTCCTGTAACTAATAACAGAGTACACTAGAGCCAAGGACTGGGCTGTACAAACAACCTTATTATACTGTGCTGATCAGCGGATCTTTCTCTACTTTATAGAATGCTCTGCATCTTACGTCTACAGAAACCTCAGTAATTTCAGTAATTCATTTCAAAAAGTGAAACTCATATTATATAGATTTATTATACACAGAGTGATATATTTCAAGCATTTCTTTTTCGTTGTAAAGTGGAGTTCCAGGCTTTTTTTGTTTATTAAAAGTCAGCAGCTACAAAAAGTTTAGACGCTCACTTTTAATAAACAGACCTGGATCCTGCGATGCGGCCGCACGGAGCACCGCTCCTCCGCGCCTCCATTGATACTGTGGGCGCTCTCACAGTGGACAGGCAATCTTCTGGGACCTGTCACGTGTCCCAGAAGATTGCCAAGGTGGGGGGGGGGCACCAAACTAGGCCCGTAGGCGGAACCAGGAAGTGGGACAGGAAGTCCCTTTCAAAAAGAGGCATGCAAGGGGGCGAGGAGTGCTTAAAGTGGAAGTTCCACTTTTGGGTGGAACTCCGCTTTAATGATTATGGCTTACAGCTAGTGAGAACCCAAAATTCAGTATATCAGAAAATTGTGAAAAAGTATTGTAGACTCATGGTGTCACACTCTAATCAGCCAACTGACTCAAAACACCTGTAAAGGTTTCCTTTAAATGGTCTCTCAGTCCGGCTCAGTAATACCCCTTTCACACTGGGGCGCTTTGCAGGCGCTACAGCGCTATAAATAGCGCCTGCAAAGTGCCCCCTGAAACAGCCGCTGCTGTGTCTCCAGTGTGAAAGACCGAGAATTGTCATCATTGTTGTCCTCTTCTTCAATCCATGAAGGATTTTTTAATATCTACAGGACACTTGTTACATACAAGAATGTGTTTTGTCATCCTGGTAGCATTTGGAAATGCATATTTCATCTGACAATATTTGCAAATCACATTTTTCTTTTCAGAAGAACTTGTAATTTGAAAATGCCTCCATATGCTAGATATTGGTCTCACCATTTTTCTGAGGGGAGTAGGAAATAAAAACAAGAAAAAATGACTACTTTGCAGGAAGACACTAATCTATGGTTGTTGGGGGGGAGGGGGGGGGAAGAACCAGATTACTGGTAAATTATTATTTACATAAAAGTTTTTAAAGATAAACTAAACTAATGTAGCTAAATTATTCAATTTTCTGGATTCAGAATTGTGGGCTTTCACTAGATGTAAGCCATATATCAAAATTAAAAGAAATGCTTGAAATATATCACTCTGTGTGTAATGGATCTATACAATTCAGGAGTTTCACTTTTTGAATTGAATTACTGAAATAAATTAACTTTTTGATGATATTCAAATTTTTTGAGATGCACCTGTATATATGTACTGCGAGTCAACAAATGCACAGAAAACCATATATATGCTGTCTACTATTTATTCTGGACTTTGTTGCATCTCATTTAATGCACCAGTCAAATTTTCTTTTTCTCAGGATTTCCATACAAAACATTCATACAAATACATCAAGAAAGCTATGGGGTTGATTTACTAAAGGTAAATAGTCTGTGCACTGCAAGTGCAGTTGCTCTAGTTCTGAGGGGAGCATACAAGGAAAAATAAAATAAAAATGGATGATAGAAATCAGCAGAGCTTCCCCTCAAATCTAGGGCAACTGCACAATGTCGACTATTTTTTCTTAGTAAATCAACCTCTATGAATCATCAGCCACTACTTCTTGCTAATAAAATATATCTCGATCATGTGCAAACGAGATATGACAGAGATATGATGTACTTTCCTGAACAGTGGAGAGCCAAGCTAGTGAGCAGACAAAACATGAACATCGACAATGGGACCATTGAATTACGTAGGCAGATAGTAAACATGGTCTCTGGGAAAGAAGCCTGTCTGCACTTGCCGAGGTGTTCAGGCTTGTCAGAGCCTTCCTTTCTGACAGCATTGCAGATCAAAGCCTATGCGAGACAAGACGGTAAAAAAGGTTCTGAAGGCGCTAGACTTTCCAAAATACAGGTGCTGAAGGCGATAGGCGTTATAAAATGAAGGTGCTGAAGATGTTAGACTTAAAAAATAAAAAATATATATTTGCTAGACTTTCTAACATAAGCTGCATTCCTACAAACTCAGAAAGGTACCGATCCAAAATGATGTAGGTTCATTCACCAAATACTCTTTCCCATATTATCTGCACATCAACATGCATTTGTATCCAACAAGAAGGCAACAGGCTGTAAATCTTTGTCCCAGTTCAGCTCCAACACTGACATAATACTGGGCTATAGACCATGTATAACCCCCATCATGTCTATTTTTTGACATTTGTTGCCTACAATTTAAAATCTGTAATTTTTTGCTAGAAAATTACACAGAACCCTCAAACATTATATATATTGTTTTAGCAGAGACCCTAGAGAATAAAATGGCAATCGTTGCAATATTTTATGTCGCACAGTATTTGCACAGCAATCTTTCAAACTCAATTTTTTGGGGGAAATACACTTTAATGAATTAAAAATTAAAACAGTAAAGTTAGCCCAATTTTTTAATATAATGTAAAAGATGTTACGCCAAGTAGATACCAAACATGTCATGCTTTGAAATTGCGCACACTTGTGGAATGGTAAACTACGAGACCTAAAATTCTCCGTAGATGACGTTTTAATAAAATTTAACGGTTACCAGGTTAGAGTTACAGAGGAGGTCTTTTGCTAGAATTATTGCACTCACTCTGACGATCGCGGCAATACCACACCGTTTACATTTGCGTGCGCAACCTACGTGAGTTTTCTTTGCTGCGCTAGCATGCAGGGACGGGGGCGTCTCCTCATGTTCCTTACGATAACAGGCAAGCGGCTTTTAGCCACATTAGTTGTTATTACTAAAAAGCCAACCGCTGACTCTATAAACTGTACCAGGGTGATGCTTGCATCACCCCGGTTTAACCCCTTTAAGCCATGAACGCAAATTGCATACAGTCGGCGCAAAAGGGGATAAAAATTACAGCGAGTCTCAGTGGTGCAAAGATTTCATATAGTACAGTCAGGTCTCTTGGGCCCAAAATTCTTATAGTAATAATCAAATCACAAAAATTTTCATACAATTAAAGTGACTTGGCAATTTGTTTTCACTCTCTTTTCATAGATCATGCGACTGCATCAAAAATACAACACGGGTGTGTTTTTGCCTTTGAATTTTTTCAATGCATTTCAACGGAGAGGTGCGTTACACTGCAATGAAAGCACAATGGACCAGTATGAAGACATAGAATGTAAAGGGATGCATTTTTTTTTTATGGTTTTTGATGCGATTTTGTGTTAAAATTTTTTTTTTAAAAAAGCGTAATTTAAAAGTCAAGTACAGTTATATATTAAAGACATATATATTTTTTTTTATAAACTGTCAGTTTCGGTTCAGAACTTGAATTTTGGTGCGCCACTACTTTACATTTGCAGTTTTGAATTAAGTTATACCTGGTGATCCCACCATGAGAATATTCAGACACAAAGGGTGACTGTGTCTCCTAACTGTATTCTTGCATTGTTACTCTATCACACACACTCCCAGTACAGACTGAAATCGGCCATGATGAAACACAGGCATGTTCTGATGTTGGACGCCATCCATGAGAAATACCATGCAGTTTATGAGCACTTAGACAGGAAGAGGCTGAAACCAAGCTGAAGTTAATTAACAGTACTGAGATGCTGCTGATCACCTCAGTTTATTAAAGTATAGTGACCATTTTAAATATTTAAGAATATGTCAAATGATTTTAAGCAGTGTTTAAAACTGCCCCCCTTAAAGAGGAAGTAAACTTCCTCTGCTGACATTTACCTATAGGTAAACCTATAATAGGGCTTACCTATAGGTAGTGTAAATAGTTCCTAAACGTGCGCCCTTTAGGAGATATTTACTGTACACGCAGCCGGTCACATCACTGGCACATGCGCTCTGAAAGAATCCTGTGCCCTGAACGGCGGCTCCCACGAGCATGCATTAGTGTGACATCATCACGGCTCCGGCCAGTCACACACCTGGAGCCCGCGAGCAAGATGGGTGAAGATGGAAGCGGCTGCAGCGCTGACACAGCGGTACTGGAACAGCTTTATTTTAAAGGTAAATTTCACATAATGCGCTAGTATGTGATGCATACTAGTAAACTATGCCTTTACCTGAACAAAACACAAAGCAGTGAGACAACTACACCGAAGCCCCACACACGCGATCAGAATATCAAAGGAAAAAATACCGCTTTCGAAGCAATCGTACGATGATCTGATCGTTAGTACACAGCCGCCGCCCAAAATTTTCCAAAGGGACAAACACAAAAAAAATTCTCGTATGAAACCAGATAGTACGATTTTCATTTAATCTGCACAGTTTTGGTCTGAAAATACAAATACACTATAAACACATTACATCACTTCTGAATTTTTATTCTGTCATAAAAGAATTTTCATACTTTAGTAACCTATTTGTTTGATATGGAGATTACCATCCCAAAAAAAAAAAAAAGAAGGGGAAGAAGAAAGGACAATCATTCGTCCAATAATCTCATTGTGTGTACTAGGCTTTAGGCCTCATTCACATGGCTATAAAAAATTTTTACGGTTATTACATGTTTTCTATGAGAAAAGATGCCGTGTAATGATCAGTAAAATACTTGCCTATAAATGTGCTTAAAATGCATAAAGACGTGTATGCATATTTTTGTTTTTTATTATAATTTAATTTTCTCCCTTTGTTTTGGCTCAAAGCATTTTTTTACGCCACTTGGTAATTTTTACCTACAGGTAAGCCTATCATAATTACCTGTAGGTGAAATAAATTTCTTCTAAACCTATATGGTTTCGATTTTTACCCTGCATGCAGCCGCTCACGTCTGCAGCGCATACACTCTGTAGGTCCGGCGGATTGCGGAAGGATGGAGTACTTCCGTGCGCATGCATAGGAGTGACGTCCCCGTGGCTCCAGTCCCTCACAGAGTCGGAGCCTGCAGCGGTTTACTACCACTTTAATTTTTGCGCTTACAAACGTTTAAATCACATGCACTTGCAGATTTCTGGATACTGAGTTATCGATCTGAAAGCAGCTCATGTTTACATATCTGTGTAAATGGTTCCATTGAAAACAATGCAGCTGCATTCAGATCCATAAAAATAAAAAATAAAACTAACAGGGGGGTTGATGCACACAGAAGGTTTTTTTATCTTAATGAATAGAATGCATTACGGTAAAAAAAACGTTTGACTTTACAACCACTTTAGGTAGCAGTAAGGCCAGCGCACCGGGACCAACGTTTCTTTTTTTTATATTCGTATCCTTTTCATTTTATTGCATCTATGAATGCCACTGCAAGCTATACTTTAAGCCAAAGAGATCACAGCACCAATTTATCACCTTGACCAATTTCATACAATTGGCCCCATGAAGCTAAATGAAGTAACTAAAGCCATGAAGAATTAGTAGCTTTGTTTGGAGAAGTCAAATTCATCCCCTCTATTTCCACACACAAAAACCATTAGTGGAACATAGACCGGAATAGGATGATGTATACAAAGTGATATTAATCCATATTCCAGTATCCGTCTTGGTCAGCTCAGAAAAATTTCCAGCTGTTATATGGAAAATGTCCTCAGATTATTTTAGGAATGAAGTGACTTGGGTCCCCAGGGTAAAAATGAAGGACATTGGCTTCATGGTTCCAAATTCAATACTGTGCAATATTATACTTATTGGAAATCATGACTTCACTGACTAGTTGCCCTAATGTAAACCCGTCACAAACCTAGGTAATACAAACTGGGTATATGATGAAAAATGCATAAGGACCTTTTAGGCTGGATTCACACCTATGTATTTTTAGTGCTATTCGCATTTTGCAGATTTGCACTACAGAACGTGTTCCATAGGAAACCATGTTAAATGGACTGTAGTGCAAATCTGCAAAATGCAAATAGCACTAAAAATGCTCCAGCCTTAGGGCTTGTGCACACCGCAGCTCAAAGAAGCGGCTCCTACAGGCTTTTGAGCTTTTTTGAGCTCTTATTTTTCCTGCCTGAAAACTCCCCTCCATGTTAGCCAATCTGTCCATGCCCTCTATAGATTTTTCAGGAGTTTACAGGCATATGCTGTTACAGGCATAAAAAAACCCCACCAAACTTTGAGAGGAGCTTTCGAGCAGAAAAGATGACCAAGTGCCCGTAAACACGCGAAAAAATGCAAAGGAGCATTAGAAAGTTTAAAGAAGCTCGAAAAACGCACAAAAAAAAAAAGGGGGGGGGGGGAGAAGAAATTTAGCTGAGGGGAGGGTTTGTGAAAAAAAAAAAAAAGGCTTATGCTCAAAAAAGATCAAGGGAGCTCAAAGAAGCTCAATAAAAACACGCAAGCGTTGCTTCAACTGACAATTGTGCGGTCGTGCAACGATGTACCCAAACAAAACGTATGTCCCTTTTCCCCACAAATAGAGCTTTATTCTCATTGTGGTTTGGCATACACTTTAAAAAGTGAGACTAAAGTCTCACTTTTTTCCTTTAAAAATAACAAGCATGTCATACTTACCTGCTCTGTGCAGTGGTTTTGCACAGAGAAGCCCAGATCTCGGGTCTCTCACTGGTGCTCTTGGCCCCTCCCTCCTGCCGAGTTTACCAACAGCAAGCAGCAGCAAGCCGAGCCGCTGCTCTATGTGTCCATTCAGACACGGAGCCGAACCTCGGCCCACCCCCCCCCCCCCCTCTCATTGGCTCACTGCCTTTGATTGACAGCAGCGGGAGCCAATGGTGTCCTGCTGTTGTCTCAGCCAATGAGCAGGGAGAGTCTGCGACAGCTGAGACTCTCATGCAACATTGCTGGTTCGAGAGGGGGCTCAGGTAAGTATTAGGGGGGCTGCTGCACACTAAAGTTTTTTTTTTATCTTCATGCACAGAATATAAAAAACCCTCTGACTTTAGAACCACTTTAACCTTTGGAAAAGTGAACACCACTCCAAACTTTTGAATTTCCAATTACAGGGATTAAGAAACATTCTACGCCTTTGTCTGAGCTGCCAATGCTGAGTGTGCTCTGATGCTAGCTGTAACCTGTGGGACCTTTCACAAGAACGATAAAAACAGCCAGATATTCTCTCCTCCTGCAATCACTGAGCAAGAAAAACACTTCTTACACAGAAACATCCAGCTCTTCCATGGAAAATGGTCTCAAGTACACTGCAACTGACGACAGACTTCACTTGCTCAATTACCTTTCTCAGCAATATAATGGTCCCTGAGGATAATGCTTTGAAAGATATCAGTAAATTATACAAAGATTACCCGTATATAAAAGTGATACTAAAATTAGATATGTAATAACTTCTACACAAATCTTCCTATGTAATAATTGCTATACAAAATTTGAGATAGTGGGGTTTATTTACTAAGGCCCCTTTCACACTGGGGCGGTTTTCAGGCGGTACGGCGCTAAAAATAGCGCCTGTATACCGCCTGAAAAAACCGGCCCCATTCACTCCAGTGTGAAAGCCGGCGGGCTTTCACACTGGAGCGGTGCGCTAGCAGGACCGCAACAAAAGTCCTGCTAGCAGCATCTTTGGAGCGGTGAAGGAGCGGTGTGTTCACCGCTCCTATACCGCTCCTTCCCATTGAAATCAATGGGAAACCGCGGGGATACCGCCCGCAAACCGCCGCTGCAGCGGCGCTTTGCGGAGGTTTTTAACCCTTTTGCGGCCGCTAGCGGGGGTTAAAACCACCCCGCTAGCGGCCGCATACCGCGGGTAAAACGATGGTAAAGCAGCGCTAAATATAGCGCTGCTTTACCGTCGCCGCCCCGCACCGCCCCAGTGTGAAGCCAGCCTAAAGGTAAAAAAGCAAGGGGTTTTGCTTAGTGAATGAGCTGAAGTTTTGCTGACTTCCAACATCCAATCATGTACAAGCAAAGATACAGTTTTTACTTTCCTTGCCCATGATTGGGTATTCTTTTCAGTGTGAATTTTCACCACACAAGCTGAGGGAAAATGCCTTCGCAAAGTAAACAGCCTATTTTCCTTTAGTAAATCAACCCTTGAGAGTCGTCATAGTCCGATATCACCCCTGTCTTCTCAGAGGCCTCTTGAAGCCTCCCCATTGTTATATCCAGTGTTGTCCCTGCCCACACTGGACTAACAGTCCTGATAAAAACTGGTTGTTCCCACTCTACGTGCCACATTCCCCATATTCAAAATACAAGTTTTACAAGGCTTTTATGTAACTTAAACAACAGACATCAGACTGAATTCCCGATTTGGATAATTATTTTAGCCATGCGACTAAAGCAGCCCATAGATGTTTATTTTTTTATCCGTTCAATCAGCGGATTGAAGGGGAAAAAAAAAAAAAAAGGGGGGGGGGGGACTCCGTTACCCCTATCCACACGTTCAAGGTGGATGGAGGACATTCTGACAGAATGGAGATATCCCCGCTGTCAGAATACACTGATCAGAGCTGTAGGCTATAGCCTGCAGTGCTGATCGAGCAGCAGAAATCGAACAGGGCAGTTGTAGATTAGTAGGCAACTTTTGTACAACCTCCCTGCCCATACAGGGATCAGCATTCAGCCAGTCCCTGCTGAACTGGCCACATTTTGATCTAGGGATGGCCTAACTTTCAAACCTCATTAATTCAGGTGAAAATAACTCACTTTGTTGGAAAAAAGGAATTCTTACAACTCAATTTAACTTTAAAGTGGAGTTCCACCCTAAAAAAATTAAAAATAAATAAATAAATTAAAAAAAAACTTAATTTATGTGAATAAAAAAAAAAAAAAAAAAAAAAAACATTTAGAGAAAATATTTTTTTTTTTTTACTCTAGATGCTTGTTGCTAGGGGGTCCCTCGTAAACTGCCTCCTTCAGCGCCTGGGCTCTTGACATCACTTCCCAGGAAAAGAGATCAGATCTGCCCCCTCCCTCTCGTCAATCATCTGGGACACGTCTCAGGTCCCAGATGATTGCGCGGCCAATCACGGCGCGCGGTGCCACTTGCGCATGCACAGTGGGTTGCCCCAGCTGTGAAGCCACAGCCAGGTGCCCACAGTTACAATGCCGACACCGCCGAGTGGAGGGGGAGACTAGCAGAGCTTCGTTCCCCCGCATCGCTGGACCCTGGGACAGGTAAGTGTCTGATTATTAAAAGTCAGCAGCTGCAGTATTTGTAGCTGCTGACTTTTCATTATTTTTTTTTTTTTTTTTTTTTTTTTTTTTTTAAGCGGAACACCACTTTAATGTGGATTTGCCCACTGCAGGGGTAGGTTGTTTCTTAATCCCAAACAAGGTTCAGCTTTAAACTTGCATATTCATATGACTTTTGTACAGTTTATAACTTGATATTCACGTTAATCTTTTAATCTTTTGTGAAGCTCTAGTACAATATGCTGCTTATAGAATATTTCAATGACAACACCAGCCCAGATGTCTATTGCTTTTCCAGTAGCTACTTCAAGGCACACAGCCCCAGGGAGACCTTGTTATTTGATCGGTAGAATAATTTCATCCAACTTCACTGCAAATGTACAGAGCACATCAAAAGCAATCTACAAAACACGTTTCATTACATGTTTTTACATCTTACACATTCAGATGACAAGATGAGTCATTGCTCTGGGTCCATGGACATGGGTGCCTAAAACAATCCTCAAATAGGGGATTTCCATGGATCTATGATAATAGATTGGGCATAAACCAAACAGCCTACAATAGGCTAAAAAGCAACAGAGAGCTGACAGTCTACTCCCCATATTCTTCATGAAGAAATATGTACATATGCAGTACATCTTTGCAAGGCATGCACATTTCCCTGTGTTTTAGAAGAACAAGGAGGGACAAGCAGGCTCTTTAAAGTGTCACTTGGCCATTTAGGATTTTTTTTTTTGAAGTGTAAGTAAACAAAAATTAAAATGGTAGCACAGTTGCTAAGCGGTTAGCACTTCCGCATAGCAGCAATAGGATTGTAGGTTCAAAACCCAACCACGGCACTGCCTGCCTGTTCTCTCTGTGCCCGAGTGGGTTTCCTCTGGGTACACCAGTTTCCTTCCACACTCCAAAGACATACTGGTAGATTAATTGGATGCCTTCTAAATTGGCCCTAGTATGTGTATGAGTGAGCGTTAAGCCAGCCATAGAGGGTACGAATCTCGGGTGGTTCAGCAGGGACCAGCCGAGATTCAAATCATGTATGGGTAGGCTGAATGTACCAAAACGTTGATTAACTGGTTGCCGACCGCTGGCTGTCAATTGACGGCCAGGCGGCGCAGCTCTCCCTTTTCGGCCCACCAGGGGGCGCATGCACGCCCGCCGTGTCACTGGAGACTCGATGCGCGTGCCTGGCACCCGCAATTGCCCGGTAACACAGCAGGACTGTGGATCTGTGTGTGTAAACACACAGATCCACGGTCCTGTCCGAGGAGAGGGGACCGATGGTGTGTTCTCAGTACAGAGAAACATTGATCAGTCTCCTCCCCTTGTCAATCCCCTCCCCCTACATTTAGAATCACTCCCAGGAAACATATTAACCCCTTGATCACCCCCTAGTGGTTAACCTCTTCCCTGCCAATCACATTTATAGAGTAATCAATGCTTTTTCATAGCACGGAAGTCAAAAGTGTCTGATATGTCCGCCGCAATATCACAGTCACGATAAAAATCGAAGATCACCACCATTATTAGTAAAAAAAAAAAAAAAATTATAAAAATGCAATAAATCTATCCCCTATTTTGTAGGCGCTATAACTTTTGCGCAAACCAATCAATATACGCTTATTGCTATTTTTTTACCAAAAATATGTAGAAGAACACATATCGCCCTAAACCGAGGAAAAAAATTCGTTTAAAAAACAAAAAAAAAATTGGATATTATAGCAAAAAGTAAAAAATTGTTTTTTTTCCAAACTTGTCACTCTTGTTTATAGCACAAAAAATAAAAACCGCAGAGGTGATCAAATACCACCAAAAGACAGCTCTATTTGTGGGGTCAAAATGATAACAATTTCATTTGGGTACAGTGTTGTATGACCGCGCAATTGTCATTCAAAGTGTGACAGCGCTGAAAGCTGAAAAATGGCTTTGGCAGGAAGGGGGTGAAAATGCCCGGTACTGAGATGGTTAATCAACTTGGGTACAACCAGCCTGTCAGATTTTTTTTATGCAAATATTGCTAGATGCTATTATATATAGCCGCTAGCAGTAATCACTGTGTTCTCCCAGCGGGGACAGCTTCCCCTGTCTTGGTCATCATAACATTTTATTGAAAACAGTTTTCAGAGAATGATCTTCCAACAAGTTGACCAAATCCTCCTACTATCCCTGAAAAAATATGTTGCTGC
The DNA here is from genome assembly GCA_028564925.1 of Lithobates sylvaticus. NCBI lineage: Eukaryota > Metazoa > Chordata > Amphibia > Anura > Ranidae > Lithobates > Lithobates sylvaticus. The sequence goes on from CM053029.1 coordinate 533,826,598, forward strand.
AATGTTATTCAAGTATTGGGAAACTATTACTTACAAAAATAAATATAGCCAATGTGCTGCCAGACTAGGTAGTTGTACCATTACGAAGCACTTACCAGCAAATATTTGTTCCGAACCAACAGGATTTAACAAACAGACCTGAGAAGGACCTCTATCAGGCTTCAACAAAGGGACTGGAACATTCCAATCCAGCAGGGTGAGGTCACTTGTTAATTAAGATCTGAAGACATAAAAGCGGAGAAATTCCTCTTTGTGATTCCTTACCTTCCGCATCAACAAAGTGCAGTGAAAATGTATTTTTCCGTCTGGTAAAACTTGCTCCAAAGTATACTTTTTTTGGAATGACAAAGGTATGCATAAGTGACAATCAAGAGCATTGTGCGAAGCTGAACATCAGAGGAAATCAGGCAATGCCATCTAAGAGGAGCTCCTCATAGCCAACTATGCACAACGACGGCTTATCTCTGCTGGATCAGAATACAGCAATAGGGAATACATGTCCACATTCTCCAAATCACTGAACCTTTCTTATACAGAGCCGTCCCTCAAAGTTCCCACCTGCAGACAGTAAGGCTGGCTTCACACTGGGGCGGTGCGGGGCGGCGACGGTAAAGCAGCGCTATATTTAGCGCTGCTTTACCATCGTTTTACCCGCGGTATGCGGCCGCTAGCGGGGTGGTTTTAACCCCCGCTAGCGGCCGCAAAAGGGTTAAAAACCTCCGCAAAGCGCCGCTGCAGCGGAGGTTTGCGGGCGGTATCCCCGCGGTTTCCCATTGATTCCAATGGGAAGGAGCGGTATAGGAGCGGTGAATACACCGCTCCTTCACCGCTCCAAAGATGCTGCTAGCAGGACTTTTGTTGCGGTCCTGCTAGCGCACCGCTCCAGTGTGAAAGCCCGCCGGCTTTCACACTGGAGTGAATGGGGCCGGTTTTTTCAGGCGGTATACAGGCGCTATTTTTAGCGCCGTACCGCCTGAAAACCGCCCCAGTGTGAAAGGGGCCTAAAGCTGGCGATACACTATTCCCATATTAACCACTTGCTTACCGGGCACTTAATCCCCCCTTCTGCCCAGACCAATTATCAGCGTTCAGCGCTGTCACAGTTTGAATGACAATTGTGCCGTCATACAACACTGTACCCAAATAACATTTTTATAATTTTTTTCACACAAATAGAGATTTCTTTTGGTGGTATTCATTTTTTGCTACACAAACAAAAAATATGGAAAATTAAAAAAAAAAAAAAATCAGGTTTCATAGTTTGTTATAAAATTTTTCAAACAGCAAATTTTTCTCCTTTATTGATATGCGCTGATGAGGGGGCACTAATAGTCTGCAATGGTGGGCACTGATGGCCACTGTTGATGAGGCACCGATGGCCACTATTGATGAGGCACCGATTGGTGACACTGTGGCCACTGATGGGCGGCGCTGGCAGGTGGCACAGATGAGCTGTTGGGAGCTCTCCTTGATCGGGACTGGTGTCCTTCAGAGCTGCCGGTGATCGGCTTTTTTCTCCTCACACTGTCATTGCAAGGAGAAAAAATAGCCGATACCGGCTCTGTTTACATCACATGATCAGCTGTCATTGACTGACAGCTGATCACGTGGTAAGGGGTCGGAATCGCCGATCTGTGATCAGCCAAGTCTCATAGACTCGCTGATCACAGGGGGCACACAGGCCGCTCGGGCACAAGAGGACGTCAATAGACGTACTCCCCGCAAAGTAGGTCCGCACTGTAACCGTCATTCGCTATACACTCACATCGTCACGAAAGAGAAAAAGCAATATAAAAAGAGCCCCAATACCATCTGACATCTCCACGCACGCCAATAGCGTAAACAGCATCCTAAAGGAGACAGCAGATAATCGGATGTTATTGAGGCTCCGTTAGGGCTAGTTTACACTTGCTTCAAAACATGGCTTAGGACGCGCTTTGTTAAAACTAATTTTTTGGGGGTTTACATCCACTTTAATATCCCTTCAATGACGTTTTATTGTTTGCACGGACACTTGGGAATGAAATTTTGTGCATTTTCCCCACATTTTTAGAAGTGGTGCCAGGATCACACATTTTTAGCCTCAAAGATAACTATATTGGGAGTGCTTGAAAATAGTGTTTGCACTTTTTTCATGTGTTCATGTTAAAGCCAACAGGGCCAAAAACACCTCACTGTTCCAAAAGCAGCTCATGCATCTTTTGAAGCTTGAGGAGTTGAGCTACAAGCATTTGAATGCTCAAATGTGAATAGGTATGGATTTCAAAATATAGGATTTGGATTGTTGCGCAAAGTCTCATGGGTTTTCACCATAATGCATTAAGGTGAAAACCCTTATGTGCTGCAGCTGCCCCCCAGAGCCCCCTCCCCCTTTTTTTTACCTTAACCTGATCGTATCAGTAATGAGAACGAGTCCAGAAACTCAAGCCACTGTCTCGGGTCCTCATTGGATAGATTGATAACAGCAGGAGCCATTGGATTCCGCTGCCGTCAATCAAATCCAGTGACACCGCAGCCGGGGGGCGGGGCCGAGTCCTGCTGTCTTTGTCAATGGACGCAACAGCAGGACTCGGGAGTGTGCCCGCACGAGTGCTCCCATGAAAAGCAGCACTCGATGGAAAGGAGGAGCCAGGAGCGCAGCCAGGGGACCCCAGAAAGGGAGGGTCGGGGCTGCTCTGTGCAAAACCCTTGCACAGAGCAGGCAAGCATAACTTTCTTTTAAAACAAACAAACCTTTACAATCACTTTATTCAATATTTATAACTCAATATTCATTAAGTGCAAAATCTGCTAGGACAATGTTACTGGACCTTCTAAATTCAGTTGTGTTCTGGCCAGGTGAACAGTGTCTGCATCTTCCACCTTTTGTTGAGCTGGGAGGTGCCTACCGATTTCAGAACATTTAGCAGGAATCGGCTGAAATTCAATCCACCCATGGCCAGCTTTAGCTTCACATATGCTTTAACATTTTCAAACAGTAGTAAATCAGTTAAAGCGATAGTAAAGGCTTGTTGTTTTTGCACAGAGCAGCCTGGATCCTCCTCTTCCCTGGTCCCCCGAAGGTGCTCCAAGCCCCTCCCTCCTACCGAGCATAGAATGCATGAAGGTAAAAAACCTTGGGCTTATACAAACAAACACTTTAAAGCGGAGGTTCACACAAAAATGAACCTCCGCTTTTCGGAACTCCCCCCCCCCCTCCGGTGTCACATTTGGCACCTTTCAGGGGGGTGCAGATACCTGTCTAAGACAGGTATTTGCACCCACGGGAGTCTATGCCTCTTCCTGTACCGTCGTGCTGTCTGCTGGGACACACACGGGTCCCAGAGACAGCGCGGACCATTCTCATTGCGCTGCGTGACTCACGTATTGCGCAGTAGGGAACTGGGAAGTGAAGCCACAAGGCTTCATTTCCTGATTCCCATACCGAAGATGGCATGGCAGCATCCGAGGGACGGTTCGGCCTCGGGTGCCGACATGGCTGGACCCTGGGACAGGTCAGTGTCCTTATTTTAAAAAAGTCAGCAGCTGCAGTATTTGTAGCTGCTGACTTTAAAAAAAAAAAAAAAAAATTTGCGGGTCTCCCACTTTAAGATTTGTTTGTGTCAATTTTGTGCCTAGGAGACTACTATATCAGTTGAGACATTTATCATCTCAACTGACAGGGATCAGCACTGTAAGACAGCTTAACAGATCTCAGGAAAGATTACAGCCTACACCTACACATTTATTATAGCCAATCTTTTGTTTTCTTTTCACAGAAGCTAAAAATAGACTAAAAAAATTGTAATCTACCCATCCTCATACTAACCAAATAAAATCACATGTGCCAGATCAACTTGTCTTTCCTGCTTGGAACAACAGTCACTACTAGTGTGACCTCATATTTTATTATCCCAGCCTAACTGGAATATTTTGACATCAGAATGTGACCCACAGGATTTAACTGTATCAGGTATTTTGACATTTTACTCAAATGATCATTGTAACATAGAAACCCTACACTACTCTGATCACCTTCACCCAACTAGAGCCTCTTCCAGGCAGATTACACTAAAGCTGATCATACTACTAGTAGAATTTCATTTAAAAAATTCAGGATTAAGAACTATTGTTAGATTGTCTAATCATTAGTGGGGTCAAATCGACATTCATTTTCAACTGCAGTGAAATTCAAAGCAGTAGGAAGGAATTTTTTTCTAAAAATCAACAAATTTCTATTAAAGAATATGATTTATGTTTGGGAAAATGCATGAACTCCAAAATCAAATGTTTAAAGCAAACGTTTGTTGAAGTATTTATTTGGGTTGTAGTCCCTAACACAACAGACACCAATATAGTCCTCAGTGGAAGAATGGTACCTTCTCTATCCTAACTGCATGACTGCCTGATGAGCCTCTTATGCCGCGTACACACGATCAGATTTTCCAACGGGAAATGTTGGATGTAAAATTGTTGGCGGAAAGTCTGACCATGTGTATGCTCCATCTGACAATTGTTGTCAGACTTTCCGCCAACAAATGTTGACTAGCATGTTCTCAAATTTTCCGCCAACAAATGTTTGTTGTCGAACTTTCCGAGCGTGTGTACACAAGTCCTTTCGGACAAAAGTCCAAAAGTTCCAACACACATGCTCGGAATCAAGGACGAGTTGGAAGCGCTCAGTCTTGTAAAACTAGTGTTCCTAATGGAGATATCACATGACTATTGAATTTCCTTTTTAATCGGCTCGCCGTACATCTTGTACGTCACTACGTTCACAACAGTTGGCCAACATTTGTGTGACCGTGTGTATGCAAGACAAGTTGGAGCCAACACCCTTCGAACAAAATTCCAGTTTTGTTGTCGGAAAGTCCAATCGTGTGTACGGGGCATTACAGTTTTGTATGGCACAGACAGTACACTGATTGGCTTATACATACACACACAAAATAGAGGGCTATGTGTACCTATAGATATCAGATAATAGTACCCGATTTGGCCAGGGTAACAATATTATGTCTTGGAGACACTCGGAGATACCCCCAAAGGAGGCTTTTCGTAGTAAACATTTGATTAGACAGGTAAGAAAAGCTATATAGCCCTGTACACACACAGGCCAACTATCAGGCGACATTAGCCAGGCTAAAAAAAAAAAAAAAAAAAAAAAAAAAAAACGCCCAACCATCGGCCTGTGGTGTGTATGCCACCCTGTCTGGAAAACCAGCAGCTGACCGACTCCCAATCAGTGATCCCAACCAATGCTGGAGAGCGCTGAACGGAGTGTTCTAGTGAGGAGGCTGCCTCCCTGTCAGAACACAACAGCTCAGCATGGGAGATTGTTATACTAACTTCGGATAGTTAGTACAGCAGCTTCAATCGGAGCCGATAGTTTTTTTTTGGGGTTGAACAAAAAAATAAAAATAAAAAACACTCAGTGTGTACCAGGCTTATGTTTGCACATATAGTAACTTGATAACGTATCTTAGAAATCAGAGCCAGAGGGATCTGTAGTACATCTGCCTCATCCATCTGTAAACACAAGCCATCATCATGTGTGCCCCATTCATGTGCAAGAACCCACTAGCAGACTTAAAGATGAAGGAAACTTCCTGTGCAGACATTTACCTATAGGTAAGCCTATAATAAGTCTTACCTATAGGTAGTGTAAAGATCTACTAAACGTGCAGCCAGTGACATAACTGGCGTATGTGCTTTGAAGGAAAGGCCACGGGTGCCATTCCTTCAAAGCCTGTGCCGTGAACGGTGGCTCCCGTGTGCAATGCGTCTCTGGCCACTCACAGCGCCGAAGCCGGCAAACCAGGAAAGAACTCTGGGAAAGATGTTGGCTGGGTCAGCGGTATGCAGGTGTGGCTGTGAGGGCTTCGTTCTAAGGCAAGTATTTCATAATGAGCTAGTATGCGATGCATACTAGCTCATTATGCCTTTTTCGTGCACGTTTTTTTTTTTTTTCCCAACCAATTTCTTAAAGCCGGCAAATAGACGATTCGAGTCTCAGCCAGTTCAGCAAATATCAGCCAAGATTCGAACCATGTGTGGGCAGGCTGAATGTACCCAAGTTGATTGATCGTTGAATGCATCGTTTTGCATTTACAAAAGTCCCAGGCCGTTACAAAAACGCAGCGGATGAAAAAAGCATAAAATGTGAACGTGTCCCAAAACGAAACCATGTTAAAATGAACTGTAGCGCACCAAAAAACGCATGGCTGTGAACCAGGCCTAAATTTATAGCGAGACCTGAACAACATTTCAAAGGCTCCTCCAAAGTGAAAAGGTTGAGAAAGGCTGATCTAGACCATCTTCAATATAAACTCTAAAGAATTTTAATAATAGACGCACCCTAAAAATGTGCCGCTTTAGACAAGCAAAGTTGAGTCACAGCATAATGTACAATGCTGATAAAAAAAAACTCATTGATGTTTTTAACTGGTTAGCTTGTAAAATTGGGTTCCAGTGAATCTACATTCCTTAAAGTGGTTGTAAACCTTTACAACCACTTTTTCCTACAGGTAAGCCTATATTAAAGAGGAAGTAAACCCTGGTGGGTTTTACTTCCTCTATTTCCCTGCAAAGGTAAAGCATAATGGGCTACTATGCATCGCATAGTAGCTCATTATGTGTCACTTACCTAACACTGAAGCCCGCAATGTCTCCGTTGTCCCCACTAGCAGGCAGCCTCCATCTTCACCCCTCTTCATTCCGGGGCCGCAAACTCCGGCTCTGTGACTGGCTGGAGTCGCGTGAAGTCACTCCCGCGCATGCGGGGGAGCCGCCAGTCACAGCATGACCTCTATTAGAAACGGCACAATGTGCCCTTTCTAAAGGGCTCATGTGTCGACGACATTGGCACACATCTTTTTAGTAAATATCTCCAAAATATCTCCCATGGAGGGTTAGGAGAGAGATATTTCAAGCACTAGGTAAAAGTGGCTTACCTGTAGCTACCGTGAATTTCTTCTAAACTTGTATAGTTTAGGAGATTTTCACTGTATACGCATTTGCCAACATCATCGGCACTGAAGAGATGGCTCATATGTGCCGTTTCTTCAGCTAGTGTGCCATTACCAGCGGCTCCCGTGCGCATGCGCGGGAGTGACGACATCGCGGCTCTGGCCAATCACAGCGCCGGAGCCCACGATACCCGGAAGTAGTAGGGAGAAATGGCGCCAGCCAAAGCGGTGTGCCGGAACTTCGAACTAAGGTAAGTATATCATAATGAGCTAGTATGCTATGCACACTAGCGCACTATGCCTTTGTCTTGCAGGTTTTTTATTTTCTTCCCGTGGGTTTAAAACCCCTTTAATTAAACCGAATACATAAAACAATTAACAGTCTAAAAGAAAGCTAAAAGCAAAAAAATTGTTAGTAAGAGGCGAGGTCCTTTCAAGTATAAAAACAACAAGAGGCTGCAGCAAAGGATTGTTGTCATTTTTCATAACAGCTGAAAAGGACAAGATCTTCCTTACAGCCAGCATTGACAGGTTTCTATGTATTCATAGACATGTTCAACAGGCTGAACTGCTCACAGAGATAAGAGCAGCACCCATCTATGGAATTACTATGAACAGCACTTTCTTGCTTACATTCAAAGTTTACAAATTTTTTGTGCACCAAACACATTAGTTATGTGTAATGGTGTGTATTCTTTGTCCTCCATGTATCTAGCCTTCCTTCATTCTGCCCTCAGAGCCCTGGGGGGTGAATTTCCAGGGCAGCAGGGGTTAAGAGTTCAGTCACTCGCCCGCCCTCTTCTGCCATTCAGAGACATTGCACTATTATTGTCCCATAATGCAATAGTGTTCTGTGAATGAGGATGAGCTCACTGAATGGAGGAGGGCAGAAGGGGGCGGGCGTAGTGGTGAAACTACCAGGGTCACAAAAGTTAAACTTACAAAAGGGCCCTGGCATTTCACCAATTTTGAGGGCCCGCAAGATGGCAGGAAGGGGCCCTCTGCAGAACATGTGAAAGGGTCCGACTGCAGGACCTGTAAGGCTCATTTCACAAGCTGGGACCCCAAAGTCGTGTGACTTGTCTGCGACTTCCTTGCGACTTGTGATTTAACATTGCAGTCTATGAAACTCAAAACATACCCAAGTTGCAGAAAAGTAGCGGAGGAACCTTTTTTTGTCGCCGGCACCCATTGAAATGAATGAGTTTTGCAGCATTGTGAACCGGGGCTTATAAAGGGCCTCGCAACAGGAGTAAAGGAACCCAACGGTTAGGGGGGCCCTTCATGGTTGGCTGCACCAGGGCCCTGAAGGATCTAGTTACACCTCTGGGTGGGTGAGTGACAACTGTTCACACTAGAACTGGCTGCGGTTAACCCCTGCAGCACTGGAAGACAGCCACTCAGGGCAATATCCAGCGGCATAAATAACAGGCTTTTATATGAAGCAGCAGCCTGCAGGACCTGTAATAGTTACACCATTACAGGTAACTAATGTGTACGATGCCGTATCCCAAAATGAAAGAAAAAAACAAAAATACTAAACTTCATCTAGAAGCAATTACACATGGGCTTCAATAGGGAATGACCAGGCCATGTTTTGCCTGCATGGAATGCACAGATGTTCAATGGCCTCTGAGTGCAGGCAGTAGCCCCATCCATGTCAACTGAGAGGCGGTAGCCGCACAGAAACAGACGCTATTACCAATTTGACATCTGTGTGGGTGAGGGTATGTATCCCCGAACCCTCAATGCCAGCATTCGGGGACATGCACCAGCATGGATGTCTGATTGGAAGAAGCAGCTGTATCCATGCAGCCTCTGCTTTCCAACTGACGTGGATGGGACGGCCTGCACACAGATGAATGGAACACCAGTGCAGGCAAAACACAGCCCTCACATGGGTGTATACGTAAGCCTTCTTTACTATGCTACAGATCAGCGTTGGATTCCAGCCACAGTATGATCTGCATGGAGGTTATGATATCACCTTGTCTGTATGGGCTTTTTCCAGGTGTTCTACTTCCCTGCCGTAATGTGAAATGTGCTGGGATCCTGTCCAAGCTGGCATGTCTATATGAATACGGGAAGGACATTAGACTGCAAGCATTAATGACTGTGTACAGCCCCCAGGTTTCTGTGGAAACTTGGGGTACTAAGAAGTTTTCTACAGCCTAGATGCACAGACTGACAACATTATGACATCGTGCCTGAGAACTAGGAACACACAGATGCGCATTTCTAGTTCTCTGTTGCAAAGTTAAACTTCTAACAGTGGCACGTTTCATGTGGACTCAGCACAGTGGCTTAGTGAGCAGCACTTCTGCCTTGCAAAACTGGAGACCCTAGTTCACATTCCAGCCAGGACATTATCTGCATGGCGTTTGCATGTTCTCCCTGTGTGTGGATTTTCCCCGGGTACTTCCATGTACACTACAAAGACATCCTGGGAGGTTAATTGGTTCCTGTCCCAATGTACAATATCTCACAAAAGTGAGTACACCCCTCACATTTTTTGTAAATATATTACATCTTTTCATGTCACAACACTGAAGAAATGGCACTTTGCTACAATGTAAAGTAGTGAGTGTACAGCTTGTATAACAGTGTAAATTTGCTGTCCCCTCAATATTTTGTGTGGCCACCATTATTTTCCAGCACTGCCTTAACCCTCTTGGGCATGGAGTTCACCAGAGCTTCACAGGTTGCCCCTGGAGTCCTCTTCCACTCCTCCATGATGACATCACAGAGCTGGTGGCGTTTAGAGACCTTGCGCTCCTCCACCTTCCATTTAGGGATGTCCGACAGATGCTCAATAGGGTTTAGGTCTGGAGACATGCTTGGCCAGTCCATCACCTTTACCCTCAGCTTCTTTAGCAAGGCAGTAGTAGTCTTGGAGGTGCGTTTGGGGTCTTTATGTTGGAATACTGCCCTGTGGCCCAGTCTCCAATGGGAGGGGATCATGCTCTGCTTCAGTATGTCACAGTAAATGTTGGCATTCATGGTTCTCTCAATGAACTGTAGCTCCCCAGTGCTGGCAGCACTCATGCAGCCCCAGACCATGACACTCCCACCACCATGCTTGACTGTAGGCAAGACACACTTGTCTTTGTACTCCTCACCTGGTTGCCACCACACACGCTTGACACCATCTGAACCAAATAAGTTTATCTTGGTCTCATCAGACTACAGGGCATAGTTCCAGTAATCCATGTCCTTAGTCTGCTTGTCTACAGCAAACTGTTTGCAGGCTCTTGTGCATCATCTTTAGAAGAGGCTTCCTTCTGGGATGACAGCCATGTAGACCAATTTGATGTAGTGTTCGGCGTATGGTCTGAGCACTGACAGGCTGACTCCCCACCCCTTCAACCTCTGCAGCAATGTTGGTAGCACTCAAAATGTCTATTTCCCAAAGACAACCTCTGGATATATCGCTGAGCACGTGCACTGAACTCCTTTGGTCGAACATGGAGGGGCCTGTTCTTAGTGGAACCTGTCCTGTTAAAATGCTGTATGGTCTTGGCCACCATGCTGCAGCTCAGTTTCAGGGTATTGGCAATCTTATAGCCAAGGCCATCTTCATGTAGAGCAACAATTATTTTTTTCCACATCCTCAGAGAGTTCTTTGCCATGAGGTGCCATGTTTAACTTCCAGTGACCAGTATGAGAGAGTGAGAACGATAACACCAAATTTAACACACCTGCTCCCCATTCACACCTGAGACTTTGTAACACTAATGAGTCACATGGGAGGGAAAATGGCTAATTGGGCCCAATTTGGACATTTTCACATAGGGATGGACTCATTTTTGTTTGCAAATGCGTGCCAACTAAACCCCCGTTTTTAACGCAGACTGTTGGACACTGGTTAATATGGTTGGTCAGTTGAGCTACGGAATGTTCTGTTTTTGTCTTTTATGTGTTTTTCCTTCCTTCCATGTGCTCCTTGCTGGGAAGGCCAGATATAGGTGGGGGCCGGGGCCATTTATTTGTTTGGGACTCATTTTTGTTGCCAGCGGTTTAGACATTAATGGCTGTGTTGAGTTATTTTGAGGGGAGAGCAAATTGACACTGTTATACAAGCTGTACACTCACTACTTTACAGTGTAGCAAAGTGTAATTTCTTCAGTGTTGTCACATGAAAAGTTGCAATAAAATATTTACAAAAATGTATGTAGATGAGACCTTGAGAATGTAAGCCCCCAGGAAATTATATGAATGAACAGTTTATAAAGCTCTGTGTCACTTGTTGGCACTTTAAATACTTTTAATAAAAAAATATGGGACTTAAAACGGAGATCCCCCCCACGAAAAAATTTTTAAGTCAGCAGCTACAAATACTGCAGCTGCTGATTTTTAATATTAGGACACTTACCTGTCCCAGGAAGCCCGCAATGTCGGCACCCAAACTGATCTTCATATTGGCTGTCGGGTGCAGCCGCTGCCATTGCCAGTAAGGGAACCCGGCAGTGGAGACAAATAAGCGGAAGTTCCACTTTTGGGTGGAACTCCTCTTTAAATCTGCATATCGTGGTAGCATAAAATAACTAAAATTATCATATTGTAAGAAATTATTAAAAAGATATCCTCTTAACAGCAAACACCCCAATTGGGGAAATCACATCCCTAGTTACTCAAGGACCATTGACCCCACTTGGAAGTATAGTGCTTAAGAGTGACTGCGTACACCATCTTAACACCTACAGTATACCACAAGCTGGTGCCCACTTATCCCCGCCCCCATCCCAATTTTGTTTATGCTTTCCTCTGTATATTGATATTTGTATTCCTATTTTTTTTTTTTTTTTTTTTAATATCAGTGTATTATAAATTGATATGTGTTAGTACAGACGATAGAGATTATATATATATATATATATATATATATATGCCTTGTTTTTCTGATCTACAAAAAAAAAAAAAACACCCTTCAATCAAATGTTATGGAAGAAAGAAAAAAAAAAAAACCCTACATCCTAATCACATTATCATAACTATGTAACATACGCAAACAAATAAAACTGCACAGACCGATAAATAACGTCTACAAATCATTAAATATAAAAAAAAAAAAAAAAAAAACACAAAACAAAAAAACTAAAACAAAGAAGAACAAAGTTACCAATTGAGGAAACAAAGTAACACATTTTTATGATCTGTAGTGTGGATTAGAGTGCATTACATAATACAGACACATGTGTCCCTCGTACTGCAGAGAGCGGATACACAGGGAGCGATGAATCATATACAGAGTCCACACACCCAATAAGAGGCGCTATTCCGCACTGCTGTTTAAATGTCTGCTCCTTACAATGCAAACACTGCTTCTATAGCCCACAGCCTGGACTACTAGATCTTCTACACAGTGTATACACACACAATAAATATATATATATATATATATATATATATATATATATATATATATATATATATATATATATATATATATATATATATATATATATATATATATATATATATCCTACATCCTAGTCACACTATCTCCTATAGAACTACTAGATCTTCTGCAGCCCACACTCTATATAACCATAACATGTCACTGGATGCAATAATAACCCCCAACATAGACATCAGTGGATGACTAAATAATACCCACAGCATTGGTGTCAGTGACTGCAATAATGCCCCCCCCCCCCCCCAATCCATAGGTGGAGCTTCCACTTTTGGGTGAAACTCAAGCTGGCCATACAATCTCTAAACTGATCAGCCACAACATTATAACCACCCACTGTACCCCGTTGGGGCATAGACACCACTAAACATATGTTGTGGTATCTGGCACAGAGCTGTCAGTAGCAGATCCTTTAAGTCCTGTAGGGAAATGTTTCTCAACTCCAGTCCTCAAGTACCCCCAACAGGTCATATTTTTAGGATTTCCCTCAGCTGTAGTAATTACTAAGGCAGTTAAACTGATCAAATCACCTGTGCAAAATAATGAAGGGAAAACCTGAAAACATGACCTGTTGGTGGTACTTGTGAAGTAGAGAAACATTGCAGGGTGTGGGGTCTCCATGGATCCGACTTGTTTTCCAGCACATCCCACAGATGCTCAATTGAGATCTGGAGCATTTGGAGGTCAACTCCTCAAACTTGTGTCCCTCAAATCATTCTTGAATTCCTCAGACCAGGCCACCTTCTTCCATTGCCCCGTGGTCCAGTTCTGATGCTCATGTGCCCATTGTATACAGTTTTGGCTGTGGACACGGGTCAGGGTGGACACCCGGACTGGTCTGTAGCTACACAGCTCCATACACAACAAACTGCGATGCGCTGTGTATTCGGACACCAAGAAGCCACAAAAACTTTTTCAGCAATTTGAGCTCCAGTAGCTCTTCTATTGGATAGGAATACACGGTCCAGTCTTCACACCCCACATGCATCAATGAGCCCGGGCCGCCCATTGCCGGCTCCCATTCCTTGGACCCCCGTTGGTCGGTCCTGACCGCTGCAGTCCGGGAACATCCCACAAAAGATGACGTTTTAGAGTTGATCTGACTCCGTCCTCTAACCATTACAATTTGACCCTTGTCAAAGTCACTCAAATCAAAATGTTTCTACTTTCAACACATCAACTTCAGGGACAACATGTTCACTTACATTCTAAAACATCCCACCCACATGCAGATGTCACCAGATAACCCATGTTATTTCACTTCGTGGTCATAATGTAATGGCTGATCGGTGTATACAATGTACAGATCTGATTCACCAGCCTGTCCTATCTGTAGCCAATCAGGCAGATCCCTGAACTACATGGCTAGGAGATCGTCCAATCAGACTGTAAAGTGTATGTCCAGCTGTATACAGACCGGACCTACAGCTATAGTGACCCAGAGGAACTACAACTCCCAGCAAGCCGAGTCTTGTAATACAGCAGCACTGAATCTACAGGTGACTTCCCAGTACAGGAGATGACCCCCTCATTACCCCAGTCTGGGCTCTCCGCACACTTCCTGGACCCGCTGTAGAGAACTTCTTCCTCCCCAGGGAACTCTCTGACCCCCCGCTCTTCCCTTCCTCCACCCTCCCGGTACACAAACCTCTGACATACACCGTGTGCTCCTACCTGTCCGCCCCGTGTCCCGGCTCCGCTGCCAGGAAGCCGCCAGCACCCACCAACAACTCACACCGCTTACTCAGGCTCACACACACACACTGCGCCTGCGCAGACACTCCCTGGAAGCTGAGCGCGGGGGAGTCTGGGAGTTGTAGTGAGTCAGTCACAGAGCAGGAATGTGTGTGACTGAGGTGTGACATCAACTCCACTCCCAGGAATAAAGGAGCACAACCCCATAGCTCCCAACTGTCCCTGATTCAGAACAAAGTCCCTCATTCCTCCTCATTTGTCCCTCATTTCTGTCTGATCTATATAGTTGTATATAAAATGCACTTTTTATCTCTCAAGAAGTGTGTCCCAGTGCAAAAGCCTTTACCCAAGTTCTAAATTACTGCATTTGTCAATTTTAAGAGCCAGTAGAATAGAATAGTAGTGGTTAAAAAAGCACTTGTAGGTTTAAAGGGGTTGTAAAGGTAAACATTTTTTCACCTCTATGCATTAAGGTGAAAAAAACATCAGCGGGGGGCGTTTTACTTACCTGACCCCTCGAAAGTCCCGCGCTCGCACTCGACATCCTCTTTGCCGATCAGCCTGATTGGTTATAGTGGATGGATTGAAAGCAGCGCAGCCATTGGCTTGCGCTGCTGTCAATCACATCCAATGACACAGCGCACCGGGGGGCGGGGCCAAGTGATACAGTGAGCGGCTATGGCTGCCGGCTGTATCACGGGAGCGTGCCCGCAAGCACTTCTCACCATGCGAGGGAGCTCGCATGAACGCGAGAAGTACTTGCGGGGAAAGAGCGGAGACAGCCGCCGAGGGACCCCAGAAGGCCAGGTTCAGGGCCACTCTGTGCAAAACGAGCTGCACAGTGGAGGTAAGTATAGCATGTTTGTTATTTAAAAATAAAAATACCTTTACAACCCCTTTAACTAATCCTTTTTGTTGTATAATTGTCCTTTAACCACTTCAGCACCTGGCCATTTTACACCCTTCCTTACCAGAGCACTTTTTGCGATTCGGCACTGCGTCGCTTTAACTAACAATTGCGCGGTCGTGCGACGTTACACCCAAACAAAATTTACGTCCTTTTTTTCCCCCTTGTGGGCGTCATATGACTATGGGCGGGTAGGGAAGTGGTTAAGGGGGCGTGGCAGGGTGTGTGTCCTATCCCTGCATACGTTTGCAAATAGGTGTCCCTCTTTCCCATATCAAAAAGTTGGGAGGTATTGCAATACGTTTATATACACACAGTGCTGTTCCACAGGTAAAGCCGGTTCACACCGCGGCGACTCGTCAGGCGACTTAGCCGCCTGACAAGTCGCGTCCCGTTCTGTAGTATGGAACCGTTCTAATAGGAGCGACTCAAGTCACTCCGACTTAGAAAAAGGTTCCTGTACTACTTTTGGGGCGACTTCAGGCGACTTGCATTGACTTCTATACTGAAGTCGTTTTGCAAGTCCCACGCTGAAGTCGGATCCCGGTCGCCTGAGGCAGTCGCGCTGCAAGTCGTGCTGCCTCAGTGTTAACCGGCTCTTATAGGCACATTTTATAAAATGCTATAAAAAATGAAAACATAATAATATTTAGAAAATGTTATAAAAATATAAAAATGTCACGGCACCAAGGTTGATATGGTGTCAGGGTGATTAATACTGAATACCATTACATTATCCACTTCAGCCCCGGACCAATTTGCAGCCAAAGGACCAGGCCCCTTTTTGCGATTCGGCACTGCGTCGCTTTAACTGACAATTGCGCGGTCGTGCGACGTGGCTCCCAAACAAAATTGGCGTCCTTTTTTTCCCACAAATAGAGCTTTCTTTCGGTGGTATTTGATCGCCCCTGCGGTTTTTATTTTTTTTGCGCTATAAACAAAAATAGAGCGACAATTTTGAAAAAAAAATGCAATATTTTTTACTTTTTGCTATAATAAATATCCCCAAAAAATATATAAAAAAACATATTTTTTCCTCAGTTTAGGCCGATACGTATTCTTCTACATATTTTTGGTAAAAAAAATCGCAATTAGCGATTATTGATTAGTTTGCGCAAAAGTTATAGCGTTTACAAAATAGGGGATAGTTCTATAGCATTTTTATTAATATTTTTTTTTTTTTTATTAGTAATGGCGGCGATCAGCGATTTTTTTTGTGACTGCGACATTATGGCGGACACATCGGACATTTTTGACACATTTTTGGGACATTTGTCATTTATACAGAAATCAATGCTATTTAAATAGCACTGATTCCTATGTAAATGACAGTTGTAGTGAAGGGGTTAACCACTAGGGGGCGGGGAGGAGTCAGTGTGACGTGTTGTGTTTTTTTTACAGTAGGGGGGCGTGGCTGTACGTCTGACGTCATTGATCGGCGTTCCCGATGACAGGGAACCGCCGATCACTGACAGTCAGTGTAGGAAGCGCGGGGAGAGGTTTGTTTACACAAACCTCTCCCCGTTCTTCAGCTCCGTAACCCGATCGCGGGATACCAGCGGCGATCAGGTCCCCTGGTCCCGCGGCCGTGGTCACGGAGCTCCCGACCGGGTCGCGCGCGCCCCCCGGGCAGGCAAATTAAAGGGGACGTACAGGTACGTGCTTTTGCCTGCCCGTGCCATTCTGTTGACGTATATCTACATGAGGCGGTCAGGAAGCGGTTATAATATATAATGAAGCGGTTAAACTCACCATAATGCAGAATCAGTGGGAGCCCCAAGTGTGTCACTTGCCACTGTGTGAAAGGAGCCTTATGCCGCGTACACACGAAGGGACAATCCCGCGGGATTATCCTCTGGACTGAAGTCCAGCGGATAATCCCCTCGTGTGTGGGCGCTGGCGGACTTTTTGGCGCCAAAGTCCGGCGGACCAAAGTTTTAAGTTTGGTTTTAAAATTATCCGCTGGACTGCCAAGTCCAGCGGACAATCCCGCCGTTAGTGGGCAAGTCCGCGGGACTTTTGAAATGAACGGACTTGCCGCTCATCGGCAAGTCCGTTCATTTAGCACGTGACTTCAGGTTACGTAGCTAGCGTAGGCAGTAAATGCCGCCGCGCTAGCTCCGCGACCTGGCATGGATTTAAAGGGACTCCCCACGCCGAAAAAACGGCGTGGGGGTTCCCCCCAAATCCATGTCAGACCCTCATCCGAGCACGCAGCCTGGCAGGCCAGGAAAGGGGTGGGGACGAACGAGCGCCCCCCCCCCCCCCCCCTCCTGAGCCGTACCAGGCCGCGTGCCCTCAACATGGGGGTGCCCTGGGGAAAGGGGGGCCGTGCGGCCCCCCCCACCCCAAAGCACCTTGTCCCCATGTTGATGAGGACAAGGGCCTCTTCCCGACAACCCTGGCCGTTGGTTGTCGGGGTCTGCGGGCGGGGGCTTATCGGAATCTGGGAGCCCCCTTTAATAAGGGGCCCCCCAGATACCGGCCCCCCACCCTATGTGAATGAGTATGGGGTACGATGTACCCCTACCCATTCACCTAAGGTGTAAAATGTAAAGTAAAAAAAAACACCCACACTTTTGAAAAAATAGTTTATTGCACTGCTCCGGGGTCTTCTTCCGTCTTGGGGGTCTTCTCGCCGGACTCCCCCGCCATTTACCAAGCTCTTTTACCGAGCGGGGGAAGTCCGGCTACCTTCTTCGTCGTCGCCGCCGTCTGGGGGTCTCGATCCGCCTTCGGGGGTCTTCTTCCGTCTTGGGGGTCTTCTCGCCGGACTCCCCCGCCATTTACCAAGCTCTTTTACCGAGCGGGGGGAGTCCGGCTACCTTCTTCGTCGTCGCCGCCGTCGTCTGGGGGTCTCGATCCGCCTTCGGGGGTCTTCCGGGGGTCTCTTCTGTTCTTGCGGCGGTCGTCGTCTTCCGCGCCGCCGGCGCCTTCTCCTTCTTCTTGTCCTTCTTCTTGTTCTTCTTCTTCCGATGTTGACCCGACGCTCTCTCTGCCCAGAATGCCTGTGCCGCTCTGCGCTGAGACTTATATAGGGACATGGGGACAGGGTCACATGTTCATGTCACATGGTGACCCCGCCCCCTTGCGATGTCACAGTCCCGGAGGATGCTGGGACTGTGACAACACAAGGGGGCGGGGTCACCATGTGACATGTGCATGTGACCCTGTCCCCCATGTCCCTATATAAGTCTCAGCGCAGAGCGGCACAGGCATTCCGGGCAGAGAGAAGAACAAGAAGAAGGACAAGAAGAAGGAGAAGGCGCCGGCGGCGCGGAAGACGACGACCGCCGCAAGAACAGAAGAGACCCCCGGAAGACCCCCGAAGGCGGATCGAGACCCCCAGACGACGGCGGCGACGACGAAGAAGGTAGCCGGACTCCCCCCGCTCGTGAAAGAGCTAGGTAAAAGAGCAGAAGAGAGCGGAGGAGTCCGGCGAGAAGACCCCCAAGACGGAAGAAGACCCCCGAAGGCGGATCGAGACCCCCAGACGGCGGCGACGACGAAGAAGGTAGCCGGACTTCCCCCGCTCAGTAAAAAGAGCTTGGTAAATGGCGGGGGAGTCCGGCGAGAAGACCCCCAAGACGGAAGAAGACCCCCGGAGCAGTGCAATAAACTATTTTTTCAAAAGTGTGGGTGTTTTTTTTACTTTACATTTTACACCTTAGGTGAATGGGTAGGGGTACATCGTACCCCATACTCATTCTCATCGTACCCCATACTCATTCACATAGGGTGGGGGCCGGTATCTGGGGGGCCCCTTATTAAAGGGGGCTCCCAGATTCCGATAAGCCCCCGCCCGCAGACCCCGACAACCAACGGCCAGGGTTGTCGGGAAGAGGCCCTTGTCCTCATCAACATGGGGACAAGGTGCTTTGGGGTGGGGGGGCCGCACGGCCCCCCTTTCCCCAGGGCACCCCCCATGTTGAGGGCACGCGGCCTGGTACGGCTCAGGAGGGGGGGGGCGCTCGTTCGTCCCCACCCCTTTCCTGGCCTGCCAGGCTGCGTGCTCGGATGAGGGTCTGACATGGATTTGGGGGGAACCCCCACGCCGTTTTTTCGGCGTGGGGATTCCCTTTAAATCCATGCCAGCTTGCGGAGCTAGCGCGGCGGCATTTACTGCCTACGCTAGCTACGTAACCTGAAGTTACGTTCGAAATGAACGGACTGCTCCGTGTGTGGGCAAGTCCGTTCATTTTCAAAAGTCCCGCGGACTTTTGGCCGGCGGATTATCCGCTGGAGAAGTCCGTGCGTGTGTGGGCAAGTCCACACGCTCGGAAAGTCCAGCGGACCCAGCTGGAAAGTCCCACGGGATTGTCCGCTGGACTAGGTCCGCCGGCAAAAGTCCGCACGTGTGTACGCGGCATTAGGCTGACCATACTGTACATGTTCAATTTTCTTGAACAATTTTCCTTCAGATTTAACTTAAACTATGTACTGCAAGGCCCTGCCTAATGGGATACAATTGAAAGTTGTTTAGTTTGTTTAGCCTCATATTGTATGTTTTTTGTTAAATCTAAAGGGAAATTGTACAAGAAAATTGTACAAATCCAGCAAATGCTTTTTACCTCAGGACTCATTCACACAAATCTGTGTGGGTGGGGAGGTAGTAATAGGAGGCTTAACCGCTTCCCGACCGCCTCCTTTAGATATACGTCTACAGAATGGCACGGCTAGGCAAAGGCACGTATATATACGTCCCCTTTAATTGCCTAGCCGTGGGGTCGGGCCCGGTCGGGAGCTCTGTGACCACGGCCGCGGGACCAGCGGACCCGATCACCGCTGGTGTCCCGCGATCGGGTCACAGAGCTGAAGAACGGGGAGAGGTCTGTGTAAACAAACCTATCCCCGCGCTTCCTACTCTGCCTGTCATTGGGAAAGACGATCAATGACGTCAGACGTACAGCCACGCCCCCTACTGTGTAAAAAAACACAACACATCACACTTGGCCCCTTCCCGCCCTCTAGTGGTTAACTCCTTCACTGCCACTGTCATTTACATAGGAATCAGTGCATTTAAATAGCACTGATTTCTATATAAATGACAATGGTCCCAAAAATGTGTCAAAAATGTCCGATGTGTCTGCCATAATGTCGCAGTCACAATAAAAAATCGCTGATTGCCGCCATTACTAGTAAAAAAAAAAAATTATAATAAAAATGCTATAAAACTATCCCCTATTTTGTAAACGCTATAACTTTTGCGCAAACAAATCAATAATCGCTAATTGCGTTTTTTTTTTACCAAAAATATGTAGAAGAATCGGCCTAAACTGAGGAAAGAAAATGTTTTTTTATATATTTTTTGGGGATATTTATTATAGCAAAAAGTAAAAAATATTGCATTTTTTTCAAAATTGTCGCTCTATTTTTGTTTATAGCGCAAAAAATAAAAACCGCAGGGGCGATCAAATACCACCAAATAAAAGCTCTATTTGTGTGAAAAAAAGGACGCCAATTTTGTTTGGGAGCCACGTCGCAAGACCGCGCAATTGTCAGTTAAAGCGACGCAGTGCCGAATCACAAAAAGGGGCCTGGTCATTTGGCTGCCAATTGGTCCGGGGCTGAAGTGGTTAATTCTCCCCTCACAGGACCGTGAAAGAACCTGCACTCCAATTAGGTACAAGAACCCACGCAACAAGTTTGGAATCAACAGATTCCATTTATAGAAAGGGACTTGCCCTCCTGAAGATTTACCCTCCTTCATGACCAGGCTATTTTTTGCGATACAGCACTGCGTTACTTTAACTAAACATTTTTTTCCCACCAATAAAGCTTTCTTTTGGTGGTATTTGATCAGGTAGCTCTGGTAGCTCCTCCCCGCATAGTATAACCCCTTGGAGAAGCGCTCTCCTGGGGGGTTACCTTGCGTGTGCGCTCCCGGGTCCAGCATTTGCATCCATAGACGCAGAATGCCGGACTCGGCCCCGCCCATTGGATTTGATTAAGAGCAGCAGGAGCCAATGGCTGTGCTGCTATCAATCTACCCAATCAAGAGCCGAGACAACGGGCAGAGGGGAAGAGCGCGTCTCCGGCGTGGGAATTATGGGGGGGGGGGGCTGGGGGGTCGTTCAGAGAAAGATGTTTTTTTACCTTAATGCATAGGATCCATTAAGGTGAAAAAAAAACGAGGGTTTACAACCCCTTTAAGCTCAATAGTTGACAACCACTGATCTAAGCCCTCTCTGACAGCACATTCCATCCAGGAACAATTAAGCCTCATTTACATGAGCAACCAGTGGTGCTGGCAGATGCTGTTGGTGCAACCTATCTTTGGTTAAAAATAGTGATCAAGGTAGACGTTATGGGCTCCCCAGAGACAATACCATATTTGGCAGGTTTGCATGACTTTAATCTGATGTCTTTGAGAACTTGTAACACCTACACAGTTTAACAGATATTGACACATTACACTAAACTCCATTTACCTGCTAATAACCATGAAGTTTCACCAAACAAATGAGCTCAACCTCCTGGCTGTTATCGTATGCAGCAGGTGTCAGCCCCATCCACGTGATACTTAGAAATGTCAACGCTGGAGTCCATACATTATCCACAAAGTGTATTTATTAAAAATCAAGTGTTCTAATTAACAGCAAAAAACGATTGCATTTCAGCTTAAAAAGTCTTACTCATAGCTTTGTAACGGTTTGTAAAGTGAAAAGTGTTAGCTTTCTGCTGTATACCGGACCACTTGATTTTTACTAAATAAACTCTGATGAGTAAAGCTCAGAACTGAAAGGACAAAATTACAAATCCATTGGCAGGAAGGACAGCTCTCTATTTACTGTATGCAGTTCATCTCTGTATTTGACTATTTGCCAAGTTTTGATTTACAAGTTATATATTTTATTAGGCTTTATAAATAAAAATAATATACATGAGGTGCTCTGTGCAACTATCAGGGGTTAACATATATTTGATCCAAATTAAAAAATAGTTCTGCAGAGTGGAACACAGACTTTATTACTGTTTTACTGTATACACAACAATAATGTATGTAGTATTTGCTTTCATTTACAGGCAAAGCAAGCAAGTTGGAAAATTGTCTTTTCTCTATTATTCATTCTTTCCATTTCCCTAAAGCTGATACTGCTGTGTACAATGGAAACATTTTTCCTATATTTGTACTTGCTGATACTCAGTTGCTACCAGTGTGAGAAGACAATCTGTGGGAAAGAGTTGGTTACCCAGTGAACTGTTCACACCAGGATGGATGGTGCCATGCCCAAGCTGTAGAAAGACAAGCTCACTTTTTAAGCACAGATTATAAACCAGTGCTAATTGAAGGTAAATCACGGTGAGTGAATTTACTGTATACCACCAATTCTGAGTGTCATGGGAAGGAGCATTCAGCACATTAGCATGAATAGGGCAAGTAAGAGAAGAAAAAAGAATATCCTTTCGAAAAACAACACCATTTTAAAATGAGAGAAAGTATTAAAATCACCAAATATGACACATAACTTTTTCCCCAGTTTCCTTGCAACTAAAAAAACAGCTAGTCTGCAGTACAAGATTCTCATAAATCTATTGCACACACCCTTTACTGATAACTAACAGAGTACACCAAGTCCCAATACACAATGGGAGCTATCTTCTCATCCATAGCTGCTCAATAATTGTATCTAAGACTACTCGACTCAGCCTCCCCTTTAAACAAGGTTTTCCTAAAACTGTACTTCAGGCAAACAGCCAAAAAAAATGAAGGTGATCAATAAGGTTGCTGTTTTACCTGCCACAGATTTGTATTTTTGTCCACCCAGTCCTGAGGTTTGCACAGCTTTGTCACACACAGCATTCCATTTTTATTATGTTCTGTTTCCCAGGGGACAAGATACACGTAGTACTTTGTCCCAAGTGCTGTTGAAGGCCAGCTGTGAGGTCAGACAGGGCGCCTGCCATCCGACAACACAGCTAGCAAGGAGACGGCTGTTTGACAGATGGACTTTGTCTCCCAGCACTAGACTGCTTGACTGGAATATTTTAGCTGACAAACCTCCTCCCCTCACATTCCTTGTGAGATGTCGGGATGGGCAAGTGCTTGGTTAAAAAAAAAAACTATCATTGTATGACCATCTTCATATAAGAAGATAACACAAAATACTATTTTCAGGTACTTAGGGGTAATTATTTTTGACATTTTTAACTGCTAACTGGTCCCCTAATAAATTCGGTAGACATACTTACCTCTTCCTGACCACCCCATAGCAGATTTACTGCTACAGGGCGGCTACTCTATATGCATGATTCTGCACTTCTGGGTTTTGGGCCGGCAGCTCGCTCCTGCTGTGATTTTACACAGATGCGGACCCGATGTCTGTCAGGACCCGCCAATCGTTCGGCACTCTGACAGAATGACTGTCTGCCTATGTAAACAAGGCAGACTGTCATTCCGTGAGTACAGAAGACATGGATCCTGTGTTCCTGTGAAGCAAGAACAATGATCCATGTCTTCAAGTAGTACTTTTTTTGGTGGATATGTTTTATAGCAGAAAGTACATTTTTTAAATTTTTTTCAAAATTGTCGTTCCTTGTTCCTGGTCAGGAGCTGTGTTGGCTAAGGAGAATGTGCTATATATAGGGGAATAAAATCTCAAATCTTTTTTATTTGTATGGCTCTGGTGTACCACTTCGGAGATTTGGACTACCAGTTCCTACTGTACTTCACCCTTTTGAGGGATCTGCGCTACTGACCGCCTGTTAGGTCAGGGGTCCACTACATGAGGTGAGCGAAACAAGTATTTGGGAGTTGGAGGGACTGTCACTTCATATTTTGTGCTCCCGGATCCTTTCCAACACGTGGATACTTTCTGCTGGTCCTATCTGGGACTTGTGGTTCACCTTGCCTATATATGGACATTATTTATATCTGACTGATTTTATTGCGCTGCACTTCTTTTTTTTATTTTGTGTATACAGATTTATGTGAAGATCTATAATTGTTCAGCTGGCATGCTATTTTGTGTTTATATTTGCACTGATTGCATTTTTTATATATTTTTGTTTTACCTGCAAAGAAAGTGCATTTGTTTTATTTTTTAAAAGTGTTACTTATCCTTTAAGGCCTTCCATTAATTTCAATGGGCTACTGGACACATCAAAAAAAGTTGTAAGTGCTATATTTGTAATACAGTGTACTGCAACACACGATAGTAAGTTACTGTATGTTGTGGTGTGCTGCAACACACGATAGTAAGTTACTGTATGTTGTGGTGTGCTGCAACACATGTACATACAAGGTGCTTGAATGCACCAGAACACGTATTGCTGTACATTACACCAACACATACAGTGGTGTAAACAGGGCCTAAAGCATTTTTTAACACCCCACTGACACCAATGATTTTTCCCCCCTTGCTGACCACTGATCTGAAGGCATTGATGACAACCTTTTTGTGTCTGGCTGACCACCAACGTTGAGCATTTTATTTCCCACTGACTACTGACACCAGGCATTTTGTCCTCCCACTGACACATACCCATAATGCTGCATTCTATTCATGATGTTGTGTGTGGTTTTTTTTCTCAACAGAGGCTCGCTAACATGTATTCTGTAACGATTTAATAAAGTTCTTCTTTAAATCAGTCTCCTACAAAGTTTTGTCTGTTTTCTGCTTGGCTTTGTTTTATATTGGCCTTTAGGCATATGTGTGTCTTTGAGGCTCTTATTTATAGCACAGTAATTAAAAAGGAGCTCCGGTCCCCCCCACCCCCAAAATTAAAAG
Source organism: Lithobates sylvaticus (assembly GCA_028564925.1). Lineage (NCBI taxonomy): Eukaryota > Metazoa > Chordata > Amphibia > Anura > Ranidae > Lithobates > Lithobates sylvaticus. The sequence continues at coordinate 533,851,291 of CM053029.1, forward strand.
TCAGCAGCTACAATCAATGTAGGTAGATGTGGCGCTTACTAATTACTAATAAATAATACAACTAAATAACTTAATTCTCAAACGTGCATTAAGCACAGTGCAACAACACTAAAAATGTAAAGACGTGAAAAATAGCAATAAAGATGTGCTAATGATGATCAAATCATAAATAAATAATTAATACTTCTCATAATAATGCAGACAATCCTAGTGAATAATAATAACTGTGATCAAATTTCTTGTGAAATAATGAAACTGAACAATATAAAAATTGCTGCCAAAAAATAAAAAGTTCAATGTGCAAAAACATGCAAGATTAACGTGCAAATAGCAATTAGAAAAGTGCAAGTAATCATCCAAACAATGTCTTTAGATAGTGAAAAAACAAGTCCCATAAATGTGCAAAGGAAATCCACACAGATAAATCCACACTGTGTAATTTGAATCATCAATGAAAAAGTGCAAGTGCCAACATCCAGATAATCTCCACCACTCGATGTGCGCCACACTATTTGCCCCAGCCTCTCACCTCATGTAGAAAAACAATAGGCCTCTCTGTAGATTCACACACTGATCGATTGATTCCCAAAACACTCCTCAGCGTGGTCACACTTACAGGGCAATAGAACACTGACTGATCGATTCCTGGAACACTCTTCAACGTAATTCATGTAATTCACAGGACAATAGGGCTCATTTGCATGCAGGGAAAAGAGAGGGCTCCCATAGTGTAGTAGTTCTCAAAAAAATATTTTAATATAGCAACTTACATTTAAAGTTAAAATCGAACAGCACAAACAGCACTGTGTATTCCAATACTTCCGGTCTCGGCCGCGACCGGAAGTGACGTCACCCGTCTCTCTTCTGACGCGTTGCGTCACTGTTCACGCGACTTTTTCAAAAGGTATATGCTCCAATATATAAAGTGATTGCGAGATAAATCTGTGAACCAGTTGTCTGTTGATAATCCACCACCAATAGGAAATAGGCTTACCAGACAAGTTGAACCCAACTAGGCATACGCCTGATGAGTCAACAGAGCTTGTGGTGTAACACACCCAGGGAAGAAAATCAGCATACATGGTTTCCGATGTAGAACAATCAGACAGAGGGCCGTCACAATGTATAACAATGTATAGCATCAATCAGTATCCACCAAGGGAACAGTAACCAAAGATCAAGAACAGATCCTCCCAGTATTATATATGGTAAAAGGAAAAAAATTGGGCCACATAGTGTGATTCCATTTACATAAAAGGCATTTTATTGAAATAAGTAAAATGGTCACTCATATTTGAAAAGACATTAAAAGGCATGTAAGTAAAATCAAATATTACAGTGGCATCAGCAGAGCCGTCCCATAGTAGAGGTAGTATTCAATCCACTGGGTCCAGAATTGCCTGAATTTTCACACTGAATCTTTAAGAATCACAGACATTTTCCTAAATAAGAACTATGTTTTCCCTCTGAAATAATGGGAATAGAAGAACACCACTCTTGCCAAAACTTGCTTTGCCACTGTGAACAAAAATATCAAGAGGACAACAATTTGAATACATACATCTATATGGTTTCTGGTTCAACAGTGCCTCCCTGAGTGACTTTCATATTTCCTTACTCAGAATGGTGTACACTAATTGGTGAGTGAAAATGTAGGTGAGTGAAAAATATAGTACAGAAAAAGTGCTGTGATCCAGTCATTTATTTTTGACTCTGTGTTAAAAAAATGTGCATTTAAATCACATTTGATCACAAGATTGTACATGGGCTCTTTTTGATTAATTTATATTAAACACCAACTACTCCCTTAAGCCCTGGTTCACACAAGTGCGGCTTTGAAATCTTGCTACTTCAGCGTTATTTCAAAGCGACAGATTGATGCGATTTGGACCTCCGATTGCAATGCGGCCTGCGATGATGTCACAAAAAAAGTAGTGCAGGGAGCTTTATTGTAGTTGCTGCGAGTGGCAACAATTTAAAAGGGTTCCATTGCCAGCAATGGGGTGTGGCTTGTTGTGCAATTTTTAATTACATGACAAATCGCACTGGTGTGAACCAGGGCATAGGGAAGAATTTTTTGTTTTGACACACACACCAAAAATGTGTTAAACTGGATATAGAGGGAGAAACTGTCACCTGGTCCCAATGATTTTTCTATAGTAATGAGAATTTTTTTTTCTGTAGTAAGAGAAAAATATGAATTGTCTGCAGATTAGACTGTGGAATATACAAGGCTTTCCTACATGGTAAAAGAAGAACCAAAATGGAACACTGTGTAAAATCTGCATAAACACAGAATGCAACGATATGCAAATCTCATAAACCCATATTTTATTTACAATACAAAACAGAAAACATATAAAATGTTTAGACTGAGAAAATGTACTATTTTAGGAAAACATTAGGTCATTTTGAAATGAATGGCAGCAACACGTCTCAAAAAAGTTGGGACATGTTTACCATGGTGTTGCATCCCATCTGTAAATGCCTGAGGAGTCACTGGAGTTTTGGGAGAGGAATGTTTTCTTATTCTTGCCTGATAGGATTCCTGGGTCTTCTTTGTCGTATTTCTAGTTTCAAGATGCACCAATTATTTTCAGTTGGAAAGGTCTGGACTGCAGCCAGGCCAATTAAGCACACTTCTACTATGAAGCCATGCAGTTGTCGTAGATGCAGTATGCAGTTTAGTATTGAAATATGTAAGGCCTTTCCTGAAAAAAGACATTGTCTGGATGGGAGCATATGCTGCTCTAATACCTGGATACACTGTATCTTTCAACATTCATGGTTCCTGGTGACTTTCCAGATCTGCATGCTACCCATTCCATACACATAAATGCACCCCATACCATCAAAGATGCAGGCTTTTGATCTGAGCACTGATAACAAGCTGGAAGGTCCCTCTCCTTTTTAGTCCGGAGGATGCGGTGCCCATGGTTACCAAAAAGAAAGTCAAATTTTGATTTGTCTGTCCACAGAACAGTTTTCCACTTTGCAACAGACCATTGTGGCCCAGAGAAGATGGCAGCATTTCTGAAACATGTTCAGATATGGCTTCTTCTTTGCATGATAGAGCTTTGCATTTTTGGAAAGCATGGCGAACTGTGTTCACAGACAGTGATCTTTGGAAGTATTCCTCAGCCCATGCAGTGCCTGTGCAGTGAATCGTGCCTGGTTTAAAGTGGTTGTACACCCTGACATTTTTGTAAATATTTTATTATATCTTTTCATGTGATAACACTGAAGAAATGACACTTTGCTACAATGTAAAGTAGTGAGTGTACAGCTTGTATAACAGTGTAAATTTGCTTTCGCCACAAAATAACTCGACACACAGCCATTGATGTCTAAACCGCTGGCAACAAAAGTGAAAATGTCCAAATCGAGCCCAAAGTGTCAATATTTTGTGTGGCCACCATTATTTTCCAACACTGCCTTAACCCTCTAGGGCATGGAGTTCACCAGAGCTTCACAGGTTGCGCCGGGAGTCCTCATCCACTCCTCCATGATGACATCACAGAGTTGGTGGATGTTAGAGACCTTGTGCTCCTCCACCTTCTGTTTGAGGATGCCCCACAGATGCTCAATAGGGTTTAGGTCTGGAGACACGCTTGGCCAGTCCATCACCTTTACCCTCAGCTTCTTTAGCAAGGCAGTGGTTGTCTTGGAGGTGTTTTTGGGGTCGTTATCATGTTGGAATACTGCCCTGCGGACCAGTCTCCAAAAAAGAGGGGATCATGCTCTGCTTCAGTATGTCTCACAGTACATGCTGGCATTCATGGTTCTCTCAATGAACTGTAGCTCCCCAGTGCCGGCAGCACTCATGCAGCCCCACACCATGACACTCCCACCACCATGCTTGACTGTAGGCAAGACACACTTGTCTTTGTATTCCTCACCTGGTTGCCACCACACACGCTTGACACCATCTGAATCAAATAAGTTTATCTTGGTCTCATCAGACCACGGGATGGGTTCCAGTAATCCATGTCCTTAGTCTGCTTGTCTTCAGCAAACTGTTTGTGGGCTTTCTTGTGCATCTTTAGAAGAGGCTTCCTTCTGGGATGACAGCCATGTAGACCAATTTTATGCAGTGTGTGGCGTATGGTCTGAGCACTGACAGGCTGACCCCCACCCCTTCAACCTCTGCAGCAATGCTGGCAGCATTCATACATCTATTTCCAAAAGACAACCTCTGGATATGACGCTGAGCATGTGTACTCAAATTCTTTGGACGACCATGGCAAGGCCTGTTCTAAGTGGAACTTGTCCTGTTAAACCAATGGCCACCGTATTGCAGCTCAGTTTCAGGGTCTTGGCAATCTTCTTATAGCTTAAGCCATCTTTATGTAGAGCAACAATTCTTTTTTTCATATCCCAAAGAGTTCTTTGCCATGAGGTGCCATGTTGAACTTCCAGTGACCAGTATTAGAGAGTGAGAGCAATAACACCAAATTTAACACACCTAATCCCCATTCACACCTGAGACCTTGTAACACTAACGAGTCACATGACAGGGGGGAGGGAAAATGGCTAATTGGGCCCAATTTGGACATTTTAACTTAGGGGTGTACTCACTTTTGTTGCCAGTGGTTTAGACATTAATGGCTGTGTGTTGAGTTATTTTGAGGGGACAGCAAATTTACACTGTTATACAAGCTGTACACTCACTACTTTACATGTAGCAAAGTGTAATTTCTTCAGTGTTGTCACATGAAAAGATATAATAAAATATTTACAAAAATGTGAGGGGTGTACTCACTTTTGTGAGATACTGTATATCCACTTGCCTACCAGGCCAATTATGACATTTCTCTACTACTTTTAAAAATCACCATTTTTTTTTTTGCTAGAAAATTGCACAGAACCATCAAACATTATATATGTTTTTTTAGTAGAGACCCTAAAGAATAAAATGGCGGTCATGGCAACTTTTTTGTCCCACAGCAATTTTTCAAACGCGTTTTTTTTTTTTTTTGAAAAAAACTATTTCATGCATAAAAAAAAAAACAAAAAAAAACCCAGAAAAGTTAGCGCAATTTTTTTGCATAATGCGAAAGATGATGTTACGTCGAGTAAATTAATACCTAACATGTCACACTTCAAAATTGCACACGCTCCTGGAATGGCGCCAAACTTCGGTACTTAAAAATCCCTATAGGTGACAATTTAAATTTTTTTACAGGTTACATGTTTTGAGTTAAAGAGGAGGTCTAGTGCTAAAATTATGGCTCTTGCTGTAATGTTTGCGGCTATACCTCACATGTGTGCTTTGAACATCGTTTACATATGTGGGCGCGACTTACGAATGCGTCCAACAAGAGGGTCTCTGTTTGTTCTATGTATGCATTCGCTTCTGCAAAAGAACATGCGGGGACAAGGGCGCTTTAAATTTATTTTTATTTTATTTTTATTTTTTTAATTTTATCTTTTCTATTCCTATTACAAGGAATGTAAACATCTCTTGTAATAGGAATAGTGTGTGACAGGTCCTCTTTACAGTGAGATCTTGGGTCAATAAGTCCCCAGATCTCACCTCTAGGTTGGGAAGCCTGAAATAAAAAAAAACAAAAGATCCTGACTTTCCAGCCAAGGCGACGGCATTCTTTCAAATGCAGAAGTCGGGCGTGATGTGATAACATCGTGCCCGGCCTCCGAAGAATCATAGAGATTCCAGGAACCCTCCGGCCTGCCGGAAATCTCTATGGTCAACATCCACCACCGGTCGGTTCCTTCTTTGGTCCGCTGATCGCAGGGGTGAGCCGGGAGAAGCACCGGAGAGCGGCGGGAGGGGGGTCACCTCCCGATGCTTATAAGAACGATCAAGCAGCTGTGACTGTTCTGCAGGCATCATTCAGAAATCACTGCTCAAACTCAACGACGTGTATATATATATATATATATATATATATATATAGACAGCTGATGTGAAGAAGTATATATGATAGGTCTTGTGTTAGATGGTTAGATGTAAAATATCTATCTATCTGAACAGCAACGATGTTGTATGCTGTTTTAAAGATACGCTTTATATTTTAAAATTTATAAAACAAATGATTTTAAACAATTTTATTATGTATTGATTATGTGTGTCAACTATAGTACCTATAAAGTCCCAAATAATTCTCTAAGAAGGGTTGTTCTTTTTGGTTGTACTAAATGGTTGGATACATTCCCTGAAAGGAAGTAGATTATGCCTCTTATTTGAATATAAAAAATGTAAACAGTTTCAATAATATGGGGATAAAAGTGTCCACTACATTAACTACGGTAACTAAATTCCTTTAAACATTGAACTCCTGTTGGCCAAAGGTAAATATAATTGTGGTATTTGGTGTAGGCTACCTTTGTCTGTCATTGGCAAAGCATACGGTATCTAGTGAAAATAACTTGGATTCCTCATCTGCTTTACACAATACCCCAGTAGGGATCCCTTTTTAAGAGCATTGACTCCCTATTTAAGGGTCTCATATGTAAATGAAAACAAGCCAGAATTAAATACAAAACTCTTCAGTTTGCAAAGGGTGAGGGGGGACCTAGCAGTGTCCAACACTAAACTTTATTTTGTGGAATCCCAGCTTCAACAAGTGTCAGGGTGGAGTACCGTATTTATCGGCGTATAACACGCACTTTTTCCCCCTTAAAATCGGGGGAAAGTCGTGGGTGCGTGTTATACGCCGATACCCCCCCAAAAAATGACAAAAATGGCAAGCGCCGACGAAAAATAGCGAGCGCTGCCGAAAAAACCCGAAGCTCGGCTGAAAAAACCTGAAGCGCCCCCGGAAAAAGTAGTCCCGCCTCCCTGCGCTTGCTCCGGAAACAGCAGGGAGGCGGGGCCGCGAGCTTAGCCGTCCGAGTCGGCTCGGCTTTTTCCGGGGGCGCTTCGGTCTTTTTCGGCCGTGCTTCGGGTTTTTTCGTCGGCGCACGCGACAGAGCGTCTCGGCGGCGGGAAATTTAAACCCGGAAAAGACTGAAAATGACGCTGGCAACCTACAATGGCACAGGGCAAGGCTGCAATGACGCTGGGCAAGCTACAATGACGCTGGGCAAGGCTGCAATGACGCTGGGCAAGGCTGCAAATGACGCTGGGCAAGCTACAATGACGCTGGGCAAGCTGCAAATGACGCTGGGCAAGCTACAAATGACGCTGGGCAAGCTGCAATGACGCTGGGCAAGCTGTAAATGACGCTTAAATGTAAGTTGTTTTTTTTTTCCCTAAACTTCCCTCCTAAAACTTTTTTTCTTAAAATGCCCTCCTAAACTTGGGGTGCGTGTTATACGCCGGTGCGTGTTATACGCCGATAAATACGGTATATTGGACACCACTGATCCATCCCAGAGGGTAATAGCATCCATTTTACCCCCCAATAATCCCTCATATCTCTCTTGTAGACCGGTAACTTCCTAAAGGGACCACAGCATCCTTCACCTAGGCTTCTAAATAAAGCATGATCTACTGTGAAGACAATTACCAATCATAAGGGATACACACAACATACGCAAATAGGAAACAACTTGAGTTTGACAGAGCAATTGAAGTTAGAAAGCTTTAAAAATGGAATGGGACTGCTATAAGTTTACTTCACAAAGTCTACCAGGGTAACATTCTTAAACCCTACCAATTACTGCAAGAGGAATATGGTCTCACTAGACAATAATTTTTTCAATATTTGCAAAAGCCATACACTAGAGGCCTAATCCCTCCTAATTCCTCTAATATCTTCCTAAATACTCTCCCTAGTGGCACAATTCACAGATACAAGGAAAGGGCAAATAACTTATGTGTATTCTATCCTCCTCCCAACTTTAAATACAAGATTTGTCTACAAATATATACGCCTTAGCAATAGCCATCGCCATACTTCCTAAGGTAGTCATTCCAAATCTACGTACTAAGTATTAAAGCTACAATAATTGCTTGGAAACACATACTTTCCAAAACTAGACATATCAAAAAAAAAAAAAACGATGTCTTCGCACAGAAGTTATTAATTACTGTAGAATACGCTTGTCAGTGCACGAATGGACCAAACGGGGATTCCGATTATGTGAAAATCTACCCTCGAGCTACAGAAATATTACTATGAGTAAGCTTGGAAAGTGTAAACGTTTAAAGGACTTCAACCCTAATAACTTGACAGAAATCCCATCGATAATTTGGGAATACTTTTCTCACCATAAAGACCATAGTAAGAAAGGCATTTCCTTTTTCTATGAGATTCACTCGTCCCAACAAAATAATAAAAATGTCCATATGCTGAAATGGGAGAGAGATCTCAATCAAACCTTCTCCTGGGACCAGTGGAAAAAATCATTCCAAATAATTAACAAATCATCATCATCATGTATAGAACACTGGGACAATGCTCAAAAAATAATCAATCGGTGGTATTTAACCCCGTACAAATTATCCAAAATCTATCCATCCACACCAGACATCTGCTGGAGGTGTAACGAACAAACTGGAAATCTTTTACACACTCTTTGGAGTTGCAAAACCCTGAAAAGCTTTTGGGACTCAGTCTCAACTTTCATAGCAGATATTACAGGAAACCTTTCCACGCTTACTCCCGCTTCAGCTTTATTAGGTATAGACCTGGAGAAATATCCCACTATACACAAAACAATTGTAGTCCACATATTAATAGCATCAAGACTCACAGTAGCTTACCTATGGAAATCTACGGAAGCACCCAATCTATCCACTGTCATAACCAGACTGAACACCCAGGCACAATTTGAACTAATGCTAGCTTATAAAAACCACTCCACTACCACCTTTAGTAAAAAAAATGTAATTTGATTATCTCACCCAAGAGCCTCCATTTACCTAAAAGAATGTATAATTTAAATACTTCTTACAGTTTGTAATAACTTGATCAAAGAACTATGCAATCTCCCGATGCAGAACACTATCTCGGATATTCCTTATTTTTTTTTGGTTAGTAGTTACCGTATTTATCGGCGTATAACACGCGCCGGCGTATAACACGCACCCCAAGTTTAGGAGGGAATATTAAGGAAAAAAACTTACATTTAAATGCCCATCAATGCAGCCTTGTCCAGTGTCCATCTGCAGCCTTGTCCATCATTGCAGCCTTGCCCAGTGCAGCCTTGCCCAGTGCCTTTGCAGCCTTGCCCAGTGCAGCCTTGATTTAAAATTAGCGCCGAGTGGAGAGGACGAGCGCCGCGTGACAACATACCGAAAGCCGCGTGTATTTTCGGCTAGTCTCGGGCCGGCTCCTCTCGCAGTCCCGCCCACCTCCACTGATTGCTCGCAGTCAGGAGCCGGACTGCGAGAGGAGCCGAAAATAGCCGAACTCGGATTTCTTTATGTTGTCGGCGCTCGGCTCCTCTCGCAATCAGTGGAGGTGGGCGGGACTGCGAGAGGAGCCGAGACTAGCTGAAAATACACGCGGCTTTCGGTATATCGGCTCCGCTCGCTCCCCTCAAAAAAAAAATCAGCGGGAGATCGGCGTATAACACGCACCCTCGATTTTCCCCTGATTTTAAGGGGAAAAAAGTGCGTTTTATACGCCGATAAATACATAATACAAAAGTATTTTTAATTTCCCCCTCCCATTATAATTTCTATAATTAAAGTTTGTTTTTACTGAGGCATAGTTAAAGTGGTGACCTTCCAGGCCTACAGCTTGTACCCATTTGGGGTAGGATGGACTAGGCCATCAAGGTTCAAACAAATAATATATTGCATGCCTTATTATTTACTGTATTACAATGTTGTGTAATATATACAGCAACTTTTATGAATATGTTTTTGATTGATAAAATAAAAAATTATTGATAAAAAAAAAAAAAAGAAAAAAAAAAAGAATATTGGAATTAGGACCTTGGTCCCCTGGACCCTGACCAATGGGACAAGACTTGAGAGACTGTCCCAGCTGTCTCCCTCTCAACCCACAAATGTACAAAATAGTTTTTACTTCACAGAGTGTATTGTACACCTTGGGGCCATGAAGACTTACTTGTACTAGATGCTGTGGAGACACATGTAGTCTCATCCATGTGTTGTGGAGATGTCTGTAATTATTTAGATATTGGATTTCCATATTTCAAATGTTGAACATGTTGTACTTATTACAACTTCTACAAAAATCAAAAGTGGGTATAATAAGCATTCTCCCCCTGGATGTAATTCCTGAGTCTCTACAACTGGCGCTTACAAGGTTACTTTTTGTGGCTCAGAAACTGCACAGAAGTTGACCTCTCCAGTTTGTCCAAAGTTCACTCAATGGAATACTCAATACTGTCAACTTCTCGTTGAAAAGAGGAAAGTTTACATATCAGTATAGAAGATGCTCTAAAAAATTATTTAATCTGTGGATGTCTTAACCCCCCCCCCCCCCCCATTTTGGCCCTCTGTCCCCCATCGCTTTGGTCAGGTTGCTATATTAAAAATTCCAACCTTGCACACTTCCAGTAAAACATAAAAACATAGGATCAAATCGTATAAATGTATTTTCAGTTTGCTAGCACTTCACAATCTTCGCGCTTTTTTACCTCTATATCTTTTTACGCGAGAACTTAATGTTAATTTTGACTGCTTTAACACGCCATCAGATTTTTAAATAAAATATGTATTTTCTTGCTTATACAGTATAACTATCACAGACATTTGTATGTGTTGTTATTTGCAGAGTTTTACTCCCAGCTTTCCTGAAATACATCGGTGTTGCTTCTCATGTCTTGCTACACTACAGTGTTGTATTTAGAACTCCAGCGGAAGGATTTGCCAGACCAACCACAACACAGCTGCAAATGAGTTCAAGAGATTGTGTGTATGTTGGACAGAGCCTGGAAACCTTTCTCCTAGAGGCAGAATCAGCAATAACCCCCACGATCTGAAGAGGAAATGCACACATTTGGAATTCATTATATTTCAGGCACTCTTTGCTCGCAGCCCAACAAAGTGAAAGACAAAAATGCAGATAATGTTGTTGATAATTTGCATGTGAATTTTATGAGATCTTTCCAGTTACGTTGTTATAGGGAATATAATAATAAACAGTTTTTATCTATACATGTAAAATACATCATCTTTATGTAAATAAAGTTAAAAGTGAGATTTAAAAAACTTGTACACAACTTGTATTGTGCTGCGGTATTATGCTAAAGTTGCATTTTACTGTTAACTGTGCGAAGTATGTAATGTGCAATATAGTATATAGAGTATAGGAGTCTGTAAGGCACAGAGTGCAGAGGTGTGTAATGTAAGGGTAATGTAAGTGCAAGGGTCATGTGTACATAACGCACAGAGTGCAGGTGTCAAACATAGGTAACGCATAGTGTGCAGGAGTCAGGAGTGTATAACGCACAACCAAAATTGCATCAATTACCCTTCCCCAGTCTCTCCTTTCAGTACAATTCCCCCCCCCCCCCAGTAAAAATGTTCTCTCCCCCCAACCCCCAATCTCCTCCCAGTATAAATTGTCCCCTTCTGCTGAAACCACCCCTCCCAGAACAAATATTTGACCCCCTACAAATACCCCTCCTAGGAACAAATGCAGCCCCCCCCCCCATCCTCCTTGTCAGCACAAATTCTCTATCCCATACCTCTGCAAGTCCCCTTCTTCTCCCAGCACAAACCCCCCCCCCCTCCCAGTACAAATCCTCCACCCCCTACAAATACCCCTCCTAGGAACAAATGCAGTGAATGCAGTGCATGGAAGTAAATGGTGAACATGGCCAGGTTGCCTCGAGCAGTGGGAGTGGATTAACTACCTTCCACCTGCACTATAGCCGAATGACAGCTACAGCATGGGCTTCCAGTGCCGGGAAGGCGTCAATAGACGTTCTCCCGTGATGCCGCGCGGGCGGCGCACTCTGTGATCGTCGAGTCCTTCCGACTCGGCTGCTCACAGAACAGGGTAAAGGACCAATCACATCAGGCCCCTTACTACGTGATCAGCTGTCAGCCAATGACAGCTGATCACAGTTGTAAACAGGTGCCGGTTATCTGCTTTTTTTCTCCTCACGATCAGCGGGAGGAGAGAAGCAGAAAGTCGGTAACCGGCTTCTGTTACAGGGACATCAGTCCCTGCCTTGGTGCCTGCCAGTGCTGCTAATCAGTGCCCACCAGTGCCACCTATCAGTGCCCACCAGTGTTGCTAATCAGTGCCCATCAGTGCCTCACCATCAGTGTCACCTGTCAGTGCTGCCTATCAGTGCTGCCTATCAGTGCCACCTCTCAGTGCCCATCAGTGCCACCTCTCAGTGCTGCCTATCAGTGCCCCATAGTGGCACCTATCAGTGAAGCCTCATCAGTTCCTCCTCATCAGTGCCCACCAGTGTTGCCTATCAGTGCCACCTCTCAGTGCCCAAGAGTGCCACCTTTTAGGGCCCATCAGTGCCATCTATCAGTGCCCATTAGTGTCACCTATCAGTGCCCACCAGTGCTGCCTTATCAGTATTCATCAGTGCAGCTGCATTAGTGCTCACAGTGCCACCTCATCAGTGCAGCCTAATCAGCGCACATCAGTGAAGGAGAAAAATTACCTGTTAGCAAAATTTTATAACAAACTATGAAATTTATTTTTTAAATGTTAGAAAATGTTTTGTTTATTTATTAAAAAATAGAAAAAACACAGTAGTGATTAGATACCACCAAAAAAAATCTCTATTTGTGTGAAAAAAATGATAAAAATTTAATTTGGGTACTGTGTTGCATGACCGCGCAATTGTCATTCAAAGTGCGACAGCGCTGAAAGCGGAATATTGGCCTTGGCAGAAAGGGGGTATAAGGGCCCAGTAAGCAAGTGGTTAAACAAAACCTGTGCCTATTCTTTGTCTACATTGCAAGCAAATGCTACAGTCCTTGTGACATGGTGTTAATCACTGTGCCACAAGTGACAGCTTCACACACACTTCTAAATCACAGGTCAAAGGATCATTATATAAAAACAAATTTCTTTTACTTTTCTGCACACAGGAAGCTAACACATTCTCTTAGCCTATCTTAAAAAAGAACTTAATTAACTGCTTCCCATCCGCCCTAAAGCAGGGCGGAAGCTGCGTGCCAAATCTTTCCGGTTAGGGGGCAGACATGCGTGCTGCCGGCAGCTCGTTTCCGCTGTGATTACACATGGCAGAAGGCCATTGGCGGGTGCCTGGTACTCGATGTCCACTGGCACGTCGACGACGATCGTGGGCAGAGAGACAGAACTGCTGTTTTGACGGGGGACGGGATGGAGTTTGTGTCCCTGCAAAGTAGGGAATAAATTCACCACTTCCCCTAGTAAAAGCACCTAACACAGTTAACATAAACACTGTTTAGGCATACATTTTACCCTTTGACCGCCCTAGGTATTAACCCCTTCTCAGCTAGTGTCATTAGTACAGTGGCAGAGCATATTTTTTGGACTGATTACTGTATTAGTGTAACTTGTTCCCAAAAAGTGTCAAAACTGTCAGTTAGTGTTGTATTGTCCACTGCAATATCGCAGTTCCACTGTGAGTCACTAATCGCTTTCATTACTAGTAATAAATAAATAAATAAATAAATAAAGACATAAAAATATCCCATAGTTTGTAGACACTATAACGTTTGCGCAAAACAATCAATATAAGCCTATTGTTTTTTTTTTTTACCAAAAATATATAGAAGAATACATATTGGCTTAAATTTATAAATAAATTCGATTTTTTTCACATTTTTATTTGTATATGTTTTATAGCAGAAAGTAAAAAATATATATTTTTTTCAAAATTGTCGATCTTTTTTTGTTTATAGAGCAAAAAAAAAAAAAAAACCGCAGAGGTGATCAAATAACACCATAAGAAAGCCCTATCTGTGGGAACAAATTACATACATTTTCTTTGGGTAGAGTGTCACATGACTGCGCAGTTGTCAGTTAAAGTTCACAGTGCCATATTGCAAAAAATGGCCTGGTCATGAAGTGGGGTAAATCTTCCAGAGGTCAAGTGGTTAAAGCCAGCAATTGTTCAGACAATAAACATTGTGGTCAGGACTTTGTTACAAAAAGCATAACATATATAGTGCAGTGGTCTGGACCATGTAGTGTTTACAGTGCAGCAATCAGGGCTAAGTAGTGCATAGTATAGCATAGTGTACAGCATGGGTTCTTAACCTGTGGTCCTTCAGCTGTTGTGGGAAACTATGGGGGAGAGTTAGGGCTCTTTCACACTGACAGACCGTATGTCCGTTTTTCATCCTTCCGTTTTAGGATGAAAAACGGACATACATGTATCCCTATGGGATAGCGGGTTTCAGCGGATGAGCATCCGCTGACACCCGCTCTCGTCCGTGCCCGCTATGCTCTGTTTCTGCAGACGGAGGAAAACCCAATTTTTTCATCTGTCTGCAGAGCGGATCGGATGACGACGGACTCTACGGTCCTTCGTCACCCGATCTCCCATAGGGGAGAGCGGCGCTCTGACAGGTCCGTCCCTGCACAGAAGTGCAGAGACGGACCTGTCATCTTCCTGCTCAGCGGAGATCGCTCCGGCGATCCCCGCTGAGAAAGCGGCTATCCACGGGGCGGATCTGCACTGATCCGACCCGTGTGAAAGAGCCCTTACTAAAACTGGAGAGTGCAAAAGCTGGTGCAGCTGAGTAAGGTAGCCAATCAGCTTCTAACTTCAGCTTGCTCAATTAAGCTTTGACAATAAAACCTGGAAGCTGATTGGTTTCTATGCAGAGCTGCACCAGATTTTGAATATGAATAAATACTGCGCTATCTAAATCATAGCAGCCAGCACAGAAGGTGTAATGGATATAGGATATGTGTAAAAATAAGTGCAGCGCTAAGATATCAAATTTAGATAAAAAATCATATACTGTGGCATGTAGCTAAAAATCGTATACTGTGACATATAACATATTAGTTCAAAAGTCCACAATAAAGCAAAAATTGAAGAAAGTGATTTCTTAGTGAAAAAAAAAAAATTCAGGTAGTGACATCCAAGAGTGTTGAGTGGTTATTTAAAAGTAAAAATAGATATGTGAATAAGTGTCCAAACAATGAAGTGACAAGAAGAATCCACCACCATAAGCATTGGCCGCTTACCAGAAAGCGTGGACACACACAGGTATACACCTGGTGAGTCAAACAGGCTTTATTAGGTTGGTTTAATAAAAGTGGAACATAAGAATTGCACTTACATGCTCCCAATGTAAAACAAGCTCTGTATGGAACAATGTTAGCGGTAGTGAGAGGATCAGCATGCGTTCTGCACCAGATTTTGCACTCTCCAGTTTTAGCAAATCAACACCTGAGTGTCCATATAGTCATAAGAGAACAGTCACAGCGTTGCAGGGATAGTACACTCAGTAAGGCACAGTTTAGCAGTGCGCCCCTCCAGCAGAAGACTGATTTACCAGAGGACGGCGTCTGCTGGAGGGGTGGCGGATGGTGATATAAATTAGCAACACACTAAATGAGGTGTGACAAAGTTAAAATTGACTTTGCAAGGAATACCCAATCATGTGCAAGGGAAAACAGGATTTATGCTTTCACATTATTAGACGACCAAAGTTAGTAACAATTTCACCTACCGTATTTATCGGCGTATAACACGCAATTTTTCCACTTAAAATCAGGGGAAAATCGTGGGTGCGTGTTATACGCCGATCCCCCGCCGATTGTCAGCTTCCCGGCCTTTCTCGTGGCTTTTGGCCGCTCTCGCCGACTTTCACCCACTTTCAGCCGCTCTCGCTGGCTTTCGGCGGCTCACGCGGGAGTGGCCGAGAGCGGCCAAAAGTCGGCGAGAGCGGCCGAAAGCTACATCCAGGACATCCGGCTCTGTGTCTTGGCGGCGCCATTTTTAAATGTACTGTAAATGACACTGGGGCAAGGCTGCAGATGGGTGCTGACAAGGCTGCAGATGGGAGCTGACAAGGCTGCAGATGGGAGCTGACAAGGCTGCAGATGGGAGCTGACAAGGCTGCAGATGGGTGCTGACAAGGCTGCAGATGGGAGCTGACAAGGCTGCAGATGGGAGCTGACAAGGCTGCAGATGGGAGCTGACAAGGCTGCAGATGGGTGCTGACAAGGCTGCAGATGGGAGCTGACAAGGCTGCAGATGGGTGCTGACAAGGCTGCAGATGGGAGCTGACAAGGTCTGCAGATGGGTGCTGACAAGGCTGCAGATGGGAGCTGACAAGGCTGCAGATGGGAGCTGACAAGGTCTGCAGATGGGAGCTGACAAGGTCTGCAGATGGGTGCTGACAAGGCTGCAGATGGGTGCTGACAAGGCTGCAGATGGGTGCTGACAAGGCTGCAGATGGGAGCTGACAAGGCTGCAGATGGGAGCTGACAAGGCTGCAGATGGGAGCTGACAAGGCTGCAGATGGGTGCTGACAAGGCTGCAGATGGGAGCTGACAAGGCTGCAGATGGGAGCTGACAAGGCTGCAGATGGGAGCTGACAAGGCTGCAGATGGGAGCTGACAAGGCTGCAGATGGGTGCTGACAAGGCTGCAGATGGGAGCTGACAAGGCTGCAGATGGGTGCTGACAAGGCTGCAGATGGGAGCTGACAAGGTCTGCAGATGGGTGCTGACAAGGCTGCAGATGGGAGCTGACAAGGCTGCAGATGGGAGCTGACAAGGTCTGCAGATGGGAGCTGACAAGGTCTGCAGATGGGTGCTGACAAGGCTGCAGATGGGTGCTGACAAGGCTGCAGATGGGTGCTGACAAGGCTGCAGATGGGAGCTGACAAGGCTGCAGATGGGAGCTGACAAGGCTGCAGATGGGAGCTGACAAGGCTGCAGATGGGTGCTGACAAGGCTGCAGATGGGAGCTGACAAGGCTGCAGATGGGAGCTGACAAGGCTGCAGATGGGAGCTGACAAGGCTGCAGATGGGAGCTGACAAGGCTGCAGATGGGTGCTGACAAGGCTGCAGATGGGAGCTGACAAGGCTGCAGATGGGTGCTGACAAGGCTGCAGATGGGAGCTGACAAGGTCTGCAGATGGGTGCTGACAAGGCTGCAGATGGGAGCTGACAAGGCTGCAGATGGGAGCTGACAAGGCTGCAGATGGGAGCTGACAAGGCTGCAGATGGGTGCTGACAAGGCTGCAGATGGGAGCTGACAAGGCTGCAGATGGGAGCTGACAAGGCTGCAGATGGGAGCTGACAAGGCTGCAGATGGGTGCTGACAAGGCTGCAGATGGGAGCTGACAAGGCTGCAGATGGGAGCTGACAAGGCTGCAGATGGGAGCTGACAAGGCTGCAGATGGGTGCTGACAAGGCTGCAGATGGGAGCTGACAAGGCTGCAGATGGGTGCTGACAAGGCTGCAGATGGGAGCTGACAAGGTCTGCAGATGGGTGCTGACAAGGCTGCAGATGGGAGCTGACAAGGCTGCAGATGGGAGCTGACAAGGTCTGCAGATGGGTGCTGACAAGGCTGCAGATGGGTGCTGACAAGGCTGCAGATGGGTGCTGACAAGGCTGCAGATGGGAGCTGACAAGGTCTGCAGATGGGAGCTGAGAAGGCTGCAGATGGGAGCTGACAAGGCTGCAGATGGGTGCTGACAAGGCTGCAGATGGGAGCTGACAAGGTCTGCAGATGGGAGCTGAGAAGGCTGCAGATTGGTGCTGACAAGGCTGCAGATTGGTGCTGACAAGGCTGCAATGACACTGATAAGGCTGCATTGATGGGCATTTAAATGTAAGTTTTTTTCCTTAAACTTCCCTCCTAATCTTGGGGTGCGTGTTATACGCCGACGCGTGTTATACGTCGATAAATACGGTACTTCGCTAAGCCAATAAAAAAAAATCCATCTGCAAAATGAAATTTAACTTAGCTTAGTGAATGCGGTGAAAGTATTCTGACTTCAATCATCCAATTATTGTATTGTTATTTCTTTTCCTTGCATGATTGGGTATTTCTTGCAAAGTGACACTTTGAAAGGGAGCATGCTCTAATCCAGTGTTTCTCAACCGTTTTGCCTTTGAGGAACCCCTAGCAAAAAGTCTGAGATCTCGGGGAACCCTGAAATAATTTTCATATCTACAGCTCACAGAACATTGAAGGAGCAGGAAACATTGCATGGGAGCAGGGTACATTACAGAAGAGGGAAGCAGGGCACATTACAGAAGAGGGAAGCAGGGCACATTACAGAAGGGGGAAGCAGGGCACATTACAGAAGAGGGAAGCAGGGCACATTACAGAAGGGGGAAGCAGGGCACATTACAGAAGGGGGAAGCAGGGCACATTACAGAAGAGGGAAGCAGGGCACATTACAGAAGGGGGAAGCAGGGCACATTACAGAAGGGGGAAGCAGGGCACATTACAGAAGGGGGAAGCAGGGCACATTACAGAAGGGGGAAGCAGGGCACATTACAGAAGAGGAAAGCAGGGCACATTACAGAAGGGGGAAGCAGGGCACATTACAGAAGGGGGAAGCAGGGCACATTGTGGGGCACACAGCTGGACACATTACATGGGACAGAGCACAGCACAGTGGGGACACATTGGCAGGCAGCTGACAGGTAGACTGGCAGGGAAGCGGCTGGAATACTATTACATATAGTAATGTATTACATACATTACATGAGACAGAGCACAGCGCACAGTGTGGGGACACAGTGGGTCACACTACTGTACCGGCCTCCTTTTTATGCAGAGGTGGCTGTTCTCAGTCCTCTAGTAGAGCGCTGTTCGCCACTGGTCCCTACTCCCCTCCTGCCCATCTCAGGACCCAGGTGATGTCATACAAGCACCTAGGATGGACAGAAGGGGAGGAGGGGGCGGCGGGGAACAGCAGTCCACTAGAGGACCGAGAACAGCCGCCTCTGCATAAAAAGGAAGCTGGTACAGTAGTGTGACCCACTGTGTCCCCACACTGTGCGCTGTGCGCTGTCTCATGTAATGTATGTAATACATTACTATATGTAATAGTATTCCAGCCGCTTCCCTGCCGGTCTACCTGTCAGCTGCCTGCCAATGTCAGGTAGATCATTGCTGAACCCTTGGGGGCCTCTCGCGGTTGAGAAACACTGCTCTAATCTTTTAGTAAAGCAAACCCACAATACATGGATATGGTGCAGAACACAATCATTTAAATCAATATTACTTTAACACAAAAAAGAGATAAAGGGTATGCTTGCATTTTTGTAGGCGTCCGTAACTGGCAGGTGCTGTTTGTAGGCAGCCCATTCAAGTCTATTAGGACACAGCAGTTGCATGGACACAGCCGTTCTTCCTAATGTAACAGGTATACGGATGCACAGTGCTGAACGCACACTGTCGGCATACAGGGCCGCTCACATGGACCCACACACCTGTCACATTAAGACAAGCAGCTATGTCCCTGCAGCTGCTGCATCTGTATAGACTTGAATGGACTGCCTGCACACAGCACCTGACAATTAAGGGGCGCATTAAAAAACAGCCCATTCACCGTATACAGGCATCGGGGTCCATGTGAACGCGGTCTAACACTCAAAGGCTCCTTTCATAGTAATGGCATTGTTTACCGCCTCCTCCTGAAAAGCAATCCATAGTGGATCGGTTTATGGAGGGTGGAGAAAAAAGTTTACGGAAATTTAGGAGTTGATATTGTCACTTCTTGATGCCTGATTTCTTTTGGATTTTTTAACCACCAATTGGTGATTTTGCATTGCAGGACCGCACTGCAACTGCAGGCTAAGTGCTTGGCACATGGTTGCAGAGGATCCTATTCACTTACATGAGAATGTTTTATAGGTGGTGCTGCCTGTAAAACTTGACATGCCACATTAAAATTGTCACACCGCAATTCAAAACATCACAAATGCGGCAATGTGTATTCGCCTGATATTTTGCCTCCTCACTGCATCTGAAAGGCAATGCACCACAGATCTTTGTTCAGAGAGGCAGTAAAGTCTGCCACATCTAAACTTAAAGCGGTATTAAACCTCAAAACAGAAAATCGAATTGAAATTGCTTTTTCCCTCTGTTTTCACCTGGTGATCTGGTCTTTTGGGTCTAATGCTGCTTTAATACATAGGAAAACCGCAGCACTAATGAACTCCATAAAAATAATAAGTAAAAAAAAAGTGCAGCTATTATAATTAGACTCCTACACCACTGGAAAGAATCCTCCACCGTGGTATTCAAATGGAAATTACGAGGTGCAACTGTGCCACTTCTACTTCAATCAAATTTCCACAGAATAAATGAGACTTCCATGAGAATCGAAATGGGTCACCATTACCACGTTTAAATCCAAGGCTTATCAGAAGGTTAGAGGTCAGTACAAGCATAAGTATGGTAAGTATGACTCAATCCCCATACAGGATTAACAAATGAACAGCAGAAACCTCATCCGTCTTCAAAATGCCACATCTGCTCACCAACAACTGCAACAGTGCAAATGACCCAAATGGCTTTCTTTATTCTTACAACTGCATATAAAACCAAACATAAAACACTTCTGAGTGTGCAGCGTATTCAAAATAGGCCGCTACATACGTGACTCTTGGCATGCGTGAACTCATCAGCATCCAGAAGCTCAGCCCTATGTGTTTGTCCCAATAGGACGTCCTCAGGGGCTCTGGACGCTGCTTTTACATTGCTCCATAGGAATGCAAATCAGCAGAAGAACCAATCGGTCAATAAGAAATACTAGACCCTACCCCAAAAAGTATACGGCCATCTTGTGGCAAAACATACATATAAAAGAACAAAGCATATATTAGAGTTCCACTTGTTTTTCTGTTTATTAAGAGTCAGCAGCTACAAAAAGTGTAGCTGCTGACTTTTTAACCACTTCAGCCCCGGAAGATTTGGCTGCGGAATGACCAGAGCATTTTTTGCGATTCGGCACTGCGTCGCTCTAACTGAAAATTGCGCGGTCGTGCGACGTTGTACCCAAACAAAATTGACGTCCTTTTTTTCCCACAAATAGAGCTTTCTTTTGGTGGTCTTTGGTCATCTCTGCGGTTTTTATTTTTTGCACTATAAACAAAAAAAAAGCGATCGTTTTGAAAAAAAACACAATATTTTGTACTTTTTGTTATAATAAATATCCCCATTTTTTTTTAAAAAAGCTATTTTTTTCTCAGTTTAGGCCGATATGTATTCTTCTACATATTGTTGGTAATAAAAATCACAATAAGCGTATATTGATTGGTTTGCGCAAAAGTTATAGCGTCTACCAAATAGGGGATAGATTTATAGCATTTTTATTATTTTTTTTTTTTTACTAGTAATGGCGGCGATCTGCTATTTTTATCGCGACTGCAACATTATGGTGGACACATCGACAATTTTGACACATTTTTGGGACCATTGGCATTTATACAGCGATCAGTGTTATAAAAATGCATTGATTACTGTAAAAATGTCACTGGCAGTGAAGGGGTTAACACTAGAGGGCGATCAAGGGTTTAACTGTGTTCCCTAGTGTGTGTTCTAACTGAAGGGGGATGGGACTAGCTAGGGGAAGAGATAGATCAGTGTTCATGCTTTGTATGAACACACGATCAGTCTCTTCTTTCCTCTGAGAACCGGGATCTCTGTGTTTACACACAGAGATCCTGGTTCTCGCCGTATCACGAGCCATCGCAGGAGCCCGGCGGTCATCGCGACCGCCGCGCACTCGCATCGGCTCCGGGGGGGAGCTGAGGGCACACGTGGCCAAAAAAAGAAGTGACATAACATGCCGGCGATTCGCACAGCTGAGCCATGTTGCCGCAGTATAACTGCGGGGGATGGTCGGCAAACAGTTAATAAACACACACTCACCTGTCCTACAGTCCAGTGATGCGGCCGCCTGAAGCCTCGGTTCTCTGGCCCCCCCTTCTCCCCCCAGCGCCGGCATCACTAGTGTGGGCACCTGGCTGTGACAGCTTGTGGCTTCACAGCCGGGTGCACAATGCGGATGCGTGAGTCGTGCTGCGTGTCCTGAATGGCCGAGCAATCCTCTGGGACCTGTGACGTGTCCCAGAAGATTGCAAGGAGGGAGAAAATAGGAGTCGCCTAGGTGGCTAGAGCATAAGTGGGAGCTAAGTACCAGTCAAAATTGTTACTCATCCCCCCCCCCACCCCCCCAAGGTGGTGCATGTCAGGGGGTTAGGAGTCCTTAAAGCAGAAGTTACACTTTTGGGTGCAAATCCGCTTTAATAGAATATTTGCCGTCACACTTCCCCCAGTGTTCAAATAGGGATATATTACAAAGACATAATCACTGCCAAGCTGCAATTGACACAGGTAGCCAGCCCTGTTAGTCCCATATGGACCAAACCAAACCAAAATAAAAAATCAGGAATGCGTGTGTGTGTGTGTATATATATTTATATTTATATATCAAGTGGTGTAAATATAAACACAACTATATGGCTGTAGCTAAACCATCATCTAATAGTCACATCACATAATTACATAACAAACACCAAAAATCATAGCTCCATCTAGTGGCCATATTACACTACAAATACTGTAGTCCAAAACAGCCGTCCTTTAGACACAATTGTACAAAGATCACTGATTTTCAGGAACACGTTAGGGTGTGGAAAAATGAAATTTATAGATAAGGCTATAAGGTGGAGGATTTGAATAGGGATATTGTAATGGTGCAAAGCTTGGATAGAGAAATAGGTAGGTGTTGAAAAAATGGTGGAGAGACGAGACTACTCAGGCTAAAGCTCAGAGCAAGAACATCTACAGAAGTGTCCACATCATGTTATCAAACTGGCAGTGTCTGTCTCTCCCCTCCTCAAATATAAACTGTTCTCTGATAAAATGTAACAAAAAAGAAAAAAGACCCCTCAACCCCACCAATTTACCACCAGCAAATGTGCCCACGCAAAAACAAGAAATAGCATTCTTTTTTTTTCTTTGAGTACTTTCATATATGTAATATAATGACACCTCATTCCTGACAAAGCCCTTTCTGAGGGCAAAACATGTTGAATTGGTGGGGCTAAGGGTACCTGTGTCAAATGCGGTTTGGCATTATGTTTTTAACTGGTTGCTGCCCGGCCACAGTACATTTACTGCGGTAGCGTTGAATGTGCAGGCTGGATACATGTACGTCATCCAGCCGCGGGCATGCAGCCTACCTCTCCCACAAACGCTGTGCCCACCGGTACACCACAACCGCATTTATAACAGCTTTGATTCATATAGTTTTGCTGTGATTGGCCCACGGTACCTGGGCCAATCACAGCACCCTGTATGTGATAACTGTGGGCCAGTCACAGCACAATAGTAATCACAGCTGATGATGATGAAATTAATGTAACCCATTAATGACAATTCAAACCATTGCTGTTAAAAAAAAGGAAAAAACTTGAAAAAAAATGTTTTAGTTTTTTTTTTTTTAACATCGTGTCACCAGTCAATTTTCCTGACCACTACCACACCAGTCATATGATGACGCTGTACTGCACTGGTGACGGTAGGTAAAAAAACAACACCAAAACACAAATTCTATTAAATTTCCTAATTTTCCCAAAAAATTACAATTTTAAAAACCTTGCCATGCATCTTACTAAATACCTCAGACTATCTACTTTTAAAAAAGGGGTCATTTGGGGGGTATTTGTACTGTCCTGGCATTTTAAAGCGGAGTTTCAGACGTTTCTTCGTTTATTAAAAGTCAGCAGCTACAAAAAGTGTAGCTGCTGACTTTTAATAAATGCACACTCACCTGTCATATGATCCAGCAATGCAGCCGCCCGAAGCCTCAGTTCTCTCTCCCGCCTCTCCCCAGCGCCGGCATCACTAGTGTGGGCACCCGGCTGTGACAGATTGCGGCTTCACAGCTGGGTGTGCACTGCGCATGCTCGACTCACGCTGCGTGTCCTAAATGGCCGGGCAATCGTCTGAGACCTGTGACGTGTCCCAGACGATTGCAGGGAAGGAGGGGGAAGGAGCTAATAAAGGGTCTGGAGGATATTAGTTATGAGGAAAGGTTGCGAGCACTGAACTTATTCTCTCTGGAGAAGAGACGCTTGATAAGGGATATGATTTCAATATACAAATACCATACTGGTGACCCAACAATAGGGAGAAAACTTTTTAGCAGAAGGGAGTTTAACAAGACTTGTGGCCACTCAAGGATGTGGAATTCCCTTCCACAGGCGGTGGTCTCAGCGGGGGGCATCGATAGTTTCAAGAATCTATTAGATAAGCACCTGAACGACCGCAACATACAGGGATATACAATGTAATACTGACATATAATCACACACATAGGTTGGACTTGATGGACTTGTGTCTTTTTTCAACCTCACCAACTGTGTAACTATATGTAACAGCACAAACACTGTGCTGTATAACATGCGGGAACAGGATTTTTTTTTTTTTTTTTAGGGTAACAAACACTTTAATATACACTTATTGAGATTTTGTTTTTTTACCAAAGTCATGTAGCGGAATAAATTTTTGCCTAAATTTATAAAGAATTTAAATTGTATTGGATATGTTTTGTGACAG
Organism: Lithobates sylvaticus; assembly: GCA_028564925.1. Lineage (NCBI taxonomy): Eukaryota > Metazoa > Chordata > Amphibia > Anura > Ranidae > Lithobates > Lithobates sylvaticus. The sequence goes on from CM053029.1 coordinate 533,875,696, forward strand.
AAGGTAGAAAAAAATTTTTCAACATTTTTGGTCTTTTTTGTTTATATAGCAAAAGAATAAAAAGCCCAGTGGTGATCAAATATCGCAAAAAGAAAGGTCTGTTTGTCTAAAAAAATTCTGTGTTTCATTTGCGTACAATGTTGCATGATCGCACAAATGCCAATTAAAGTAGCACAGTGATGAATAGCAAAAAATGGCCTGGTCAGAAAGGGGGTAAAACCTTCTGGAGGTCAATTGTTCAACTTGGAGAGTTGGACAGCAAACATTCCATTTACAGAATACAGAATACTTTATTAATCCCAAAGGGAATTGGGAAATTATTTCAACACAGACACACTAACAAAGACAGCACAAGACCACAACAATAACTAAACAAGATACAAAAACACAACAAAATTACCAAAAACAGCCATTAGCACCAAATAAACCAAATTAAAACTACACTACAAATAAAACATCCATACATTTAAATACAACATAGAATAAATAACAGATTAAAAAACAGACAAACTACCAAATAAAAATAATACACCAGTTTCTGTAACACCCCCAAATAATAGCCAACACAATACCAACATACTATAAAAACAACACAAAACCTGATCATAAACCAGAATTAGATCTTCACCTCCAGTCCCCCCAGAGAAGAATTATATAGCTTGATTGCCACAGGCAAAAATGATTTCTGCCTTTACCTAAATAAAGGTTTAACCCCCTGATTACCCGGTGGGTGATCATAGTTAGGTTTTAGCGTCAGATAGGGTCTGCGTTCCCATAAGTGCAGTTCATAAGTGCGCCTAAAAAATGCCTCATCTGCAGTCCCAGAGCGGTTAAAAAAAGTCCTGCAAGCAGCATCTTTGGAGCGCTTCAGGAGCGGTGTATACACCACTCCTAAAGCGCCCCTGCCCATTAAAATCAATGGGCAGCACCACCGAAGTGCCTGCAAAGTGCCTCAGCAGCGGCGCTTTTAAACCTTTATTTGGCTGCTAGCGGGGGTTAAAAGCACCCCGCAAGCAGCCGAAAAGCACCTCTAAAAGTAAGGTAAAGCGCCGCTAAAACTAGCCACGCTTTACTGCTAACGGGACCACACTGTCAGTGTGAAATGGCTCTTAAACCAGACATGATCACAAAATACAGTTTTCACTGAAAAGAAGAGTATATATTTACCTGGAAATACATATATTGAAATGGCCAGATGCAGCCCAATATCTAATATAACAATATTCATAATACAGATTTGTTTATACTGATGCTGAGGACATAGCCTAATGGTATTATGGTATAGAATATTGTTATTAATAGTAACTTTATTACTAAAATCACAGTGTAAATATGGGCATATCTGTTCTGCAGTGGTTACTGGGCTGCTTTCAGATAGCCCTAGACCGTGTCCACGGTCAGTCTGACCCAATTGGGCCCTCCATTCACCTCTAAGTAAGTAAAGTGGGCCCGAGTGTTGGTGTCAGTGGGATTAATAGTGCCTCATCATCGGAAATATGTAACAGGAATTATACTCCAGTATTAGTATCCAGTGAGAGCAATAGTGCTTTTTAGCAGTGGGAGGAATAGTGTCCCATCATTGGTATCAGTGCCCCATTGTTGGTGTCCATGGTAGGAATTTTGCCCCAATGTTGGTGTCCAGTAGGAGGAATAGTGCCCCGTTATTGGTGTCAATGGGAAGAAAAGTGCCTCATTGTTGGTGACAGTGGTGGGAATTATGCTTGACTGTTGGTGTCCAGTGGGAGAAATATTGGCCTAAGGGCCAGATAAAAGCTAGCAAAGGGCCACATCTGGTCCCTGGGCCACAGTTTGGAGACCACTGTTCAATAGTAAAAAATATATGTAAAAAGTTATTATATTTGGAACCTGAATTTAGGTAAGTATACCACCCATATATCACTGTTATTATTACAAGGAAATAATCCCACTTCTTCACCGTCCCCGGCTGGTGAGAAGACTGCATTGGTACTGGCTTCAGCTTACTCACAGTAGTCTCTGGTAACAAGGTGGATGGTCCCTAGCTGCTGCCATAACAACGATATCCGCCCCAAAAAAAGGGACGTATATGTACATGCGGCGGTCAGCAAGTGGTTAAACCGCTGTATGGTCATGGCCACTGTGCTGCAGCTCAGTTTCAGGGTCTTGGCAATCTTCTTATAGCCTAGGCCATCTTTATGTAGAGCAACAATTATTTTTTTCTGATCCTCAGAGAATTATTTGCCCTGAGGTGCCATGTTGAACTTCCAGTGACCAGTATGAGAGAGTGAGAGTGATAACACACAATTGTACACACCTGCTCCCCATTCACACCTGAGACCTTGTAACACTAATGCTCCGTAAACACGGTCGGAAATTCCGACCACAAAATCCGTCTGTTTTTTTCCGAGGGATTTTGTCCGACACTGGTGTTGCATACACATGGTCGGACAAAGTTGTCGGAAAATCCGATCATTCTGAACGTGGTGACGTTCGTTGCGTACGACGGGACTACGTAGAGTCTAGTAGCCAATAGCTTTGGTCTCGTAATTTGATCTGAACATGCGTGGCACTTTGTCCGTCGGAATTCTCTACACACGATCGGAAAAAGTCCGATCGGACTTTGTTGTCGGAAAATTTGAGAGCAGGATCTCACATTTTTTCTGTCGGAGATTCCAATAGAAAAAGTCCGAAGGAGCCCACACACGGCTGGATTTTCCGACAACATGGTCCGATAGGACATTTTCAGTCGGAATTTCCGACCGTGTGAAAGGGGCATAACAAGTCACATGATACGGGGAGGGAAAATGTCTAATTGGGCCCAATTTGAACATTTTCACTTAGGGGTGTACTCACTTTTGTTGCCAGCGTTTTAGACATTAATGGCTGTGTGTTGAGTTATTTTGAGGGGACAGCAAATTTACACTGTTATACAAGCTGTATACTCACTACTTTACACTGTTGTCACATGAAAAGATATAATAAAATATTTACAAAAATGTGAGGGGTGTACTTGTGAGATACTGTATATAGTAATAAGATAGACATAATAATAAAATAAAAACAAAACAAACAAAAAAACACCAAAAAAATAAATAGATAGACAAGATAGATAATAGATAGATTGTAATATGATTGTCTTTGTTTTTTGTTTAACTGAGATGACCTGAAGCAACTTAAAATGATGCCCCCATTCATGCCAAAGGTAAGTATGGTAAGTATGTAGGTATGTATATAGGAATAAGATAGATATAATTATAAGATAAAAAAAACTAGATAAGGTAGATGGATTAGTAAGGAATGCAACAGACGGTTAAAAATGGGAAATATTGTTGGGCACTGGTGAGGCTGCTTTGATGGGCACTGATGAGGCGGCACTGATAAGCTGCACTGATGGGCCCTAATAGGCTGCATTAATGGGCACTGGTGAAGCTGCATTGATGGACACTGGTGAGGCGGCACTGATGAGGCTGCACTGATGGACACTAGTGAGGCTGCATTGATGGGCACTGATCAGGCTGCATTGATGGGCACTGGTGAGGTGGCAAGCTGCACTGAGGATGCTGCACTGATAGGCCCTAATAGGCTGCATTGATGGGCATTGATAGGCAGCATTGATGGCCACTGATGAGGCACAGATGACAGGGCAGGTCTTAAAAGTAGTCCTGGAAGTGATGGTTTGGCTCCTATAGAGCCCTGATCTCTACATCATGGAGTCTGTCTGGGATTACATGAAGAGAGAGAAGGATTGGAGGCAGCCTACATCCACAGAAGATCTGTGGTTAGTTCTCCAAGATGTTTGGAACAACGTACCTGCTGAGTTCCTTCAAAAACTGTGTGTCAAAAACTGTGTGTAATGCCCCGTACACACGAAGGGACTATCCCGCGGGATTATCCCCTGGACTCAAGTCCAGGGGATAATCCCCTCGTGTGTGGGCCTTCGACGGACTTTTTTTCAAAAAGTCCGGCGGACTAAAGTTTTAAGTTTTGTTTTAAAATTATCCGCTGGACTTGGCAGTCCAGCGGACAATCCCGCCGTTAGTAGGCTAGTAGGCTATTGAAATGAACGGACTTGCTCATCGGAAAGTCCGTTCATTTAGCACGTGACTTCAGGTACGTAGCTAGCGTAGGCAGTAAATGCCGGCACGCTAGCTCCATCACCTGGCATGGATTTAAAGGGACTCCCCACGAAAAACGGCGTGGGGGTCCCCCCCAAATCCATTTCAGACCCTTATCCAAGCACGCAACCCAGCAGGCTAGGAAAGGGGTGGGGACGAGCGAGCGCCCCCCCCTCCTGAGCCGTACCAGGCCGGTTGCCCTCAACATGGGGGGTGCCCTGGGGAAAGTGCGGCCCCCCCACCCCAAAGCACCTTCCCCATGTTGATGAGGAAAGGGCCTCTTCCCGACAACCCTGGCCATTGGTTGTCGGGGTCTGCGGGCGGGGGGCTTATCGGAATCTGGGAGCCCCCTTTTATAAGGGGGCCCCCAGATCCCGGCCCCCCACCCTATGTGAATGAGTATGGAGTACGATGTACCCCTACCCATAGGATACCCGGAGGATGCTGGGACTGTGACATCACAGGGGGCGGGGTCACCATGTGACATGAGCATGTGACCCTGTCCCCTTGTCCCTATATAAGTCCCAGCACAGCGCAGCTCTGGCATTCCGGCCAGAGAGAGCGACGTGTCAACATCGCAAGAAGAAGAAGAAGAAGGCGGAAGAAGAAGAAGAAGGCGGCGCAGAAAGCGACGACAGCGGCAAGAACAGAAGAGACCCCGGAAGACTCCGAAGGCGGATCGAGACCCCCAGACAACGGCGGCGACGACGAAGAGGTAGCCGGACTTCTCCGCTCGGTAAAAGAGCTAGCGGAGGAGTCCGGCGACAAGACGGAAGAAGACCCCCGGAGCAGTGCAATAAAATATTTTTTCAAAAGTTCAAAAAATACTTTTTCAAAAGTGTGGTTTTTTTTTTTTTTTTTTTTTTTTTTTTTTTTTTTTTTTTTTTTTTTTTTGTTTTTTTTTTTTTTTTTTTTTTTTTTTTTTTTTTTTTTTTTTTTTTTTTTTTTTTTTTTTTTTTTTTTTTTTTTTTTTTTTTTTTTTTTTTTTTTTTTTTTTTTTTTTTTTTTTTTTTTTTTTTTTTTTTTTTTTTTTTTTTTTTTTTTTTTTTTTTTTTTTTTTTTTTTTTTTTACAGAATGTAACATCGCAGTCATAATAGGGTGGGGGGCCGGGATCTGGGGCCCCCTTATAAAAGGGGGCTCCCAGATTCCGATAAGCCCCCCGCCCGCAGACCCCGACAACCAATGGCCAGGGTTGTCGTATCAACATGGGGATTTCCCCAGGGCACCCCCCATGTTGAGGGCAAGGAGGGGGGGGGGCCTCGCTCGTTTTTCCTGGCCTGCCGGGCTGCGTGCTCGGATATCTGAGATGGATTTGGGGGGACCCCCACGCAAGTGGGGAGTCCCTTTTAATCCATGCCAGGTGCAAGCGCACCGGCATCGTCACGAGTTACGTTCTAAATGAACGGACTGCTCCGTGTGTAGGCAAGTCCGTTCATTTTCAAAAGTCCCGCAGACTTTTTCCCGCGGATTGTCCGCCGGAGAAGTCCGGGCGTGTGTGGGCAAGTCACACGCTCGGAAAGTCCGGCGAAGCCCCGCTGGAAAGTCCGGCGGATTGTCCGCCGGACTAGGTACGGCGGGCAAAGTCCCTTCGTGTGTACGCGGCATAAGTGTACCTAGAATGCGGCAGAACCACACCATGTTTTCAGGTGGTTCAAAATGTTAGTGTTTTTGTGTGTAGAATCGCAGGGATTCAAAATGCCCAGGTGTAAATGCAGCCTTCATCTTTACCAAATAACTGCTAATGCAGATAAGGGGTGTCTGTAGATAAAAACAAACTGTTCAGCTCTGACACAATTCAAAATACCCAGATGTAATCGCAGTCTAATGGCCCGTACACGCGATCCGAATATCGTATGACAGATCGTACAACCTTTTTTTCTTAATAGTCGCAAGTAGAGGTGCAACGGATCGTCACCGATCCGTGATCCGAACGGCTCACCCTGTTCGGATCGGCTTCGGCCTAGCTCCGGAGCGGCGGCCATTTTGGTGCACCCGTCGGCCGTTTACAATGTGATTGCTTCGTCAAATGACGGAGCGATCACTTGTAAACAAACTGGCGTCAAGATGACAACGGTTCCTCTCTCCCCTCTGTGTACAGATCTGTACAGTGCAGGGGAGAGATCGGATGGCAGCAGCGCTGTGGGTTGGATCTGTAGTGCCCACAGTGCTGCTCTGTGACAATTGCAGTCACAGCCATCCCTCCATAATCTGCCAATACCCTGCCAATACTCTTCAATACCCTGCCATACCCTGCCAATATTCTGCCATACCCTGCTAATACTCTGCCATACCCTGACAATAATCTGCCATACCCTGCCAATACTCTGCCAAAACCCTGCCAATACTCTGCAAAAAAAAAAAAAAAACCCTGCCAATACCCTGCCAATACCCTGCCATACCCAGCAATACTCTGCCATACCCAGCAATACTCTGCCATACCCATACCCAGCCATACTCAGACAATATTACAGTGGGGGAGATATTACAGTGGGGAGATTGTGGATATTACAGTGGGGGCTATATGGTGGTGGAATTTTCACAGGTTTTTGCAAATTCAATTATTATTTGCTGATCTGAAAAATGATCCGATCCGTGACTCTGATCCGAGGATCGATCCGATCCGTGAGTTTTTTGATCCGTTGAACCCCTAGTCGCAAGTACAAATTGAATAGGAAAATAAAGTCACGAAAATTCTCGTACGACAGGAAAAAAAATCGGAAGTGATGTAATGTATTTGTATTGTATTTTTGGATGACAATTATACTGACTAAACGAAAATCATACGATCTGGAATCATACGAGGAAAATTTTCGTGCATGTCCGATCGAATAATATCGGATGAACTGTCGTGATTGCCTGTTGAAAGTAGTGTACACACGATCCGAAAATCGAACGATTCTTCCTCGGACGACAGTTTTGTACGATATTCAGATCGTGTGTACGAGCCATTAAGCCTCGTACACACGGTACGATTGTTGGACAACCGAGCGTCTGATTTTTGTCAAAAGGGTGTGTGCCAGGATCTTGTCTTGCATACTAACGTTACACAAATTGTCTTGCCACAAACACGAACGTAGTGATGTACTAGACGTACTACGTGGAATTTCAGCTCTCGATCGCCACCCTTTGGGCCCCTTCTGCTAATTGCGTGTTTGGTGAGCATTGATTCCGAGCATGCGTGTTTGTACTTTTGACTTTTGGTGACGGATTTGTGTACTGGCCATCCGTAAATCTGACGTTTGACAAAAATTTACTAGCCTGTCGTCCAACATTTGTTGGCCGAAAATTGGAAAACAATAATTGAAAGGAGCGTACTAACGGTAAGAACTTCAGACAACAGCCTGTCAAACAACAATCCCCTTTTGATTTTTGTACCGCGTGTACGAGGCTTTAGGTAACCAGGTGTCCGCCGGTCATTACCACACCTACCTCATAAGTCTCGTACACATGGTACGATTGTTGGAAGGGGATTGTCTGTTGACAGACTGTTGTCCAAAATTCTTACCGTTAGAACGCTCCTTTTGACAATTGTTTTCCAATTTTCGGACAACAAATTTTGGATGAAAGGCTAGTACATTTTTGTCAAACGACAGCTCCACGTCAGAATTTCGGATGGTCAGTACACAAATCCGTCACACAAAAGTCGAAAGTCCAAACACGCATGCTCGGAATCAATGCTCACCAAACACAAAATAAGCAGAAGGGGCCCAAAGGGTGGCGCTCAAGAGCTGAAATTCTTCGTAGTACATCACTACATTCGTGTTTGTGGCGCGACAATTTGCGTAATGTTAGTATGAAAGACAAGATCCTGGCACATGCCCTTTTGACAAAAATAGGAAGCACAGTTGTCCAACAATCGTACCGTGTGTATGAGGCTTTAGACTGATGATTTAGACCCCTTTTACACTGAGGCAGTTTTCAGGCATTTTAGTGCTAGAGTTAGTGCCTGTAAAGAGCCTGAAAACCGCCTCCCATTCATTGCAATGGGTGCTTTCACACCGGGCGGTGCACTTGTGGGACGTCAGAAAAAGTCCTGCAAGCAGCATCTTTGGGGTGGTTTGGGAGCATTGCATACAGCGCTCCCAAAATGCCCCTGCCCATTGCAATGAAAAGGCAGAGCTTCGGAAGCGCTTAAAAAAAGTGATTCGGAAGCACCGAAACACGGGTTAGCTAAAAGCACCCGTTAGCGGCCGAAAAGCACTGCTTAACCACTTAAGGACCGCCTCATGCACATTTACATCGGCAGAATGGCACGGCTGGGCACAACAACGTACAGGTACGTTGCTCTTTAAGAGCCCAGCCGTGGGTCTTGTGCTCGATCGGGTCACAGAGCTGAAGAACGGGGAGAGGTAAGTGAAAACAAACCTCTCCCTGTGCTTCCTGATGAGGCTGTCACTGGTCGTCTGTTCCCTGTCGTCTGTTCCCTGTCGTGGCTTGGGTGATGTCACACGCCAAGCCACGCCCCCTACAGTAAAAAAAAACACATAGGTCACATTTAACCCCTACACTGCCCCCTAGTGGTTAACCCCTTCACTGCCCGTGACATTTTTACAGTAATCAGTGCATTTTTAATCGCACTGATCGCTGTATTAATGCCAATGGTCCCAAAAATGTGTCAAAATTGTCCTACGTGTCTGCCATAATGTCGCAGTCACAATAAAAATCGCATTTTGCCGCCATTACTATTAAAAAAAAAAATTATTACTAAAAATGCCATAAAAACTATCCCCTATTTTGTAGACGCTATAACTTTTGCGCAAACCAATCAATAAACGCTTATTGCGATTTTTTTTACCAAAAATATGTACAAGAACACGTATCGGCCTAAACTGAGGGAAAAAAATGTTTTTTTATATATTTTTTGGGGATATTTATTATAGCAAAAAGTAAAAAATATTGCATTTTTCTCAAAATTTTCGCTCTATTTTTGCTTATAGCGCAAAAAATAAAAAACCGCAGAGGTGATCAAATACCACCAAAAGAAAGCTCTATTTGTGGGGAAAAAAGGACGCCAATTTTGTTTGGGAGCCACGTCGCACAACCGCACAATTGTCAGTTAAAGCGACGCAGTGCCGAATTGCAAAAAGGGGCCTGGTCCTTTAGCTGCAAATTGGTCCGGGGCTTAAGTGGTTAAACAGCGGTAAATCGCCGCTAAAATGAGCAGTGCTTTACCGCGGAAAGCACGGGCGGCCCCAGTGTGAAAGGGGTCTTATAACAAATCTGGTTCTAATTGTGTGGATATTTGAATATCAAGATTCCAAATCACTTTCTTATGATTATTGATGGGAGTTGAAACTGGTGCCTTCTAGTTGACCATCCTTTGTATTTTACAACATTTTATCGCACTCAGGAATCATGAACTGTTTTTTTTTTTTTTTTTTTTTATACATATGTTTTTTTTTTTTTTTTTTGTGCCGCACATCCAACTGTTCACTAGTATTAGGCCATGCCTCATGTGTTATTATCTTACACTCAGTAAAGCCACATTCACACATATGCGCTGCTGCCGCATTTTATGTTGTGTGTGTTTTTGGAGCAGCACCATTCATTTTAAAAGAGGCCTCCCTCCACTCCAAAAACGTGCCAAAGAAGCTCATGTACCAAATTTTGGCACTGAGCCAGTTTAGCGTTGTGTTTTGCCACAATTTTTGTGTGTTTTGACGCACACGACAATCATGGCAACATCGCACCATGTTTGCGGTGCCATTAAGAAAAAATGGCACCGCAAGCGTGTCCTGCGTTTTGTTGCAGTTCCGGAATTGCAGGCAGAATCCAGCGATTCCAATACGCTAATACGCTCAGGTGTAAACGGGGTGTAAATGTATTTAGAAAAACTCACAAACAGGAACCATTTAATTCCCAAACTTGATCGGTACTCGCTCATCCCGGGCTTCCACAATCCTGCGCTGACATTTGTATAAATCACATCTTCGGTGGCCGTCATCCTTTTCTAAAACAGAAAACCTCGGACAGCTGTCATGGCTCCAGCCAAAACTGAACACAGAAAAGTAATAAAAGATAAGACAGCCACATACCTTGTAATGAAATACATCAGCAGCCAAAACTACTCACAAAACTAACAGGTTAAGTTTTACCTCACAGAACAGCATTGCTCATTCATTCCCTCGTCAGCCATATTTAATACTGGCATATGATAAGCTCCTGTATAAAAACCCAACACGGACTTTAACATTTTCTAATAAAAAATCTTTATTTTTTTTAAATTTACCAATACTTATATATTATCAAACGTATTTTCAAGGAAACATTAACATTTCCATTAGTTGTGAGCGATGTGGAGCCCGAGACAAAGATGGCGCCTACGTGCTCGCACACGCTCAGTGTCGCTTTTTGCATGGCTGTAGAAGATGTCGCCCCCTAGTGGTCCGGCATCCAGGAGCGGTACCATCCCTCAGCATCACACACGAGAAGGGGATAACAGAAGGCGGCTGGGAGGGTAAGAAGAGCGATGCTTGTGTGCAATGTCTGTATATCGTACGGTGTGGAGAGAGATGCAAATGTTAGCCGGCATCATGCTGCAGTGTGATCGGGAGGTGAATGGTTGTTTGCATGAATGGAGCGCCTTGTTTTATCCCTAGCTGACCATGGTGCTGCAGGAGGAGGAGGGATGATGGGGAGAGGATGATGAGGAGGATGAGGATGATGGGCAGCCTGTGATCAGCACATGTCGGGGTGTTCTCCCTGCACAGGAGCCTAGGCGTGTGACAGCTGAAGGTGCAGAGAAGGATGAGCTGGAAATCAGTTGTTGTCTATGGAGAGAGTTGGGTGTGTTCCTGTGATTTCCTATGGAGCTCAGCCTGAGATGCTGCACATCATCAGCCCCTCCACTAAAGCAGGTGGGATGGGGGATGGCACAGGATGAGCAGGCTGCAGAGATGCTTAGGACTCCTCTATGGATTGATGTAAGGACCACTAAGCTGATTGCTGGGAAGTGAAGCCTGGGGATGCTGGGTCTGACAGGTGCCACTTTGCAGATGGTACTGGAACTACCATAACATTATGACCACTGCCTGGTACAGTGCATAACATTGATTCTCTTGTTACAAAGGCATCTAAGGTGGGTGGTAAGGATAAGCTCAGGCGTGTTTGCAAACAGCATGTGCAGAGCCTGCCAGGAAGTCGGCATTGCACAGCGCTAATCACAGGCGATGAGACATTTCCCGATTTCTGCAGCCGCGCGTCTGAACAATGTCTCACTGCTTGTGATTAGCGCTCCGCAATGCCGACTTCCTGCCGTGCTCTGTTTGCGAACACGCCTGAGCTCATCCTTAGTGGGTGGGATATATTAAAGCGGAGGTCCACCGTAAAATAAAAAATTACATTAAAATTCTAAAAAAAATATATAAAAAAAACATTTGAAACATTTTTTTTTTTTACATATCAGAAACCCCTGTTGCTAGACAGTCTTCCTAATCTTCCTCTTCCTATTCCGCGGCCGTGTTCTGTCACTTCCTCCTCTTCGGTGAGCTGCCCCGTTGTCTTCTGGGACATGTGTGTGTCCCAGAAAACAACAGGACCATTCACAAAGCGCAGCACTCACAGTGAAGCCGCAAGTTTCCCTTAGGCCCCTTTCACACTGGGGCGTTTTTCATGCGGTGCAGCGCTAAAAATAGCGCCTGTATACTGCCTGAAAAAATCCGGCCCCATTCACTCCAGTGTGAAAGCGGGCGGGCTTTCACACTGGAGCGGTGCGCTAGCAGGACGGCAAAAAAGTCCTGCTAGCAGCATCTTTGGAGCGGTATAGGAGAGTTGTATTCACCGCTCCTATACCGCTCCTTCCATTGATTTGAATGGGAAACCGTGGTAATACCGAGGCAATACCACCACAAAGCGCCGCTTTAACCCTTTTTAAGCCGCTCGTGGGGGGTAAAACCGCACCGCGAGCGCCGAATACCGCGGCTAAAACGACGGTAAAGCAGCGCTAAATATAGCGCTGCTTTCTCGTCACCGCGGCTCCCCGCCCCAGTGTGAAAGGGGCCTTCGTTAGAAGGGCCGCGCAGGCACCCCGATCTTATGGACGGATCGGCCTTGGGGGGGGGGGGGGCGACATCGAGGGCTCGCTGGACAGGTAAGTGTCCTTATTAAAAGTCAGCAGCTACAGTGTTTGTAGCTGACTTTTTTTGCGACTTCACTGCCCGGTTCCCTACTGCGCATGCGCGAGTCGCGCTGCGCGTCTTTATTGGTCGCCGTTGTGTCCTGGGAACTGTGTTTCCCAAGACACAACGGGCATCTGCAGATAGGGGCAGGCATCCTCAGATAGGGGCGGGGCAGCTGCGGCTAGCTAGTCCTGGAAGTGGGTGCAGATTCCTGTATTATACAGGTATCTGCACCCCCCTCCCCCCTGAAAGGTGCCAATTGTGGCACCGGAGGGGGGGAGGAATCCGATAAGCGGAAGTTCCACTTTAGGGTGGAGCTCGGCTTTAAGCAGAGAGTAAACATGTTGTCCCTGAAGATAAAGTGTTGAAAGCAGAAAAAAAAACGGGCAAGCGTAACAATTTGGGCGACTTTGACAAGAGGCCAGATTGTAATGGGTAGACTGGCTGGGTCAAGTGGCGCCCATGCTTTGATGGGTGGTGGTCATAATGTTATGGCTGATCAGTGTAAATGTCAGGCGGGCACTGCAGAGCCGGGTGACGCACCTTGTCTATAGGGAGGTGTAATACTCAGGGACTTGGAATGTGTGGCTGCTATATACGGATCAGGAGCCATATTTAAGGCTTCGGATAGCGCTATCCCTTCAAATTCACAGACCTTGTTTGGCAATCCGCCATATATGACTCCCTGCGATCGCCAGGCAAATTGAATGGGCAAATCCCTGTTTTTCTGATATTATCGTGTATTATTGGTGCTCTTGGTGGGCATCTATTGACACCCCAGCTGGCAGTGCTTCATCCATTTTTCTAAGTTATATGGTGGAAGATTTCACACGTAAGACAAAATTATGACTGCATATACTCTTATTAAATATCCCTGACGAAGGTGCTTGAATCAGAAACGTGTTGGGTACCGGAGATCACTATATACCAGAGAGTAATAACTAAATTTTTGTCATGTTTTTTGTCTCTTCTGTGTCTTTTTGTATACTTGTGTAGTATTCTTTATTCTTTCTATGTCCTTTTAACCATCGGTCATTACGTGATCGAATGATTTTATGTATACTCAAGGAATTATACTTCCTTAATTCATATGTGTGGTTGCTGCCTACAAAGTCCCAATTTTTCTTGATACATAATTAGGGATGTGGGCACAACACACTGGTCTGACATGGTGAAAGCCTCTTTTTTTGCTGTGTAAATGTTAAGGACACATTGATAGCACAGCAAGAGCTGCAGAGATACTCCGGACTCTTCTGTGGATTGATGTATGGATTTCTTGGTGATTGCTGGGAAGTGAAGCCTGGGGACACAGGATCTGACAGATGGGACTTTACACGCACATGGACTTTAATGGCGTCCCAGTCTAATAGGCTGGATACACACTATACAATTTTCTGTAGATTTTTTCCTTCAGATTTACCAAAACCCTATAATATGAGGTCCAACCTTAAAGGGGAGTTCCAGGCCTTTTATGTTTATTAAAAGTCAGCAGCTACAAAAAGTGTAGTTGCTGACTTTTAATAAACAGACACTTACCTGTTCCACGGTCCAGCGATGCGGCCGAGCGGGGTGTCGCTCCTCTTCGCCGGCGCCTCCATTGCCACTCTGGGCACCTGGCCATGACAGCTTTCGGCTTCGCGGCCGGGCACGCACGGTGCATGCGCGTGTAGCGCTGCGCTCCCGTAGTGGACAGGAGATCTCCTGGCACCTGTCACGTGTCCCAGGAGATCGCCTAGAGGGAGGGGCCGCCTAAGGCGAAAGGAGGAGTCGCCTAGAGCAGGGGTCTCAAACTGGCGACCCTCCAGCTGTTGCGGGTAACTACAAGTCCCATGTGGCATGTAAGGGGGCGAGGAGTGCTTAAAGCGGAAGTTCTATTTTTGGGTGGAACTCCGCTTTAAGTGTTTCAATTTGTATGCAATTAGGCAGGCCCTAAAGCCTCATACACACTATTAGATTTCCTGCAGATTTTTGTCTTCAGATTTACCAAAACTATGTAGTACAAGGGCCGGCCTGATTGCATACAAATTGAAACTCTTAAGGTTTGACCTCATATTATAAGGTTTTGGTAAATTTAAAGACAAAAACCTGCAGAAAATCTAATAGTGTGTATGGGGTCTAATGCCGCGTACACACGGTCGGAATTCTCGTCGGAAAAAGCTCTGATGGTTTTCTCGTCGGAATTCCGACGGAATTTCACTCAAACTGTCTTGCCTACACACGGTCACACCAAATTCCGACGGTCAGTAACACAGCGGCATGAAACACGTTTGACTGCACTATAAAAGGAAAGTTTAATGCTTTCGAGCATGCGTAGAATTGTTTCCGAGCATGCGTCGGAATTTTGCGTGTCGGAATTGCATACACACAATCGGAAAATCCGATAGAAAGGTTTTCCGTCGGAAAAATTGAGAACAGGTTCTCAATCCAAAGTCCGTCAGAAAAAGACCGTTGGGCATACACACGGTCGGAAAATCCGTTGAAAAGCTCCCATCGGACTGTTTCCATCGGAAATTCCGACCGTGTGTACGCAGCATTACACTACACAGTTTTGGTAAATCTAAAGTTGTATAGTGTGTATGGGGTCTTAGTCCATAGGGTTCAATATTGAGTTGGCCCACCCTTTGCCACTATAATAGCTTCAACTCTTCTGGGAAGGCTGTCCACAAGGTTTAGGAGTGTGTCTATGGGAATGTTTGGCCATTCTCCCAGAAGGGCATTTGTGAGGTCAGCCATTGATGTTGGTCAAGAAGGCCTGGCTCTCAGTCTCCACTCTAATTCATCCCAAAGGTGTTCTATCGGGTTGAGGTCAGGACTCTGTGCAGGCCAGTCAAGTTCCTCCACCCCAAACTCGCTCACCCATCTCTTTATGGACCTTGCTTTGTGCACTGGTGTGCAGTCATGTTGGAACACGAAGGGGCCATCCACCAAACTGTTCCCACAAAGTTTCTTATGTTTGGTAACTCAATGGGGTTGATTTACTAAAGGCAAAAAGACAGTGCACTTTGCAAAGTGCAGTTGCTCCATAGCTTAGTAAATGAGGTGAAGCTTCACTTTGCAGAGAATACCCAATCAGGTGTAAGGCAAATTATAAAAATATAATTTTTGCTTGCACGTGATTGGATGATGGAAGTTAGCAGAGCTTCTCATTCACTAAGCTCTGGAGCAACTGCTCTTGCAGAGTGAAACTGCACTTTGCAAAGTGCATCATCTATTTGCCATTAGTAAATTAACCCCAATGAATGATATTGTCCTCCACGTTGGAGATAAATATATTGTGCATTCAATACTTAAAAGTGGACCATTTCACTAACGTCCTTTCACCTGCCTCCTCCTCCTTCCTCATATACAATTGTAGAATTATAAAAATTATAAATAAGTTTTCTTTTTTATCTGGGTGACATATCGGGTCATCGCTGTTTCTTGGGAAGACTACATCACATCTTAGAAAGTAGTGCCATGGATTCTGCGTCAGTCTCTACCAACTCTCTGGCAGATTCCTGCGGTGTGTCTGCGCATGCGCTGGATCCCCTTTCAGGGAAGGGGAGCGTCACACGTAAGAAATCAATGCTGGACTCCCTGGACTAGTAAATATGTTTTAATTTTTTTTTTTGTTTTTTTGTTTTAGTTTACATACAGGTACCAGTGTTAGGGATCTTACATTTTATGTAGGATTAAATATGACATTATGTACCAGGAGGGGATCAGTTTGTCTTGCGTTATATGTTCTAGAAATTGTAACTGCAATAAATGTATATTCTCAGAAAAATCGATTTTTAAAGTATAACTGAAGGCAAAACTTTTTTTTCTAGTTTTGGAGTGGAGAGGGATTAGAACACCTGTCAGTTGTTTTTTTTTTTTTTTATGTCTATGCCCCCCATTGGGGAGGTTCACTACCTCTATTTGTACTGTTTACCGTTATCACTGAGAATGAAAATGAAGAACCCCAAATTTTGCATTGTCATCAGAACAGGAATAGTGGGGAAATCTTCCACTGGGGACACTGGTGACAACCAGGGTTTCCCTCAATTTGGAGGCATTTCATCTCACTTCCTGTTTTCACTATGGGACAGGAAGTAAGGGAAATCTCCCCAAAGGGACACAGATGGCAAAAAACAACCCTGCAGGGTTATAACTCTCCCCTACTTTATCCATAATGAAACAAATGTTTAGCTTACCGTATATACTCGAGTATAAGCCGAGTTTTTCAGCGCATTTTTTTGAGCTGAAAATGCCCCCCTCGGCTTATACTGGAGTCAAGCACTTTTCACTTGGTGCTAGGAACCTCAAATTTGGTGTGCAAACCCAGTGGAACTAGCACTACAACATATCTGGGGTTCCTAGCACCAAGTGGCCCCAAGATACGGGGCCCCAAAGTCGGTTTGGAAAATGTCATTTTCTGCTGCAAAAAAGTGCATTTTCCGAACCGGGCTGTGTCTCCCAGCCTCACCCACAATGTACATTGTACCGTCTCCTGCGTCTATGTGCATGAGGCCTTAGATCTCCCAACAGCAGTCTAGTGCTAGGACCTACCTGATTGGACACAAATGTACTGTTTCGACCCTCTCAAGTTGAATAGGGATCTTCCATAGATAGTAAGTTTACAGGGATTTGAACAGAGATTGTACAATCAGATTGTAACGTATTTGGCCAGTTTAGACATTGATCCTGTAAAAGATATTACTGAATAGCCTAGCTTCCATTATTACACAGAACATCACCCTATCATGTCATAGAACTGCAGCACAGAAAATCGTTATTTACACAGAGCAATTTATTGGCGTATAATACGCACCTTTTCACCCTGAAAATCGGGTGCAAATAGCGTGTGCGTGTTATACGCAGATACTTCAATTTTAGCTGCCTTGGAGGGGACAGAGAGGGGGGCGGGACGCGCGCCGTCAGATTACATACAGTGAGAATCTCCTGTTTACTTGGCGGCCTCTGTAATAGGAAGTCCCGGGTCCTTGGGCAGCCATTGGACCACTGTTCTGTCTATCATAGGAAATTCTCCATGTATGTAATCTGTCAGCGCTCCTCCCACCCCCTCCCTGTCCCCTCTAGGCTGCAGATGGGCATTGATCAGACTGCATTGATGGCAATGGTGAGGCTGCTATATTGATGGCAATGGTGAGGCTGCTGCATTGATGGTAATGGTGAGGCTGCTGCATTGATGGCAATGGTGAGGCTGCTGCATTGATGGCAATGGTGAGGCTGCTGTATTGATTGCAATGGTGAGGCTGCTGCATTGATGGCAATGGTGAGGCTGCTGCATTGATGGCAATGGTGAGGCTGCTGCATTGATGGCAATGGCGAGGCTGCTGTATTGATGGCAATGGTGAGGCTGCTGTATTGATGGCAATGGTGAGGCTGCTGCATTGATGGCAATGGTGAGGCTGCTATATTGATGGCAATGGTGAGGCTGCTGTATTGATGGCAATGGTGAGGCGGCTGCATTGATGGCAATGGTGATGCTGCTGTATTGATGTCAATGGTGAGGCTGCTGCATTGATGTCAATGGTGAGGCTGCTGCATTGATGGCAATGGTGAGGCTGCTGTATTGATGGCAATGGTGAGGCTGCTGTATTGATGGCAATGGTGAGGCTGCTGTATTGATGGCAATGGTGAGGCTGCTGTATTGATGGCAATGGTGAGGCTGCTGCATTGATGGCAATTGTGAGGCTGCTGCATTGATGGCAATGGTTGAGGCTGCTGCATTAATGGCAATGGTGAGGCTGCTGTATTGATGGCATTGGTGAGGCTGCTGCATTGATGGCAATGGTGAGGCTGCTGCATTGATGGCACTGGTGAGGTTGCTGTATTGATGGCAATGGTGAGGCTGTATTGATGGCAATGGTGAGGCTGCTGTATTGATGGCAATGGTGAGGCTGCTGTATTGATGGCAATGGTGAGGCTGCTGTATTGATGGCAATGGTGAGGCTGCTGCATTGATGGCAATGGTGAGGCTGCTGCATTGATTTCAATGGTGAGGTTGCTGTATTGATGGCAATGGTGAGGCTGCTGTATTGATGGCAATGGTGAGGCTGCTGTATTGATGGCAATGGTGAGGCTGCTGCATTGATGTCAATGGTGAGGTTGCTGTATTGATGGCAA
The DNA here is from genome assembly GCA_028564925.1 of Lithobates sylvaticus. Taxonomy (NCBI): domain Eukaryota; kingdom Metazoa; phylum Chordata; class Amphibia; order Anura; family Ranidae; genus Lithobates; species Lithobates sylvaticus. Next base: position 533,894,019 of record CM053029.1, read on the forward strand.
TGGTGAGGCTGCATTGATGTGGACTGATGAGGCTGCATTGATGGCACTTGTCAGGCTGCAGATGGGCATTGATCAGGCTGCGTTGATGGCAATGGTGAGGCTGCAGATGGGCACTGACCCTTATTTTGCTTCAAAGTTCATTATTTTAAAATTTAAATTTTTTTCCAGAAACTTCCCTCTTAAAATGAATGTGCGTGTTATACGCCGATAAACACGGTATATGGAATATGGGATACACAATGGACCATGTGGGATTTATCTGTTGTTTATGTTTTTTATTTAGTTGGTACTTGATCCATTCGATTTTTTTTCTTTGCAATGCCAATAGATAGTTGTAGATTTTTTATGTTATTTTTCGGTAGGGTTACTTTTACTAAACCGCCCATTTCTGATGGATGCGTTCTGGGAAGACATGTGTGTTCTAGGCACTAATGGAGCAGTGAGGGTCATATCGTATGCACAACTGATGTTCACTCAATGGCAAGAGCTGCTGTCTATTGAGGGAAAATCAATATAAGTAGATTAGCCATACAATCCAGTAAAAGACATCCGTTCTACAAGATACTCTCCCGTCTATGTGACCATCATTGTTGTGTCTTGTCAGAGAGGTTTTTAAGGTGGCCATACAGACATTTTATCCAATGGAGGTATTCAATGTATTTAAGAAAGAGGTCCAAATTTAATGTAAATGTGAACACACAACTGCATAGACACATTAATACATTTCATGTTATCTCCTGACCATACTAGCAATCGCAAATAAAAAAAAAAAAAAAATCAACCTTTTACTGCTGAAGGGTGACACACAGCACTTCTTCTTGTCCTCTTCCGGCTAGTGGTGGGCAGGTTAGTTTTGAAAGTGAACAGGCAGCTCCTTCCATCACTCAGACAGGGTAAGTAAGCAAGGGTGATTCTGTGTTACTAAAGGTTATGATTGGCGGTTGGCATGGCAGCTGACAAAGGAAGACACACTGTGCATCAGCTCCTTGGCGCAAATTGACCGCACAAGCATGGATCTTCTTTTGCCGTTGCATGGTCAGTTTACAATAGGGATTGAAGGGGTGGGCTGGACCAAGCAGGAGTAATAGACTACTATGAAAAGTATATACAGTAGAACCTTGGTTTGAGAGCGTTTTTGCAATACAAGCTAATTTTTTTTAATAAATTTTGACTTCATATACCAGCGATGTGTTGGTATACAAGTAGCGTCATGTCAAAAATGAGTATAAAAGAGAAGAGAGGCACCTCTAAGTGTAGTAATATGGTTACATTTAATGAAGGTACAACATTTAGCAACTCGCCTGGTTGATGATTAAAACAGGCAGATCTAAGTATGGAGGCATCCGGGGTAAAACTGTTCACATAGACCGTCCCCCGCACCGCCATCTGCGTCGTCCCTTCCATGCTACACTTTATGAGCGGTTCAAGCCTCGCTTTCAGATCGCTCACTGCAGGGTAGTCTTCCTGGTCACGATTGCAGATGGACATCGGTGAGAGCAGGAGGTGAGGAGGACGGTCTATGTGAACAGCTTTACCCTGGATCCCTGCATACTTAGATGTGCCTCTTTTAAACATCAACCATGTGAGTTGCTAAATGTTGTCCCTACATTAAATGTAACCATATTGCTACACTTAGAGGCACCTCTTTTCTTTTTTATACTCTGTAGCTCCTGTTGGATTTTGCTTATAATTACATAGTTACATAGCTAGGCTGATAAAAGATACAAGTCCATCCAGTTCAACCATAAAAAAAAATAAAAAATATCGTACAATCCAATATACCCAATTCTATACCCACAGTTGATCCAGAGGAAGGCAAAAAAAAAAAACCCCAGCAGAGCATGCTCCAATCCCTTCCTGATCCCCCTAGAGGCAATCGGATTTTTCCTGGAACAACTTTACCTATAAATGTTAGTACCCATGTTATGTACATTTAGGAAAGTATCCAGGCTTTTCTTAAAGCAATCTACTGAGTTGGCCAGAACCACCTATGGAGGGAGTCTATTCCACATTTTCACCGCTCTTACTGTGAAGAAACCTTTCCGTATTTGGAGATGAAATCTCTTTTCCTCTAGACGTAAAGAGTGCCCCTTTGTCCTCTGTGTTGACCGTAAAGTGAATAACTCAACACCAAGTTCACTTATATATTTGAACATGTTGATCATATCCCCCCTTATTCTCCTCTTCTCAAGAGTGAATAAATTCAGTTCCTCTAATCTTTTTAAATCATAATCACAACAGAAATGACCCAAATTACCCTGATAAAAAGTTTACATACCCCAGTTCTTAACATCGTGCATTGCCCCCTTTAACATTAATAACAGCTTGAAGACATTTGTGGATGAGGATCTTTATCTTCTCAGATGGTAAAGCTGCCCATTCCTATTGGCAAAAAGCCTCCAGTTCCTGTAAATTCTCAGGCAGTCTTGCATAAAGTGCACGTTTGTGATCTCCCCAGAGTGGCTCAATGATATTGAGGTCAGGAGACTGAGATGGCCACTCCAGAAACTTCACTTTTTTCTGCTGTAGCCAAATGACAAGTCGACTTGGCCTTGTGTTTTGGATCATTGTCATGTTGGAATGTCCAAGTACGTCCCATGCACAGCTTCCTGGCTGATGAATGCAAATGTTCCTCCAGTATTTTTTGATAACATACTGCATTCATCCTGCCATCAATTTTGACCAAATTTCCTGTGTCTTTGTAGCTCACACATCCCCAAAACATCAGCGATCCACCTCCGTCTTTCACAGTAGGAATGGTGTACCTTTCATCATAGGCCTTGTTGATTCCTCTCCAAATGTAGTGTTTATGGTTGTGGCCAAAAAGCTAATTTTGGTCTCATCACTCCAAATGACTTTGTGGCAGAAGGTTTGAGGCTTGTCTCTGTGCTGTTTGGTGTATTGTAAGCGGGATACTTTGTGGCATTTGCATAGTAATGGCTTTCTTCTGGTGACTCGACCATGCAGCCCATCTTTCTTCAAGTGCCTCCTTATTGTGCATCTTGAAACAGCCACACCACATGTTTTCAGAGAGTCCTGTATTTCATCTGAAGTTATTTGTTTATTTTCTTTGCATCCCGCACAATTTTCCTGGCAGTTGTGGCTGAAATTTTAGTTGGTCTACCTGACCGTGGTTTGGTTTCAACAGAAATCCTAATTTTCCACTTCTTGATTAGAGTTTGAACACTGCTGATTGGCATTCTCAATTCCTTGGATATCTTTTTATATCCCTTTCCTTTTTTATACAGTTCAACTACTTTTCCCGTAGATCATTTAACAATTCTTTTCTTTCCCCATGACTCAGAATCCAGAAACATCAGTGCAGCACTGGATGAAAGATGCAAGGGTCTGTCAGGAGTCCAGAAACTCATTGACCTTTTATACACACACACTAATTACAAGCAAAACAGATCACAGGTGAGGATGGTTACCTTTAATATCCATTCAAACCCTTTTGTGTCAACTTGTGTGCATGTTATCAGGCAAAATCACCAGGGTATGTAAACTTTTGATTCAGGGTAATTTGGGTAGTTTCTGTTGTGATTATGATTTAAAAAGAGTAAACACAGTTGATTGATAATAATGGCTTCAGCCAAACACTAACCATGAGTGATAGAAATGTTTTTGTGTTATCATTCATATTCTCTGAAAAATGGCCAAGAAATCATTAAATTCTGCCAGGGTATGTAAACTTATGAGCATAACTATGTGTGTGTGTAAATAAACATTAAAACCCTCTACGTAGCGTCAGTGTAATGGGGTGCTTCTGTCTTTTAGTTCAGTAGTAATTATTTTCCCCTGATGCCCCCCACCACCAAAATTTTTAAGTGTGTCTGGATTTTAGTGAGCTGAGGAGCTGTGACAAGCACTCATTGAGTAGAAGAATGCCCGACTATGCCAACCCTTTCTACCCATTCATAAAAGCCATACTACAGCTTCTATGACTGTAACACAATCTATGAATGGATGGGATGGATCCTTCAATCATCCACCCATCCTCTATTAATAGATCCTGTTTTATTCATAGAAGCTGTAGTACTAGTAATAGTCAGGCACCCATGATGAGAGCTTTGGCAGCTCCTAAATCCTGTTAACCCCTGCCGCACAAGAAGAATTATGGGGGTGGAGGGCTTATTGGAAAGGGGTTTTATCCCACTAACCATTAGAAAATTGAACTACCGTAATATTCCAAAAACAAACATTCTGGTGTATGGTCAGCTTAAAAGAGAAATGCAGGAATCAAACAAAACAAACTTGCATGCTAATGGTTGCAACATGGATCCCAGGTTGTAGCCTTCCCCCACCGGCTCTACACCGAGAACTGAGCTATCAAAGACCGCTGATTGTTCAGTTCTTGGGTCCGCTCTGTGCTCTGCCCCTCCAGTGCACAATGGAGCACCAGACTGTAGAGGGGGCAGAAGCGGCTGGCTCAGGCTCTCAGTGATATGCTGAGAGTCTGAGTCAGCAGCTGGTCAGGCATCTGGGCAGTTCCTGACATTATTGTTGGGATCATTGCAGAGCCTAGACTGGCTCAGTGATGTCAGATGACAGCAGACTTTAGCCCTAAGTGCACTCCTGTGACCCACAGGAGAAGTATGGCCAAAAGAGCTTTGGCCATATGTCTCCTTTAAGGCCCCTTTCACACTGGGGCGGAGCCGCGGCGACGGTAAAGCAGTATATTTAGCGCTGCTTTACCGTAGTTTTAGCCGCGGTATTCGGCTGCTCGCGGGTTTTACCTCCCGCAAGCGGCCGAAAAAGGGTTAAAATCCCCAGGTATTGCCGCGGTATTACCGCGGTGTCCCATTGAAATCAATGGGTAGGAGGGGCCCGCCGGTTTTCACACTGGAGTGAATGGGGCCGTTTTTTTCAGGCAGTGTACAGGCGATATTTGTAGCGCTGTACCGCCTGGAAAACGCCCCAGTGTGAAAGGGGCCTAACTCTCATATAAAGGGCTGCTGAGAGGCACCACGAAAGAGGTTAAACTGACTGTTTTTTTATATCTATGAAGGCATTGGGGTTGATTTACTGAAGGCAAATAGGCAGTTCACTTGACAAGGAAGTTACACTTTTCTAGGGAGTGTTCCCGGAGCTCAGTGAATACAGTGAAGCTCTGGTATCTTCTTCACCCAATCAAGTGCAAAAATGCTGTTTTTTTTCAATTTTGTTCAGCCACTGCTGCACAATCTGCCCCATGGGCTTTAATGGAATCATATAGCAATGCTGACATGTGACCGTTAACTTATATATAATTGATATCATGAGTTATAAGTAAACATTAGATGAGTGAGCTCTTCAGTATCTATCCAGAGTTGATACCAGGTTTAAGTGCATTGACCCTTTAAAAACCATGTTCTGTTTGAAATTGGATGCAGAACAGATTCTTAGCATTCAATTAGAATAATAATCCATAATTTTCAAAATTCGAATCATAATTGAAGTTGAGATCATTGTTAGTTTAATTTTATGAGTGACTTCAAAGACATACAGTCCCCTTATACGAGAAGGGATTGCCTGGTCGGCATCTCTAAACAGAGGGTTGCTAGGAACAATGGTTCAGAAGAGGGTCACGTAGTCAGCTGTAAGCCGCTGGGAACAATTATGTGATTGAGGTCGGAGTTTGCATGAGAAGAGCGGGATAAGGGGATGCATACCTGACTGAAGTTTATTAAGAAAATGCTAACTGTAACTTTGATTGAGTCTGATTACTGAAAAAGACAAGTTTATTCAACTAAACACCAGAATATGCATTCCTAAAATATATTAACCCTCTATATTAACTTACTTTCAGGACACAGTAAAGAAAACTTTTACTGCAAGAGTAGATAGGTTATACACCTGGAATCAGTCCTTCTTATAGCCTCTGGCTATGACAGTCCCATTTGGCTAATATGTCACCTAGCCTGGTCCTACGTTCTAGATACAATACAAGGAAGAATCCAACAGAGAGCATTAATGAGGCTAGACAAATTTCTCCTATTTAAAGGTTATCGGTCACGAGAAAAATATAGAGGCTTTCATTGTTGACATTTTGCTGAAAGTGCTTGTTGCTTGGCTGTCCTGCTGACCCTGTCTTCAGGTAGTATAGGTTTGTACATCAGATGTTCTGACTTTACTTGACACATAAATCTTCCATATCTTCAATTCTGAGACAGCCAGACAGCTGCCATTTTCATTAGATAGTTAGCAATGGTAGCCAAATTATTACTCCAATGGCCTTTACAATGAGTTCTGGCTGAATTGGTTACATGGTAATTTAAATAACCACTGGTCCACACTAGTGTGGGTTTGTGACCCGTGGGCTGCCGTGCCTGCATCTCCTGCAAGAAACGGTGCTTGCAGCTTTTTGAAGATGCGGCCACAGGGAAATCACCATGCAATTTCCCTGCAGTTCCTGCAAATGCACTGCGGGTTGAGATGCGTAGGTAGTGGTGCTATTAAGAATGAATGGCCGCCCTGCAGGTCTCTACAGAGCAGCGCAATTTGGCTGCAGCCTCAGGAACAGCTGCAATTCCCATGCCCTCAACCACCTGCTTAGGTGCGGTCATGTGTGAAACTAGCCTAAAGGTAGATTACAATTCAACTTAAAGCCCATCTCTGGCAAAAAAAAGCTTTTCCCTAATGCCCCGTACACACGGTCGGACTTGCCAACGGACTAAGCTCCGTCGGCATTTCCGACGGAAAGATTTAGAACATGTTCTATATCGTAAGGCCCGTACACACAATCTGACTTTTTGACAACCAACATGCAAATTAGCTGTTTTGGACCAACATACGACCGTGTGTACGCTCCATCGGACCAACTTTTTCCAGGTTTCATCTGACTTTTGTTGGCTGTGCGAACGGACCAACTTTATGCCAACAAAAGTCCGATGGACCAAAGTCCGACCGTGTGTACAGAAAACCATCGGACTTTTGTCCAAAGTACAAACACGCATGCTCAGAACCAATGCAAAAGATCAGACAACAATATAGAAGTTGACCAAAGGTGGCACTGGAGTATTCGAACGTCCTCTTTTGAAGTGTCGTCAGTACGTTGAAACGTCACTACGTTCATGTTTGTTGCCTAAAAAGTCAGATCGTTTGTATGCAATACCAACTTGGGGCCAACGCCCTTTGGACAAAAATCCACGGTAAAGTTGGTCCAAGGTCCGATCGTGTGTATGAGGCTTAAGTCCATCGAAAATGCCGGCAGAAAAAGCCAGATAGGGCATACACACGGTCGGAATGTCCGATGAAAAACTCCCATCGTACTTTTTCTGCCGGAAAATCCAGCCGTGTGTACGCGGCATTACAGTGGGGCTGTGCCCGCATTGCACAGGTTAACTGCTCAATTTTGTCTAGGGAATAGGAGAAAGGAGATATACTTACCTAATCCCATAGTCCTCTCAACACAAGACCAGTCTGCACCCCGTGCTCCAGCGGTCCTGAGTTGTAGACTGTTCCTGATTTCATTAATCCCAGAGCAGTCTCCATAGACCAGGAACAGTCAACTGCTGGACAATGGGGGGGGGGGGCGCTGATTTCTGATGGAACAAAGGATCAGGTGATTGGGGGAAACCATAACAATTGGTCAAGGTTTTCCAACATGCCTGATTATTTTTTTCTTTCAGATCTGTCAGCTGGAATGGTTTGAAGCTGCTGATAGACCTAAGATTTGATCTGAACAAAAAGTGTCCAACCAGGAGATGGTCATCTCTTGCCTTTGGGACCCTGAATATTCTAATTATGTCATCTGGGGTAAAATTTCAGTTCTGAGGTCCAGATTTGAATTCCACAAGAATGACTTTCCCCTTCATTTCCACAAACATAAGCTCATTAAGCAGATGTTACTGCTCCCCGTTCCCTGTGAGCATCTCTAGTCATGTAATGGTGGCCATACACGCTTCGGTAACGGATTGTTTTCTCCAGATATGAACAATGTACAGTCAACAACACACCCCTTAATTTATTCTAAAGCAGGGGTCTCTAGACTTGACAGTACGAGGGCCACACTGTATATTTAAATTAATGAATACAATTTAAATAAATGGATAAGCACGCTCCAAGAAGTAATTTCACTTTGCAAGCCTCCATAACATCAAATGACCCCCCCCCCTTCACATCAGAAGCCTTCCCTGACATCAGAGTCCACCTTTCACATAGGAAGTTCCCCCATCACTTCACAGCCCCCTTCACATACAAGAGTTCCCCCCATACATTGAGGTCTCCATCAGAGTCCCTCATCAGAAGAAATGACCAACTGTTCTAATTGTTCAGTTGAGTCTGGGAATATGCCACTGACCCTCACTGCAGGTCAATAAAATCTTGTAGCGGGCTGGATGTGCCACCGTTTCGAGACCACTGGTCTAAACTAATTAGTAAAGAACTTACGGCCATTTGAATATTTGCCAGTTTGATTATTTTGATCAACTCACACATTGATCGAATAATAAAAACTGAAGCGTGAATGGCCACCATAAGGCTCATTGCCTAGAAACTTTTATGCTGTTGTGGATGAATTTATAGCTGGAGATGCTGACAGCAGAAGAGAAGCCGTTACATTGGCCTCAAGTGTCTCTTCTGTAAAAGTTGGCAGGTGGTAAACAAGTCCCTGTTGTCTTTGGCTCTAGCTAGCTGAAGCCGCTTTTTGATATCACTCATGTAGTTACTCTTTTTTTTCGTTTTTATTACTAGTTTTCACCATACAAAAAACAGATGAGCAGAAGGTGCAGTGTGAAGAACCAAGAACATTAGTTACAGAGTGTTATAAGTTCACATGGTGTCACATTATAGAGTTAAATTCCCGGTGGAGAGAGACAAAAAGGAGAAGTGTCAAGTAAAATTAGTACAACGCCTAGGGGCACCCAGGCCAAGAACATGCCTTGTAATTCTCGAGGGTAATTACTCCACTTTGTAAGGGGTCAGAAAGTAAGTCTGTCTCTCCCATAGCTTCCACACCCCAGAACTTGATTGCAAAGCCAATCATAGATTTGGTCCCTAGGTTTTGAGTTGCTTTGGCTAGTCCTGTTTCTCCTATGATGTAACTGGAGAGAATAAGTATTCAAAAAAGAACAAAACATTGAACAGGGGGAGGATTAGGGTATAGGGAGGAGAGATGGTCCGGAATGTAGGTAATCTTTTGTATCTGACATTCTGGTTATTTGCAGCAAGTAGAACAGTATTTTGCTTTTTTTAAATACATATATAATACTTTATAACATCTATTTTGTATAGTATTCATTTTTAGATTTGTAGATGTTATTTATATTCTGCTAGAGCAGTGGTTCTCAACCTTGCTAGTGCCGCCCGTGACCCCTTGATAAAATTTCCCAAATTGTGGGGACCCCTAACAGTAAAATTATTTTCGTGGCGTGGGTTGTCAGCACCCAAGGCAAGACAAGTAATTTGCGCCCCTAATGGACATTTAGCACTCCTCTGAGTCCCTTATAATCGTACAGTATTGAAACCCCTTATGGTACATTTTAGGGTGTACCACTCTTTCTCTTTGTTCTCCTCCTTTCTCTATGCTAATTTCTTGTTTTTTTTTCCATTCCTCTGTAGCGGCCATAACCCCCTGCGGGGTGGCCTTGACTTTTGGGCTTACCAGTTACCCCCTTGTGGCTTGTTGATGACCTTCTAGGGGTTCCCAGGGTTAGTACCCAACGACTTCAGATGCTGACACGTAAAAGTCCTTTAAAAGGTTTTTATTCTACAGTGGTAACATCCAACATATCAGTCTCTGATGGGAATAGAGGGCACGGGTGAAAAACTCAGGCACTTTGTACTGCTGACATCCATTAAATGTCTCTAATCAACCCGAGAGCACACCAGGATGCCTTTGAATCCTCCTTCAGTTACTGGGCCTCGGAGCTACCGGTTCCAAGACTCGGGAACAGATGGATCCCCGCCCCAGACCATGAGGGCCTCTGGAGCTGGTTGGAATGACCATACTTGTGTGACGGCGAACACTCCTCGGCCCGGAACCCCTCGCGGGGCTACCCCGGACCAGAACCAGGAATCAATACTGCATGCCGAACCCTGAACACGTGACTTCAGCACCTTACCCCTCCCCAGACTACGCAGCAGGGCCAGACGCGCCCACTGATTGGCTCCGGGAAAGATTGGTACCTAAGACGCCCAACCAGGCCTGGTTCTCGGCCTGTCATGGGTGTCTCACTGCACCTATGACCAGGCGGAACCCTAGTGCAGCCCAGCCAGACTGATGCCAAAGTAAATCCTGTACAATTAACCCTCAGAACTCCATTACAGTTCTGAGCAAAAACTAAATTTACACTGATAGCGCACACATGGTGAAGTGTGACCGCTACACCTCTCTCTAGTTATTTCTCTTATTCTTTCTCTCCCTTTTTCTTTGCTCCTCCCCCTCTTTTCCTCTATCGTCCATGTATTCTCTATTTTTATTTCTTGGTAGGTATATAGTGTGTATGGACCTTGGGAAAGCCAGCAGATAAAGGATTGGTACCATCTGACAGAGCAGTTGGGGGAGGGGGTTCCTAATGAGTTTGCCCCCCCCCCCCCACCAAAAGAACTAAAAAAGGGGGCTCTACATGAAGTAAACCACACAGCAAACATTTGTGCATATTTTAGGGGGTGTTTTGGGGCAAACAATACTATGCAGCAGACAAAAGACATTGCTTAAGTGAGTAGGCCATAGGTGTCTATTGGGGCAGAAGAGCATGCTGGTGAGGTAAGTGAAGGGAAAAATGCACGAAGGAGAAAAGGGGCACAGCATATTAGAACATATTGCAATCATGGTAATTAGGGAAGGAGGTCAAAAATACAAGTCATTAGCAAACAGAGCATACATAGAAGGGAATAGTAAAGTAGAAATGTTACCTTAATATAGTCCTCCTGCAGGACCTGAATGATGGCAGAACAGGTCTCTGGAATAATGATTCCCAGGGCCTGGGGAGAGATACCTGAAGAGAACTTCAAATCCTGAAGACTTCTCCCTGTCGCCAAGTACCTCAACGTGGCAACAAGCCTCTGCTCCGGAGTAATGGCTTGTCTCATGCAGGTATCCTGCCGGCTGATAAAGGGGGTCAGCAAAGCCAAAAGACGGTGAAAATCGGGGTCCGTCATCCTGAGAAAGTTCCTGAAATCATCAGGATTATTCTCCCGGATCTCACGAAGCAAAGGCATGTGCGAGAACTGGTCACGCTGAAGCAACCAATTCTTGGTCCACATACTCCTCATCACTCTGTTCATGGACGGGTCTTGGGTCAAAGCTAAAAGCCCGACACCAATTCCGCGTACAGCACGAACTCGGCGACGAGTACGCACGGGAAACATCGCTCAGAAGGTCACAAAAGGTTGGCTGGTCAGAACGGACAAACAGAAAGCACCGATAAACAGCAAGGCCTGAAAGAACGAAGTGAATAGCAGCAACGAGCAGACAATAAGCAGTGCAAATCAAAGCGTCCTATATCAAGATATAGGCCGCAATGACCAACAAATGCGAACTGACTACACGCACTAATAAACAGATACGCACGACAAGCACAAACTGAAGAGCAGTAACGATCTGAGTCAGAAAACTGAGAAGCGCGAATCTTAAGTCACCAAACTTCCACTAACTCTCGATAAACACGGGATCAGCAGAAGGAGCCCAACGGGTGCCTGACGTGGTGCTGAACTTCCCTTTTGTAATCTCGTGGACGACGACTTACGTCACGACGTTCTTCCGGACCGGATATTCCGACAACGTAGTCCGACCGTGTGTACGCAACGCCAACATCGGACAAAGTACGTCGGACAAAGTCCGACCGACCTTGTCCGCGGATTGTCCGAGCGTGTGTATGGGGCTTTATTTTGCTTCAAAGTTCATTATTTTAAAATTTTATTTTTTTTCCAGAAACTTCCCTCTTAAAATGAATGTGCGTGTTATACGCCGATAAACACGGTATATGGAATATGGGATACACAATGGACCATGTGGGCTTTATCTGTTGTTTATGTTTTTTATTTAGTTGGTACTTGATCCATTCGATTTTTTTTCTTTGCAATGCCAATAGATAGTTGTAGATTTTTTATGTTATTTTTCGGTAGGGTTACTTTTACTGAACCGCCCATTTCTGATGGATGCGTTCTGGGAAGACATGTGTGTTCTAGGCACTAATGGAGCTGTGAGGGTCATATCGTATGCACAACTGATGTTCACTCAATGGCAAGAGCTGCTGTCTATTGAGGGAAAATCAATATAAGTAGATTAGCCATACAATCCAGTAAAAGACATCCGTTCTACAAGATACTCTCCCGTCTATGTGACCATCATTGTTGTGTCTTGTCAGAGAGGCTTTTAAGGTGGCCATACAGACATTTTATCCAATGGAGGTATTCAATGTATTTAAGAAAGAGGTCCAAATTTAATGTAAATGTGAACACACAACTGCATAGACAGATAGATATTATCTCCTGACCATACTAGCAATCGCATATAAAAAAAATAAAAATCAACCTTTTACTGCTGAGGGGTGACATGGCCACACAGCACTTCTTCTTGTCCTCTTCCGGCTAGTGGTGGGCAGGTTAGTTTTGAAAGTGAACAGGCAGCTCCTTCCATCACTCAGACAGGGTAAGTAAGCAAGGGTGATTCTGTGTTACTAAAGGTTAAGATTGTTGGCATGGCAGCTGACAAAGGAAGACACACTGTGCATCAGCTCTGGGGCGCAAATTGACCACACAAGCATGAATCTTCTTTTGCCGTTGCATGGTCAGTTTACAATAGGGTTGAAGGGGTGGGCAGGATAAACAGTAAAACCTTGGTTTGAGAGTGTTTTTGCAATACAAGCTAATTTTATTTATAAATATTGACTTCATATACAAGCAATGTCTTGGTATACAAGTAGCGTCATGTCAAAAATGAGTATAAAAGAGAAGAGAGGCGCCTCTAAGTGTAGTAATATGGTTACATTTAATGAAGGTACAACATTTAGCAACTCGCCTAGTTGATGATTAAAACAGGCAGATCTAAGTATGGAGGCATCCGGGGTAAAACTGTTCACATAGACCGTCCCCCGCACCGCCATCTGCGTCGTCCCTTCCATGCTACACTTTATGAGCGGTTCAAGCCTCGCTTTCAGATCGCTCTACTGCAGGGTAGTCTTCCCGGTCACGATTGCAGACGGACATCGGTGAGAGACGGAGGTGAGGAGGACGGTCTATGTGAACAGCTTTACCCTGGATCCCTGCATACTTAGATGTGCCTCTTTTAAACATCAACCATATGAGTTGCTAAATGTTGTACCTTTATTAAATGTAACCATATTGCTACACTTAGAGGCGCCTCTTTTCTTTTTTATACTCTGTAGCTCCTGTTGGATTTTGCTTCTAATTACATAGTTACATAGCTAGGCTGAAAAAAGATACAAGTCCATCCAGTTTAACCATAAAAAAAAATAAAAAATATCGTACAATCTAATATACCCAATTCTATACCCACAGTTGATCCAGAGGAAGGCAAAAAAAACCCCAGCAGAGCATGATCCAATCTGCTACAGCAGGGGAAAAAATCCCTTCCAGATCCACCAAGAGGCAATCGGATTTTCCCTGGATCAACTTTACCTATAAATGTTAGTACCCATGTTATGTACATTTAGGAAAGAATCCAGGCTTTTCTTAAAGCAATCTACTGAGTTAGCCAGAACCACCTCTGGAGGGAGTCTATTCCACATTTTCTCAGCTCTTACTGTAAAGAAACCTTTCCGCGTTTGGAGATTAAATCTCTTTTCCTCTAGACGTAAAGAGTGTCCCCTTGTCCTCTGTGTTGACCGTAAAGTGAATAACTCAACACCAAGTTCCCTTATATATTTGAACATGTTGATCATATCCCCGCTTATTCTCCTCTTCTCAAGAGTGAATAAATTCAGTTCCTCTAATCTTTTTAAATCATAATCACAACAGAAATGACCCAAATGACCCTGATCAAAAGTTTACATACCCCAGTTCTTAACATCGTGCATTGGCCCCTTTAACATTAATAACAGCTTGAAGACATTTGTGGATGAGGCTCTTTATCTTCTCAGATGGTAAAGCTGCCCATTCCTATTGGCAAAAAGCCTCCAGTTCCTGTAAATTCTTGGTCTGTCTTGCATGATCTGCATGTTTGAGATCTCCCCAGATTGGCTCAATGATATTGAGGTCAGGAGACTGAGATGGCCACTCCAGAACCTTGGCCTTGTGTTTTGGATCATTGTAATGTTGTCCAAGTACGTCCCATGCGCAGCTTCCTGGCTGATGAATGCAAATGTTCCTCCAGTATATTTTGATAACATACTGCATTCATCCTGCCATCAATTTTGACCAAATTTTCTGTGCCTTTGTAGCTCACACATCCCCAAAACATCAGCAATCCACCTCCGTACCTTTCATCATAGGCCTTGTTGACTCTCCAAATGTAGTGTTTATGGTTGTGGCCAAAAAGCAAAATTTTGGTCTCATCACTCCAAATGACTTTGTGGCAGAAGGTTTGAGGCTTGTCTGTGCTGTTTGACGTATTGTAAGTGGGATACTTTGTGGTATTTGCGTAGTAATGGCTGTCTTCTGGCGACTCGACCCTGCAGCCCATCTTTCTTCAAGTGCCTCCTTATTGTGTATCTTGAAACAGCCACACCACATGTTTTCAGAGAGTCCTGTATTTCACCTGAAGTTATTTGTGGGTTTATCTTTGCATCCCAAACAATTTTCCTGGTAGTTGTGGCTGAAAGTTTAGTTGGTCTACCTGACCGTGGTTTGGTTTCAACAGAAATCCTAATTTTCTACTTCTTGATTAGAGTTTGAACACTGCTGATTGGCATTTTCAATTCCTTGGATATCTTTTTATATCCCTTTTCTGTTTTATACAGTTCAACTACTTTTTCCCGCAGATCCTTTGACAATTCTTTTGCTTTCCCCATGACTCAGAATCCAGAATCATCAGTGCAGCACTGGATGAAAGATACAAGGGTCTGTCAGGGGTCCAGAAACTCATTGACCTTTTATACACACACACTAATTACAAGCAAACAGATCACAGGTGAGGATGGTTACCTTTAATAGCCATTCAAACCCTTTTTGTGTCAACTTGTGTGCATGTTATCAGGCCAAAATCACCAGGATATGTAAACTTTTGATCAGGGTAATTTGGGTAGTTTCTGTTGTGATTATGATTTAAAAAGAGTAAACACAGTTGATTGATAATAAATGGCTTCAGCCAAACACTAACCATGAGTGATAGAAATGTTTTTGTGTTGTCATTCATATTCTCTGAAAAATGGCCAAGAAATCATAAATTCTGCCAGGGTATGTAAACTTATGAGCATAACTATGTGTGTGTGTGAATAAAAATTAAAACCCTCTACGTAGCGTCAGTGTAATGGGGTGCTTCTGTCTTTTAGTTCAGTAGTAATTATTTTCCCCTGATGCCCTTCACCACCAAAATTTTTAAGTGTGTCTGGATTTTAGTGAGCTGAGGAGCTGTGACAAGCACTCATCAAGAGTGCCCGACTATGCCAACCCTTTCTACCCATTCATAAAAGCCATACTACAGCTTCTATGACTGTAACACAATCTATGAATGGATGGGATGGATCCTTCAATCATCCACCCATCCTCTATTAATAGATCCTGTTTTATTCATAGAAGCTGTAGTACTAGTAATAGTCAGGCACCCATGATGAGAGCTTCGGCAGCTCCTAAATCCTGTTAACCCCTGCCGCACAAGAAGAATTATGGGGGTGGGGGGCTTATGGGAAAGGGGTTTTATCCCACTAACCATTAGAAAATTGAACTACCGTAATATTCCAAAAACAAACATACTGGTGTATGGTCAGCTTAAAAGAGAAATGCAGGAATCAAACAAAACAAACTTGCATGCTAATGGTTGCAACATGGATCCCAGGTTGCAGCCTTCCCCCACCGGCTCTACACCGAGAACTGAGCTATCAAAGACTGCTGATTGTTCAGTTCTTGGGTCCGCTCTGTGCTCTGCCCCTCCAGTGCACAATGGAGCACCAGACTGTAGAGGGGGCAGAAGCGGCTGGCTCAGGCTCTCAGTGATATGCTGAGAGTCTGAGTCAGCAGCTGGTCAGGCATCTGGGCAGTTCCTGACATTATTGTTGGGATCATTGCAGAGCCTAGACTGGCTCAGTGATGTCAGATGACAGCGGACTTTAGCCCTAAGTGCACTCCTGTGACCCACAGGAGAAGTATGGCCAAAAGAGCTTTGGCCATATGTCTCCTTTAAGGCCCCTTTCACACTGGGGCGGAGCCGCGGCGACGGTAAAGCAGTATATTTAGCGCTGCTTTACCGTCGTTTTAGCCGCCGTATTCGGCTGCTCGCGGGTTTTACCCCCCGCAAGCGTCCGAAAAAGGGTTAAAATCCCCCCGGTATTGCCGCGGTATTACCGCGGTGTCCCATTGAAATCAATGGGTAGGAGGGGTATAGGAGCGGTGAACACACCGCTCCTATACCGCTCCAAAGATGCTGCTAGCAGGACTTTTTTTACTGTCCTGCTAGCGCACCGCTCCAGTGTGAAAGCCCGCCGGTTTTCACACTGGAGTGAATGGGGCCGTTTTTTTCAGGCGGTGTACAGGCGCTATTTGTAGCGCTGTACCGCCTGAAAAACGCCCCAGTGTGAAAGGGGCCTAACTCTCATATAAAGGGCTGCTGACAGGCACCAAGAAAGAGGTTAAACTGACTGTTTTTTTATATCTATGAAGGCATTGGGGTTGATTTACTGAAGGCAAATAGGCAGTTCACTTGGCAAGGAAGTTACACTTTGCTAGGAAGTGTTCCCGGAGCTTAGTGAATACAGTGAAGCTCTGGTATCTTCTTCACCCAATCAAGTGCAAAAATGCTGTTTTTTTCAATTTTGTTCAGCCACTGCTGCACAATCTGCCCCATGGGCTTTAATGGAATCATATAGCAATGCTGACATGTGACCGTTAACTTATATATAATTGATATCATGAGTTATAAGTAAACATTAGATGAGTGAGCTCTTCAGTATCTATCCAGAGTTGATACCGGGTTTAAGTGCATTGACCCTTTAAAAACCATGTTCTGTTTGAAATTGGATGCAGAACAGATTCTTAGCATTCAATTAGAATAATAATCCATAATTTTCAAAATTCGAATCATAATTGAAGTTGAGATCATTGTTAGTTTAATTTTATGAGTGACTTCAAAGACATACAGTCCCCTTATACGAGAAGGGATTGCCTGGTCGGCATCTCTAAACAGAGGGTTGCTAGGAACAATGGTTCAGAAGAGGGTCACGTAGTCAGCTGTAAGCCGCTGGGAGCAATTATGTGATTGAGGTCGGAGTTTGCATGAGAAGAGCGGGATAAGGGGATGCATACCTGACTGAAGTTTATTAAGAAACCGCTAAATGTAACTTTGATTGAGTCTGATTACTGAAAAAGACAAGTTTATTCAACTAAACACCAGAATATGCATTCCTAAAATATATTAACCCTCTATATTAACTTACTTTCAGGACACAGTAAGGAACACTTTTACTGCAATAGTAGATACCGTAGGTTATACACCTGGAATCAGTCCTTCTTATAGCCTCTGGCTACGACAGTCCCATTTGGCTAATATGTCACCTAGCCTGGCCCTACGTTCTAGATACAATACAAGGAAGAATCCAACAGAGAGCATTAATGAGGCTAGAAAAATTTCTCCTATTTAAAGGTTATTGGTCACAAGAAAAATATAGAGGCTTTCATTGTTGACCTTCTGCTGAAAGTGCTTGTTGCTTGGCTGTCCTGCTGACCCCGTCTTCAGTACTTTCTGACTCACTAACCTGGAATAGGTTTGTACATCAGATGTTCTGACTTTACTTGACACATAAATCTTCCATATCTTCAATTCTGAGACAGCCAGACAGCTGCCATTTTCATTAGATAGTTAGCAATGGTAGCCAAATTATTACTCCAATGGCCTTTACAATGAGTTCTGGCTGAATTGGTTACATGGTAATTTTAAATAACCACTGGTCCACACTAGTGTGGGTTTGTGGCCCGTGGGCTGCCGTGCCTGCATTTCCTGCAAGAAACGGTGCTTGCAGCTTTTTGAAGATGCGGCCACAGGGAAATCACGATGCGATTTCCCTGCAGTTCCTGCAAATGCACTGCGGGTTGAGATGCGTAGGTAGTGGTGCTATTAAGAATGAATGGCCGCCCTGCAGGTCTCTACAGAGCAGCGCAATTTGGCTGCAGCCTCAGGAACAGCTGCAATTCCCGTGCCCTCAACCACCTGCTTAGGTGCGGTCATGTGTGAAACTAGCCTAAAAGTAGATTACAATTCAACTTAAAGCCCATCTCTGGCAAAAAAAAAAGCTTTTCCCTAATGCCCCGTACACACGGTCGGACTTGCCAAGGGAATAGGCTCCGTCGGCATTTCCGACGGAAAGATTTAGAACATGTTCTATATCGTAAGGCCCGTACACACGATCAGACTTTTTGACAACCAACATGCAAATTAGCTGTTTTGGACCAACATCCGACCGTGTGTACGCTCCATCGGACCAACTTTTTCCAGGTTTCATCGGACTTTTGTTGGCTGTGCGAACGGACCAACTTTCTGCCAACAAAAGTCCGATGGGCCAAAGTCCGACCGTGTGTACACAAAACCAACAGACTTTTGTCCAAAGTACAAACACGCATGCTCAGAACCAATGCAAAAGATCAGACAACAATATAGAAGTTGACCAAAGGTGGCGCTGGAGTATTCGAACATCCTCTTTTGAAGTGTCGTCAGTACGTTGAAACTTCACTACGTTCATGTTTGTTGCCTAAAAAGTCTGATCGTGTGTATGCAATACCAACTTGGGGCCAACGCCCTTTGGACAAAAATCCACGGGAAAGTTGGTCCAAGGTCCGATCGTGTGTATGAGGGTTAAGTCCGTCGAAAATGCCAGCAGAAAAAGCCAGATGGGGCATACACACGGTCGGAATGTCTGATGAAAAACTCCTATCGGACTTTTTCTGCCGAAAAATCCAGCCATGTGTACGCGGCATTACAGTGGGGCTGTGCCCGCATTGCACAGGTTAACTGCTCAATTTTGTCTAGGGAATAGGAGAAAGGAGATATACTTACCTAATCCCATAGTCCTCTCAACACAAGACCAGTCTGCACCCTGTGCTCCAGCCGTCCTGAGTTGTAGACTGTTCCTGATGTCATTAAGCCCAGAGCAGTCTCCATAGACCAGGAACAGTCAACTTCTGGACAATGGGGGGGGGGGGGGGGGCTGATTTCTGATGGAACAAAGGATCAGGTGATTGGGGGAAACCATAACAATTGGTCAAGGTTTTCCAACATGCCTGATTATTTTTTTCTTTCAGATCTGTCAGCTGGAATGGTTTGAAGCTGCTGTTAGACCTAAGATTTGATCTGAACAAAAAGGTCCTAACCAGGAGATGGTCATCTCTTGCCTTTGGGACCCTGAATATTCTAATTATGTCATCTGGGGTAAAATTTCAGTTCCGAGGGCCAGATTTGAATTCCACAAGAATGACTTTCACCTTCATTTCCACAAACATAAGCTCATTAAGCAGATGTTACTGCTCCCTGTTCCCTGTGAGCATCTCTAGTCATGTAATGGTGGCCATACAGGCTTCGGTAACGGATAGTTTTCTCCAGATATGAACAATGTACAGTCAACAACACACCCCTTAATTTATTCTAAAGCAGGGGTCTCTAGACTTGACAGTACGAGGGCCACACTGTATGTTTAAATTAATGAATACAACTTAAATGAACGGATAAGCACGCTCCATAACATCAGAAGACCCCCCCCCCCCCTTCACATCAGAAGCCTTCCCTGACATCAGAGTCCACCTTTCACATTAGACATGTGCACAACAAAAAAATGTGTTTGTTTTCGTTTTGTTTTTTTCATTTCTGTTGATTCGTAACGATTCGTAAATTTGTAAGTCGTCGGTGTTCGTATTCGTAACGATTCGTAAATTCGTAAGACGTCGGTGTTCGTATTCGTAACGATTCGTATTTTCGTAAGAGTTATTTTTTTGTTGATTCGTTTTTCCGTTAGTTTAATTTTCGTTTATTCGAAATTCAGACGCATTCGTATTTATTCGTACTTTCGTAACATTCGTAGATTCGTAATAATTCATAATTTTATGTAATGTGTATGCTATTATTACATTTTAAGAGACACGTAAAATTACGAATCGAAAAAAAAAGTTACGAATGTACGAATTTTTTCGTTCAATCCATTCGTTGCACGTTAAGCAGCGCCATTGTAAGAGACACGGAAAATTACGATTCGCAAAAAAAAAAAAAAAAAGTTACGAATGTACAAATTTTTTCATTCAATCCATTCGAGGCACGTTAAGCAGCGCCATTGTAAGGGACACGGAAAATTACCAATTCAACAAAAAAAAAAAAAAGTTACGAATGTACGAAGTTTTACGTTCATTTTGATTTTTGTTGTTCCTATTTTCGTTTTTCGAATTTTCTTCTTTCGTAGATTCGTTGTTTCTAATTTTGTTTTTTTCGGATTTTCATTGTTTTCGGATTCGTTCGATTCGAACGATTTGTTAAAATTTTTAGCAAATCGTTCGTTCATTCGTACGATAACGAATGAACGAAAATAATGAAAAAAAACTAAAACAAACAAATTGCACATGTCTATTTCACATAAGAGGTCACTTCACAGCCCCCTTTACATACAAGAGTCCCCCCATACATTGAGGTCTCCATCAGAGTTCCTCATCAGAAGAAATGACCAACTGTTCTAATTGTTCAGTTGAGTCTGGGAATATGCCACTGACCCTCACTGCAGGCCAATAAAATCTTGTAGCGGGCTGGATGTGCCATCGTTTCGAGACCACTGGTCTAAACTAATTAGTAAAGAACTTAATTTTTGCCAGTTTGATCACTTTGATCAACTCACACATTGATCGAATAATAAAAACTGAAGCGTGAATGGCCACCATAAGGCTCATTGCCTAGAAACTTTTATGCTGTTGTGGATGAATTCATAGCTGGTGATGCTGACAGCAGAAGAGAAGCAGTTACATTGGCCTCAAGTGTCTCTTCTGTAAAAGTTGGCAGGTGGGAAACAAGTCCCTGTTGTCTTTGGCTCTAGCTAGCTGAAGCCACTTTTTGATATCACTCATGTAGTTACTCTTTTTTTTTTCGTTTTTATTACTAGTTTTCACCATACAAAAAACAGATGAGCAGAAGGTGCAGTGTGAAGAACCAAGAACGTTAGTTACAGAGTGTTATAAGTTCACATGGTGTCACAATATAGAGTTAAAGTCCCGGTGGAGAGAGACAAAAAGGAGAAGTGTCAAGTAAAATTAGTACAACGCCTAGGGGCACCCAGGCCAAGAACATGCCTTGTAATTCCCGAGGGTAATTACTCCACTTTGTAAGGGGTCAGAAAGTAAGTCTGTCTCTCCCATAGCTTCCACACCCCAGAACTTGATTGCAAAGCCAATCATAAATTTGGTCCCTAGGTTTTGAGTTGCTTTGGCTAGTCCTGTTTCTCCTATGATGTAACTGGCGAGAATAAGTATTCAAAAAAGAACAAAACATTGAACAGGGGGAGGATTAGGGTAAAGGGAGGAGAGATGGTCCGAAATATAGGTACTCTTTTGTATCTGACATTCTGGTTATTTGCAGGAAGTACAACAGTATTTTGGCTTTTTTTAAATACATATATAATACTTTATAACATCTTATAATACTTTATAACATCTATTTTGTATAGTATTCATTTTTAGATTTGTAGATGTTATTTATATTCTCCTAGAGCAGTGGTTCTCAACCTTGCTAGTGCCGCCCGTGACCCCTTGATAAAATTTCCCAAATTGTGGGGACTCCTCACAGTAAAATTATTTTCGTGGCGTGGGTTGTCAGCACCCAAGGCAAGACAAGTAATTTGCGCCCCTAATGGACATTTAGCACTCCCCTGAGTCCCTTCTAATCGTACAGTATTGAAACTCCTTATGGTACATTTTAGGGTGTACCACTCTTTCTCTTTGTTCTCCTTTCTTTCTCTATGCTAATTTCTTGTTTTTTTTTCCATCCCTCTGTAGCGGCCATAACCCCCTGTGGGGTGGCCTTGACTTTTGGGCTTACCAGTTACCTCCTTGTGGCTTGTTGATGACCTTCTAGGGGTTCCCAGGGTTAGTACCCAACAACTTCAGATGCTGACACGTAAAAGTCCTTTAAAAGGTTTTTATTCTACAGTGGTAACATCCAACATATCAGTCTCTGATGGGAATAGAGGGCACGGGTGAAAAACTCAGGCACCTTGAACTGCTGACATCCATTAAATGTCTCTAATCAACCCGAGAGCACACCAGGACGCCTTTGAATCCTCCTTCAGTTACTTGGCTTTGGAGCTACTGGTTCCGAGACTCGGGAACAGATGGATCCCCACCCCAGACCAGGAGGGCCTCTGGAGCTGGTCGCAATGACCATACTTGTGTGACGGCGAACACTCCTCAGCCCGGAACCCCTCGCAGGGCTACTCCGGACCAGAACCAGGAATCAATACTGCATGCTGAACCCTGAACACGTGACTTCAGCACCTTACCCCTCCCCAGACTACGCAGCAGGGCCAGACGCACCCACTGATTGGCTCCGGGAAAGATTGGTACCTAAGATGCCCAACCAGGCCTGGTTCTCGGCCTGTCATGGGTGCCTCACTGCACCTATGACCAGGCGGAACCTTAGTGCAGCCCAGCCAGACTGATGCCAAAGTAAATCCTGTACAATTAACCCTCAGAACTCCATTACAGTTCTGAGCAAAAACTAAATTTACACTGATAGCGCACACTTGGTGAAGTGTGACCGCTACACCTCTCTCTAGTTCTTTCTCTTATTCTTTCTCTCCCTTTTTCTTTGCTCCTCCCCCTCTTTTCCTCTATCGTCCATGTATTCTCTATTTTTATTTCTTCTCTTACTCCTTGGTGGGGGGAAAAAGCGATGAGTGGCAGTGCTGGCAGGGAGTTGGGAAGAGTGGCAGTGCTGGCGGGGAGTTGGGATGAGTGGCAGTGCTGGTGGGGAGTTGGGATGAGTGGCAGTGCTGGGGGGAGTCCTGAGCTGTTGATCAAGGTCATCTGCTGATCTGAGAACTGTAGTGGGGACTTTTAATGGCAACTATAATCCCAGGTAGTGTTACTCACTGTGTCTCTGACTTTGTGGTGTCTCATAACAGTGACACCTATGCCAAAATCAGGATATAGGGTCTCCTCCAGCCCTTCCCACTTCACATTCCTCACCAGTCAGCTGACCTCTAGTCTCTGCCCCCCAGCCATACCGTGAACTGAATGGGCGGCTGCGAAGAGGCAGAGTGGGTGGCTGTGGGCTCCAGGAACAACCCTGCTGAGTGGCCACAGGCTCCAGGGACAGCCCTGCTGGGCGACCGCAAAAAGACTGGGAGAGCGGTGCGGGCTTCAGGAACAGCCCAAGATTCGGTGACCCCTGGAAAATCATCATTCGATCCCCGAGGGGGTCCCGACCCCAAGGTTGAGAACCACTGTGCTAGAGGGTGTTTGCCGTGACTCCAGCATATATTTCCTTTTTTACGCATATACATTTTTATTGTGCTTGGCCTCCGATACATGCTCCATAATCGAATCAAGAGCAGGGGTGACCATACTGTATTGCTTATCTGCAGACTGCAGGGAAATCTAGGACCTGACCCTGCTGTTTGGCAGGAGTATCATTATCACAAGACTAGCTAAAACGTATTGCAAATCATTTGTCATTTAGAAAAGTTCACATGTATTTCATTTCAACTGTGTTTTTGCCTGCAGTTCCATTCTAAAGTCTTGCACTTGACAAAGCTACTTTATGTGTCACCTTTTCCCAAAAATGTTAATGCAGATACATTTTGCTTAGTGTTAATGTATAAACATTTATTATTATTTTATGCAGATGGTTTCTACATGGCAGCACATAAATCCATATTTGACAAGAATGACCATGGATTACATGAGAGGATAAGAGGTTGCAATAAATCTGATAATCCATGTTTGAAGACAGAGACCGCAGACAGTTTTGAAACAAATGTGCACTTGAGTATTGAGTACATTTTACTGATATGCTGACAAATACAGCTCAAAAGGAGACTTGGAGATAGTATAACTTTTATTGCAGATCCTTTAGCTGTTATTAACCCTTCAAATGATTGCAAATGCAGTTTTCTTTTATAAAAATAACAAACATGTCATACTTACCTGCTCTGTGTAGTGGTTTGCACAGAGCAGCCTCGATCCTCCTCTTGGGTCCCCTGCTAGCGCCCCTGTTTCCTCTCCCTGCCACAGAGCCCTGTTCTATGTGTCCCCGCTCTGTCCTTCCTGGCTGTGATTGACAGCAGCAGGAGCCAGTGGCTCCTGCTGCTGTATCTGAGCCAATGAGAAAGGAGAGAGCCAGAAGAGCCTCTGCTCTTGTGCACATTGCTGGATCAAGATCAGGCTTAGGTAAGTATTTAAGGGGGGGGGGGGGACTAGGGGGTAGCTGCATGCAGAAGGATTGCATAAATGCGTAACTTCACCCTCCAGGGCATGTTGCCTCCCATCCACCCCTCCTCTCCTCTGCTGCAGAAATTGGGCGTTTTTTATTTTGCAAGTCATTCGTCTAGACAAATGATGTGCACTTTGCCTGCATCGCCTCCTGGGATATGTATGTCTCATATCCCAGGAGGCATAGTTCTTCATTGGGAAAGGAGGAGGGGTCAGGGCCATGTGACATGTCATCGGTGAAGCCTTAACCCAGAAGAGACGGCAGTCTACCGATGACATCACAGTTATTGACGTCATAGAAGAAGATGTCAGCATGGGAATGAGAGGGGTGTAGAAAAGAAGCAGATTGCAGCAGGACCACGCTGGATCCGGTGGGTGGGCGAGTCCACTTAATGTGCAGGACCTGTAACCAAGTAAGTGGGGGTTAAAAAAGGGGGGGTGAAGTAGGGAGGGTAAAGTTCTGCTTTAAGGTAAAAAACATGCGTCTTCTGGTCCGTTTCAGGTCCGAATTCAGCCCAAAATTCAGGCTGAAATCGGACCTGAAACGGTGAATGGAGATGCACCGGACTCCTACTGTGAGCGGCTCTGTGCTGCTGTGTGAACCCAGCCTAAATGGTTGAGCACCCCTGCCTGCTATAGGTGACCAGCCCCTGTCCCACAACTGAATGTCTAGTTAAGGTGAACAGACCTTTATTAGCGGGGGTTGACATTGAAGCCTTTCTTAAACCCACCTTATATACAGAAGGATTTAGAAAGCTCCATACTAGTATTTTCTTTATTTGGTTTATTTGTATATGTGGTATCTTTCCATTATTCGGCCGTATCAGTGTTGCCAACCGCCAGTATTTTTACTGGCAGCCAGCAAAAAATGGCACTTTTCTTCTGCCAGTAAATGCCAATGAAAGAAAAATGTTGCCAGTAAAAAATATGACTGTGACTCTTGGCTGAGACCATCCGAGTGCCTGCTACAGTGTGTTCGGACTGTGCCGGCAGTGTGTCACGTGACGTCATAGTGCAAGGGAACGGAGCAGCCGGAGCTTTATGTGCAGGTCTGTGGAATGGGAAGGAAGGCAACCCGGGAATGGACTGAAGGGACCATCTGGCATGCAGAGAGTGGGTCACTGTGACTCAGGAGGGGACGTGTCATCAGTGGTGTCACTAGGGTTGGTGTCACCCGGTGTGGTAAAATTTGGTGTCACGGGGCACTGAGCAGGCTAGCGCATCAGCACAGCTCCCCCCGCCTGTGTAATCCCCTAAAGGCGACACCACTGCATGTCATGTCGGTGAGGTGTCATCATCATCTGTGCTGCTGCACACTGCTGTCAGTGTCATTTTGAGAGTCAATTTCATGTGCGTGTGTGCCACCCATTCTAATTTCTTGCCCTCTCGATTCCTGTCCCTGAGCTACTTACTATATTAAAAAATAAAATAAAAAATATGTTTTTGCCTTAATAGCAACCTTAAATCACATTTCTAATTGCATATTGTACTTGTTTGTAGTCTAAATACTGAAATTTGCATTTAAAACTGTTATTTTGTAACTTCTGGATATGGTAGTAAAACGTGACTGTGCCAGTAAATTTTGGGTGTTGTGTCAGTAAATTTCAATCTGATAGGTTGGCAACACTGGGCCGTATATGAAATAACTCATGACATATGATGGTATACTCAACTCATATCCTAGCATGTGACATACAAAGCTTGTTTTCATCCCTATGAACAGTGTCATGATTGTTTCACTTGGGCCAGCAAATACAAAGGACTTGTTGAGCAAGATAGGGACATGACACAGACTCCAAACAAACACTCTCATGTGTAACATGTGTACTGCTCACTTCTAATCTCCGCCCCAGATCAGAGGCAACCAGCGGTCACTTATTCACATGGCGTCCACAGCACTGGAACCATTACATCATACAACGACTGCACAAACAACATTCATTGAGCTTTTCTGTGTGTTTCATATGATGATTACAAAGATACCTGTATTTAACCACTTCCCTACCCGCCCATGTACATATGACGCCCACAAGGTGGATCTCCCATCCTGGGTGGGCGTCATATGACGTCCTCTCATTCCCGGCCGCCTGGGGGGCGCGCGCGCGCGCGCCGGGCGTCGCTCGGGACCCGGTGCGAGTGCCCGGCGGCCGCGATGTCCGCCAGGCACCCGCGATTGCTCGTTAAAACAACGGGACCGTACGGGACCGTGGAGCTGTGTGTGTAAACACACAGCTCCACGTCCTGTCAGCGGAGAGGAGACCGATCATGTGATCCCAGTACGGAGGAACACATGATCGGTCTCCTCCCCTTGAGTCCCCTCCCCCCACAGTTAGAATCACTCCTATAGGGAACACATTAACCCCTGCAGCGCCCCCTAGTGTTAACCCCTTCACTGCCAGGCACATTTACACAGTAATCAATGCAATTTTATAGCAACGATAGCTGTGTAAATGTGAATGGTTCCAAAAATGTGTTAAAAGTGTCCGAAGTGTCCGCCGCAATGTCGCAGTCACGAAAAAAAATCGCAGATCGCCGCCATTACTAGTTAAAAAAAAAAAAATGCAATAAATCTATCCCCTATTTTGTAGACGCTATAACTTTTGCGCAAACCGATCAATATACTCTTATTGCGATTTTTTTACCAAAAATATGTAGAAGAATACGTATCGGCCTAAACTGAGTAAAAAAAATTTTTTTTTTTTAAAAAATGGGATATTTATTATAGCAAAACGTAAAAAATAGTGTTTTTTTTTCAAAATTGTCGCTCTTCTTTTGTTTATAGCGCAAAAAATAAAAACCGCAGGGGCGATCAAATACCACCAAAAGAAAGCTCTATTTGTGGGAAAAAAAGGACGTCAATTTTGTTTGGGTGTAACGTCGCACGTCCGCGCAATTGTTAGTTAAAGCGACGCAGTGCCGAATCGCAAAAAGTGCTCTGGTAAGGAAGGGTGTAAAATGGCCCGATGCTGAAGTGGTTAAAGATGAAGTAAAGGTAAGCTTTTTCCTTACCTGCAAAGTAAAGGCATAATGTGCTAGTATGCATCACATACTAGCACATTATGTGAAACTTACCTGCCAACGAAGCCCTCGTCTTCCTCGCTCGAGGCCGCATCCATCTTCAACCGTATTTCTTCCGGATCCGCGGGCTCCGGCACTGTGATTGGCCGGAGTCGTAAGGCATCACTCCCACACATGCGCGCAGGAGCCGCCGGCCGTGGCACAAGCTTCTGAAGAAACGGTACATTGGCGCATGCACTCCTTCAGAGCGCATGCGCCAATGACATAATTGGCACAGTATACAGTAAATATCTCTTAAACGGTGCAAATTTAGGAGATATTTACAGTACCTATAGCTGAGCCTTATTATAGGCTTACCTGTAGGTGCAAACATTAGAGGGAAGTTTACTTCCTTTTTAAAGAGTAGTTGGAACAAAGTAAAAATGACATATATGATGCAGTCTGTCAATGGAGCACAGCAATTTTTGTTATTTTGTGTCACCCCTTTTACCTGTTGATCCTGCCAGTAGATCCATTACATCTCCGCTTCCTGTAACAGGCCAAGCTATTCAGAGATACTAGTAGGTAGAACTTGTTTACATTTGTGGTGGTGTTCACCGCTCCTCTGAAAGGCTTATCTGCATTTGATTACTTTTTAGAGACATTTATTAGGCGCAACCATGTGCATTACATGTAGTTGCAGGGCAGTTGTGGCACAGCCATATTAACTTGAATAGGTCATGTTTGGCGGCGCTACTGATACCGATTGCGTCGTGGTAAACCTTTATTGGCAGTGTGAACTTAGGCCTCATGCACACTGGTTTATGTAAACACTATTTCTCCTGACAGGAAAAAGTCAGCATTAAAAACTCACCTAAGCTGCTTTTTTCAAACCTTAGTTGAGGTTAACAGAGTTTAGCAATGTCTGGTGTTTTGGGCGTTTATTTTTTTAATTGGCCAGAATTTTAATTAATTTTGGCCATTGAGATGAATAAACGCCAAAGTGCTAAACACACCTAGCGCTTAGGGGAGTTTGGACACATTTATCCTCATTTGGCATATTTTATACCCAAAAGTTCCTTTCCTGAACACAATTCTTCTATGTTTAGGAGAGGAGCTTTGACTGTCTCTAAACTCTGCTGCTCCTAAACTCCTCTTAAAACCTATGTCTGCATGGACACATAGGGGTTTGTTTACTAAAGGCAAATCCACTTTGCACTACAAGTGCACTTGGAAGTGCAGTCGCTTTAGATCTGAGGGGAAGATCTGAAATGAGGGAAAGCTCTGCTGATTTTATCATCCAATCACGTACAAGCAAAAAATTACCAGTTACACTTACCGGTACCAGGTTTTCTAGGAAATCTTGCAGGATGGCACACCAGAGATAGTGGGTCACACCTGACAGGAAACACAACCAACAACAGAGTTTAAAAGGCCCCTCCCTCCCCCCTGTCCCTCAGTTATGACAAAGTATAAGCCCACACCGGTGCCAGAGGGTACATTCTGTGAGAATTAAAAACACACCACAGACAATTAAGGGTAGGGAAGTAGGACTGCCGTCCTGGAAGGTTTTCTAGAAAACCCGGAGAAGGTGGGGCTGTATGTGACAGTGAGCGGCTCCGGGAACCCAGCAATTTAAATGAAAGCTGTTACAGCGGGCAATCCCTGCTCCCTGATGATCAGCCAGTTTGACTCTTCCTCTGCACAGGTGAGGCTGTAATGACTGGCACAGATAAGACGGTATTGACGGGCACAGGTGAGACTGTACTGACGGGCACATGTGAGGTTGTACTGACAGGCACAGGTGAGACTGAACTGACAAGTACAGGTGAGACTGTACTGAAGGTCACAGGTGAGACTGTACTGAAGGGCACAGGTGAGACTGTA
The DNA here is from genome assembly GCA_028564925.1 of Lithobates sylvaticus. Lineage (NCBI taxonomy): Eukaryota > Metazoa > Chordata > Amphibia > Anura > Ranidae > Lithobates > Lithobates sylvaticus. Next base: position 533,923,389 of record CM053029.1, read on the forward strand.
CTGACGGGCACAGGTGACACTGTATTGGCAGGCACAGGTGACACTGTATTGGCGGGCACAGGTCATGCTGTATTGACGGGCACTTTTCACGCTGTTTCGATGGGCACCGGTGAGGCTGTGCAGAGGGGCACTGATAAAGATGTTGTTAATATTTATTTTTGTAACTTAGATTGGAGTTCCACCCAATTTTGAGAGGTGGTCTGAAACAAAAAAAACACCTCTCCACCCCTCGTTTTTGGATATTTAAAAAAAAAATTTTAGTTTCTAAGTTACCTTTTCTGGAAGTACTTTTCTGGCCGAGGACTTGACATCCTCTTCTGCAGAAAGCCCCCCGTTGTCTTCTGGGACATGTGTGTGTCCCAGAAGACAAGCTGGCCATTCACAAAGCGACGTGTGACTCGTGCATGCGCAGTCGGAAACCGGTAGTGAAGCCGCAAGGCTCCACTGCTGGTTTCCCTTAATTGGAATGGCGGCACCTGCAGTCATTCCGATGGACGGATCGACCTCGGGGGGCCGACATCACGGGCTCCCTGGACAGGTAAGTGTCCTTATTAAACGTCAGCAGCTACAGTGTTTGCAGCTGCTGACTGTAGGGGTGGTGCATGGCTGGGGTTTGGTGGGACAGCTGTTGGCGAGTAACCCTTAAGGCCTGGCTACGGTAATAGCTCAGGACTTGAAATTTTGACCCCCGGCTTAGGGTAAGTGAAAATTGGGATTTCGATTTTTTTTTTTTAATCCAGTAATCACATAGAAGGGGGGGGGGGGTTACTTTTAGCCCAGAGTGGAGCTTTAACACGTATTCGTTGCCAAACGCACCTGCATTGTACTATTCCTGAATACATGGTAGAGCATTACTTTACAACAAAAGGGGCAGTGTCCGGTTTTGGACATTATAAGCCTGTGGACATGAATGAGCTGTCCTAATGCGACACACATTAATGCATGACATAAGACCTGCTAATGCACCACACAAAAGTAAATGGGCCCTAAAACCACATCCCCACTTAAGACTATTCTGTGCATAGGATGATAAGTGGAAAAATAATAATGAATCTGCTGACAGAATCAGCAAATAGTGAAATTATGTTATAGTAGGAACTCTGGAAAAATCAAATACTATTATGTTATGCTAATGACAGACTATCATATATGTGATTTTTTTTTATTTTACCCATAATTTAACTTTTATTATTCATAAACCACACAATACTTGTATGATTTCACAAAATATGTGAGTGTAACAATTAAAGAGATTGTAAATGTAAAAAAAAAAAATAAAATAAATAACCAACATGTCTATATTTACCTGCTCTGAGCAACGAAATTGAGTGGCCGCAAACCTCTTCACAGGTCCCCTGGGGCGGTGCGCTGGCGGGGAGGTGAAAAAACTCCTTCAAGCAGCATCTTTGGAGCATGTTTGGAGCGCGAAAAAAAGCACCTCAAAAGCGCCCCTCTCCACTGAAATGAATGGAAAGTGCCTCAAAATGGTTCTTGAAGCAGTTTTTGAGTCACGTGACCTTCAAAAAAGTGCACTGCTAACTCCTCAAAAGCACTTGAAAAGCTTGGGAAAAGGCCCAGCGTTTTATAGAGAGTCAGTGTGAAAGGGCTCTTAGCATACAGAAAGGTTTCTTCACAGTAATAGCTGTGAAAATGTGAAATAGACTCCCTCCAGAGGTGGTTCTGGCCAGATCAGTAGATTGCTTTTAAAAAGCCCTGGATTCTTTCCTAAATGTACAGAATATAACTGGATACTAACATTTATAGGTAAAGTTGAACCAGGGAAAATCCGATTGGCTCGCAAGGGATCAGAAAGGATTTTTTTCCCCTACTGTAGCAAATAGGATCATGCTTTGCTGGGGTTATTCGCCTTCCCCTGGATCAACTGTGGGTGGATTGTGTATATCGGATTGTATTTTTTTTTTGGTTGAACTAGATGGACTTGTGCCTTTTTTTCAACCTGACTAACTATGTAGCATGGATGGGAGAATCTATGGATTTCTGTCATTCATCTGCATGAGCTCAACAAGAGAAATAGTAATATTTTTAGCTTGCCTTAACCCCTGTACACACGATCAGAAAAATACTGCTTTCAAAGCAATCATGCGATAATCTGATCGTTAGTACACAGCTTTTGAGAGTCGATCATGAAAGTTCATCCCATATTATCAGATGGGACAAACACAAAAATTTCTCTCATACGATACCAGAACGTCCAATTTTCATTCAATCAGTACAGTCTTCATCTGAAAATACAATACATGACATCACTTCCGAATATTTTTTCTGTAGTGCGAGAATTTTTTTCGTAACTTTCGTAACCTCTTCATTTTCGATATGGAGACTAGCTTGCTAAAAAAAAACGGACGGTCATTCGTCCGATAATCTCATCATGTGTACAAGGCTTTAGACCCCTTTTACACTGGCGGTCCAATCAGATCTGCCTGTCAGTTTTTAAGGTGAATGGAAGCTGCAGTTAGTCTATGCGCAGGCAGATAAGATTACTTCCAAGTCCGACTAGGTCAGAAAGAAACGGCGCAAAACATCTGCGTCCTTGTCCTTTTTCAGATGTAAATGTGACACATCTGAGGTAGTTGGATGGAAACAGATGCACATTTCATTTACATCCACCTGCCCATAAACCTAACATGGGTTCATTAAAGCGGAGTTCCACCTATTTAAAAAGTCAGCAGCTACAAAAAGTGTAGCTGCTGACTTTTAATAAACAGACAATTACCTGTCCCATGGTCCAGCGATGCGGCCGCCCAAATCCTCCATTCTCTCCTCCTCCTCTTCGCGGCACCGACATTGTAAGTGTGGGCACCCAGTTGTGACAGCTTACTGCTTCACAACCGGGTGCGCACTACGCATGCGCGAGTCACACTGTGCCTTCTTAGTGGCTAACTCCAGGTAGAGTGGTTAATGCCTCCTACACATGAACTGAATGTCAGGCGACATCATCAATAGAAATCGGCCGACATTCGGCCCGTATGTACAGCATACATTTGGCATGTAATTTTTTTGGGGGGTAGCGGGTACCTAGTTTTGACAGATACCCAGCTCCCACTTCCGCACTCGCCGCCTAGCGACTCCTCCTCTCCCCCTCCCTCCCTGCAATCTTCTGGGACATGTCACAGGTCCCAGAGGATTGCCCGGCCACTGAGAAGGCGCAGTGTGACTCGCGAATGTGCCGCGCGCACCCGGCTGTGAAGCCACAAGCTGTCACAGCTGGGTGCCCATACTTGCAATGCCGGCGCCAGGGAGAGGGCCGAGGCTTCGGGCGGCCGCATCGCTGGACCGAGGGACAGGTGAGTGTCTGTTTATTAAGACCCCCTTTCACACTGGAGGCGTTTTTCAGGCGCTACAGCGATAAAAATAGCGCCTGAAAAAAGCGTATCCATTCACTCCAGTGTCAAAGCCCGAGGGCTTTCACACTGGAGCGGTGCGCTGGCAGGGCGTCAGAAAAAGAGCGGTGAACTCACCGCTCCTCCCCATTGATATCAATGGGGCAGCGCTGCTATACCGCCGGCAAAACGCCGATGCGGCAGCGTTTTGCGGGCGGATTTAACCCCTTTTCAGTCGCTAGCGGGGGAGGGGGTTAAAACAGCAGCGCTAGTGGCCGAATAGTGCCACTAAAACGACGGTAAAGCAGCGTTAAAAAAGCCGCTTTACCGCTGACACCCTAGGCAGCACAGCGTGGAAGGGCTCTAAAAGTCAGCAGCTACAATTTTTGTAGCTGCTGACTTTTAATAAACAGAATAACGAGTGGAACTCCGCTTTAAGTTCTGGGAGGAGAAAAGTGTAGGGATATCACAAAAGTGACATGCGTACTGTTTGGCTCTGTTTCAGCAAGAGATCTCTTCATGGATTCCTTGCTGATCTGAATGGACACGAGCAGTGTGATAGGGCCCTTGGAATTCTTATAGCGCGTTGTGTAAAAAAAAAAAAAACACTTTATAAGCAGATTTTACCTTCAGTCAAAACTTGAATGTCATCATTCATTTGATAAACAGACAGCACTTAAGCCTGGTACACACTACTATTGTGTTCAGACAGGGGATGACCACCCCCACGAGAACACTCCAGTCAGCCATTGGCTGAGAGCAGGATCAGGGAACGGTCGCCAGTCATTTTTTGGTCATGACCCTTCGACAGAAGCCGAACAATTGACAATTGTACAAATCTGAGGGTTTAGAAGATTTACTACATGCAATACTTCTGAAGTATTATGAAACAGCATGTTGTAACTAAGTTCTAACAGTGAATCAGAACATTCTTATAATGTTCTCAACCTTTTGTGTGGTTTGCGGTGTATTTCTTGGTCAGTTTGGAGACATTGGACAATCTCGTACTGTGATTCTTGTGGTGCTTCAAGGACATGTCTCTATGAAATGTCACAAGCCATTGTAATTCTGCCAGACAGTCCAGGAGAGCCGAGCTGCCTCTTTGAAAGGAAAGTTCACCATGGAAACCATGGATGGGGATAGACAATTGGTCCACTTTTCCTAAATCAGGTCTGTACTTGGATGCTGATTTCATTGACTTGAATGTCAAATGTATTTAAATTTCTTGATCTTTAGCTCTTTCTATAATTTACAGAATGTGTTTACACAATAAGGAAATGATCTTCATGTTTTTACCAGAAAATTGTAAAATTGAAATCAGAAACTGGTGCAGTTTTGATGAGTTTTTAATCATTCTTAAATAGCCCAATTTAAAGCTGAGCTCCAGGCTGGCACAAATACCCTTGCAGTAAGTTCCCCACGGCATTGCAAGAGTTAAATCCTCGTTATGTCTAGGGGCTGCGGAATAAGAAGAAATACCTTATTCTATATGCCTGCAAGCTCTCTCTATCTATGCAACCAGTTCTTTTTGCCTCCACACTCAGTCGCTGACGGGCGCAGTTGCAGGTTCGCCCCTTTCACATACAATGCAGGGGCATTGTACAGAAGGATGTTGAAGGACCACCCACAGGCCGAAACTTTGGGAAGAAGAGGTGGGAGCTGGACCCTGTTGGAAGAGTATGGTAAGTAATAGAGGCTCGTCCTCAACTGCCTAGAAAAAAACATATAACACTTGCTATCTGGGGGGGCCCTATTGCAAGGATATTTTTGTGTTCCAGCCTGGAATTTAGCTTTATATAATGACAAATAAAATGACACGGTGTAACATTTTACTGTGCACTATATTTAATGTGAACTCTAGGCAGAATAAAACAATGAATGCAGTTATGTATTTATTTAAAATACCGGTATCTTACTAACCATTATGTAACCCCCTGTACAGAAGCGCTCAGACTAGGCAAGGGAGTGGTACTGCTAGAGAGAGGCCTCTGCTCCATTGCACCTGTGCTGCCAAGGAACATGCAATGGACAGAGCAGCGGAATGAGCACATCAGTCTGCTGCTGTCCCTTCACTTTCCAGTCACAGGCTGGAGGCAAGGAACTGCAAAGCTGAATTGCCTAACTGTAGTAGAGAAAAGAACTACAACAACCTGGCTGTATTGTGTGGCTCTACAATTACTTAAGCTCACCACACATATTACAGTCTGGTTGTACAATCTTCTTTAGAGCTACCAGCAAGTATGTAGTGCAAGGGCCTGCCTGATTGGATAAAAATCGATTGGATAGTTTAGGCAGGTCGTCATTTTACATTTTTTTTAGAGATCTAAAGTTGATAGTACAGAGATTGTATGGTCAGATAATGTGTTTGGGGACCAGTAGACCTGACTGTTAGGCCATGCACAGTTCGAATCTTGGCCGGTTCCTGCTGAACTTGTTGAGATTCGAACCATGTATGGGCAGGCTGAATGTACTAGGTTGATCAAATTTACCTACGATTATTGCTAGCGGCAGCTAAAGCCACTCAGAATGATCACTGTCTTCTCCCTGCGGGGCTTCCATTTGCCCTCCTGCCGGGAGAAGACAATGGCTCGGCATCAGGATTCCCGCAACAACACTGTCTGTGATGATGGGAGAATTGAGCAAATTTCTTTCCTGCAACCCGAGGGTGCAGGAAAGAAATTTGCTCCATGTATGGCCAACCTCAAACTTTTTCTGAAAGTACAATATAGTACAATCACTGTGTATGAATACTAAGCATATTGCTCAGAGTGTAATAACTTGCACTGATTGCATTCTTGTTGATTGTCATACCCCTGGCCTGCTCCTGAGATGATCCTGAGGACTGACTTTAGTGATGCTATGGCCAATAGGTATACTAGTTCATTGTGCTGGTATGTCTGTTTAGCAGGTATCAGAATCTTTAGGAATCTGCCCACCATTTAGGCAGGCCATAGATCTGCAAATGTCTCTATGAGAATAAAGACCACAAAACACCCGTCCTCTTTCAATCCAATTCACTTGAAGGACTGAAGTAGCGCACAGTTCATTACTTTCTGCATTGCCTGACATGTTCATTTCTCCAGAAAAGTCTATCCATAAGTGGCCCAATCCTGGCCACAGCATCGTCTCTGGGGTGACATCAGGTGGTATATGGCCAGCCTTAGTTATGTTACCCATGATGGCACCTTCAAGGGTACATCATACAGCTATTAGAGATAAAGGAATTTTACTAAAGGGCAAAGTAAAATTTCAATATCTTGTTAGTGCCAAGTAAAAATGATCTTTTGTTGGAAAGGAACACTATTGGCCTTTTTAAGTAAAGAGGTCTCAATTTTTAAGTGCATAACTTATAGTAACCAATCAGAATTCCCTCTGCTGTAGGTTACCTTACTTAAAAATGAGCTCTCTAAGGTACACTGTCACATTGCCCATTCAGGTACTGGCAGTGCCTGAAAAGGTCCCCCTCCCTGACCCACTGATACTCACCATTCCAGCAGTTCCTACCACTACTTCCTCCATCACAGCCAGTACCAAAGTACCATGTGTTGGCCGGTGTTGGAGTTTACAGAGTGCATTGACGCCACCCCTTCGATCATTTGATGGAGCATTGATTGATGGACCTGTGCACTATTCCATGGGAGGAGGACACATGCTTCTCTATACCCACAGGGCCATGCCACCCATGAGGCCAATTGATGTGGCCACCTCAGCCGACACTTATGGAGGCAGAGTGTGGGGCAACACTGAGGCTGGAGCGGCCGTACTGAGCACTTCATTCTCTGTGTATGTTCAGCCCCTGAGCCGCACAGCATAAAACTGCATGCCCAGAAACCCTGGGGTTTTCAGAGCCCCAGGCGGCATCAGGCAAAAATGTGCGCCTCAGGAGGCATCCACCCTCGCCACAGCCCTGCGTATCTAGAAACAGGATTTTTACCAGCGCCTCTGGAGACTTCAGGCAAAAATGGCAGCTCGGGGCAGCATCCACCCTTGCCATGGCACTGCACACACATAAACATTGGGTGTTTTTCAGTGCCTCAGTCGCATCAGGCAAAATAACCACCTCCAGCAACATCCACCCTCAGTATGACCCTGTATACACAAAAACACTATGTCGTGGATCTGCAGTAATGTTCTTGTCTGTCTGCTTACCTCTCCATGTGATCAGCTTAAGAGACCGGCCGCCTTTCACCTGGCTGCTTAAGTAATCTTTCCTCAAGCATGGCTCCACCCCAGCCTCTAACTGAGAACACTATATTAACCTGTGCACTGCAAGCCAACCTTGCTGATCAATATTGTGTGTTTGGCTTCCTACGTCTGATCCTGTTTACTGACCTTGACTTATTCTTGACTGTCCTTGTCTGCTTCATATCCTGACCTTTGGCGTGTTCTTCAACTATCTCTATCTGCTTGTTGCCCCGATCTTTGGCTTATCTCCTGACTAACCCTTGTTGTCCCAGTCTGCTGCTTCCTCTCTATCCTCCAGTAGTCTACTGTTAGTGTGAGCTGGGAGACCCTGGGGGCCTCGACCTGAAGCCAGCCTGCAGCGAAATCAATCCCCACCATCAGAGGCCTCTGGTGAAAACCTGCTGGCTCTTAGATTCCGCCCTAGGGAATCTCATGCTCTAGCTCCAAGTGTGATCTGTGTTTGTGCTCCAGTGAGCCTGCTTTCCTGAACCACCCAGAGCTCCATCCGCAGCAGTCAACCGTAGGGTCCACTATCTTAGCCGTGCACTCCTGATCCCAACGGTGTACATCTGTCACCTGGCCTCTGGTGACCTGACACACTAGTGGTTAGAGTAAGGAGCGTCAAGGGAATATTGGGGAGTTGAGTATTGGTGGATTAGGGGGGCCTATTCACAGACACTGTCACCACGTCCCGAATGGGTAATATGAAAGTGTCTCTTTGCAGTATAAGGCCTGGTTCACACTAAGTGTACAATACAGTATGCCCATGCAGGGCTGCACGGGAATGCACAGGTGTTCCATGCATACCTATGCAGGCAGTCCCATCGATGTCTATTGGGACACAGTGGCTGCACAGTCACAGCCAATGTCTCCCAGTATGACATCCATGTGGGTGCGGGTCCCTAAACGCAGGCAGTGTGAGTTCGGGAATCTGCACCCACGTGGATGTCATATTGGGACACAGCAGCTGTGCCTGGGCTCCAATAGACATCAGTGGGACTGCCTGCATGGGGATGTACGGATCACCAGTGCAAGTAAACATGACCCTCGCACAGCGTTCGGTATTGTACACCCAGTATGAATGAGGCCATACTCATCAGCTGCTCAAAGGAATTTTTTTTCACTTGACATTTTACATAATAGTTCATTTTTAATGAGATTTGCAGATTCCCCGATGAGTGAGATTTATACGACCACATAGGGTCAGGTTGGACTAATTTATTAATAACCTAGCTAGCTTGTAGCTACAAATAGTGCAAATGATTGTATACTTCCCACACCTCCTGTGTACTCACAAAGGGACCACTTTACCAGAAAAGCTTAAGCCCAGTGAATGTCTTTTTATTATAAATATCTGTTTTATAACATTGTGGATTTATGTCTCGCTGGGGAAGATTTACAGGGAAAAGTGTTGTGTAGTATACGGCTTCTATAAATAGGTTAGTCTTTGAATTAGCGGATTGATAGTACAATGATAGTCCCAATTGTTTATGAATTCTTCATTTTCAAGGCTTGTAATAGGCTTACAGCTCTTAATCATTGTAGTATCCCTTAGTTAATCTCCAGTTGTTTTAAGCACACTGTGCTAAATATAGTTAGCTTTGTCCTAGAATACATTACTTTCTGTCGTTTGATCTAAATATAAACTTCACTTTCCCATCCCCAACATTTTATTAAAGCTAAACTCCTGTCCAAACTCCTAAAGTGGAACTCCAGATAAAAAATACAAATCAAAAGCCCAGCAAAGTCTAAAATAAAAAAGTTGTTTTTGCTGCAATACTCACCTTTAATAACCACTTACGGACCGCCGCACGCCGATATACATCCTAAGTTTGAAGAGGAATATCGTTATGGCAGCAGCTAATTGCCATAACCCCGCTATCCTCTTCTTCGGCCGGCGGTCCGGTTTCCGATAAGAGTGGTCTCTGTAACGGATTCCTCGCAAGATCACCTTTATCAGCCGTGGGAGAGGGCCCCCCACTCGCGCTCCGGTGCCCTCCGCCGCTTAACGACCCCTACCCATCTCCATAACATTGCAGGGCGGAAGCGATGTCAAAACGTCACTTCCGCCCATAGCTCTTAAGAGCCATTTTTTTTTTTTATTTAAAATGACAAAATATATATTTTTTTTTTTTGACCCCAGATCTCATATTTAAGAGGTCCTTTAATGCTTTTTTTCTATTACAAGGGATGTTTACATTCCTTGTAATAGGAATAAAAGTAACACCATTTTTTATTTTTTTTTAAAAACAGTGTAAAAATAAAATATAAAAGGTAAAATAAATAAGAAAAAAAAGATTTTTTTAAACGCACCCCGTCCCGCCGAGCTTGCATGCAGAAGCGAACACATACGTGAGTAGCGCCCGCATATGAAAACGGTGTTCAAGCCACACATGTGAGGTATTGCTGTAATCGGTAGAGCGAGAACAATAATTCTAGCCCTAGACCTCTGTAACTCGAAACATGCAACCTGTACATTTTTTTAAATGTCGCCTATGGGTAAAAGTTTGTCCCCATTCCACGAGAGGGCCCAATTTTGAAGCGTTACATGTTGGATATTAATTTACTCAGCGTAACATTATCTTTCACAATATAAAAAAAAAAAAATTGGGCTAATTTTACTGTTGTCTTATTTCTTAATTAAAAAGAAGTGTATTTTTTCCCAAAAAAGTGTGCTTGTAAGACCTCTGCGCAAATACGGTGTGACAGGAAGTATTACAACGACCACCATTTTATTCTCGAATGTGTTAGAAAAAAATGTATAATGTTTGGGGGTTCTAAGTAATTTTCTAGCAAAAAAAACAGTTTTTAATTTTTTTTGTAAACAACACATCTCAAAAAGAGGCTCGGTCCTTAATTTGTAGCGATTCCCTGCGGCAACTCCTTTCCGGCCGTAAGATGCCACGTCATTCAAACCAATTCTACTGAACAGGGCTGACATATAATTCTGCCCCCCCCACCCAGCCTCATTCTTTCCTTACTTTCTGCTGATGCTTCATTTGGCCATTGGAAGAGAAGGGAAAAAGACCTTCGTAAGCTCCAAGGCACTTTGACTTGCAGTTTTTCAAAGAATTAATGACTCTCTCCCCTTTCCCTCATAACATCACTGATAGCTGGCCATTAGTAGCGCTCAAGCACTCAGCACTGCATGGTGAGAGGAGGAGGAGTGAGCCTCTTGCTGCCCATACCTGGGAGTACTGAATGGAGCAGAGGGAGAGCGAGAACAATAAATAGAAGTAACTGGAGACCTTGTTTACATGGGCAAAGCATGGGTACACTGTAATCACGAAGAGATGAACATGGTCATTAACAATAATCAGGTAGGCCATGATGCTCAAGTGGTACTAAGGGGCCCAAAAGTGTGCCAAGAAAATATCCCCCACATCACCACCAGCCTGAACCATTGATACAAGGCAGATTGGATCCATGCTTTCATGTTTACACCAAATTCGCACACTACCATCTGAATGTCGCAGCTGAAATTGAGACTCATCAGACCAGGCAATGTTTTTCCAATCTTCTATTGTCCAATTTTGATGTGCCTGTGCGAATTGTAACCTCAGTTTCCTGCTCTTAGCTGAGGGGCACCCGGTGTAGTCTTCTGCTGCCGTAGCCCATCTGCTTCAAAGTTCGATGTGTTGTGCGTTCAGAGATGGTATTCTGCATACCTTGGTTCTAACGAGAGTTTATTTGAGTTACTGTTGCATTTTTCTCCACACAAATGCCGCTCGCTGGATATTTTCTTTTTTTTTGGACTGGTTTCTGTAAATCCCAGAGATGGTTGTGTGTGAAAATTCCAGTAGATCAGCAGTTTTTGAAATACTCAGACCAGTCCATCACCAACAACCATGCCATGCTCAAAATGACTTAAATCCCCTTTCTTCCCCATTCTGATGCTTCGTTTGAATCAGCAAGCCATCTTCACCACGTCCAGATGCCTAAATGAATTGAGTTGCTGCCATGTGATTGGCTGATTAGCAATTTGTGTTACCAAGCAATTGAATAGGTGTACCTACTAAAGTGGCCGGTGAGTGCATATTGTACATTCACATCAGTCCCTGCCCTCAAGGAGCTTACAATCTAACGTCCCTAAGTCGCAGTCATACATATACATATACCCCTGCTGTGAGCCGCTCCGTGCTGCGGTGTGATTCCAGCCTAAAGCCTCGTACACACGACCAGATTTTCGGACGACCGTTCGTCCGTTTTTTGGCACGATAGTCTCATGTCGGAAGTGAAGAGGTTACTCACTATATGAAAATTCTCGTACGACAGAATACAACTTCAGAAGTGACTTGTTGAATGGTTTTGTATGTATTTTTTCATTTCTGAGAATGCGTAGTCTTGCTCTTACGATTTTTTTCAAACAAAAACCGTACTAATTAAAAGAAAATCAGACGTAGAGTTCACGTACGACAAAAACAGAATCGACTGTCGAAAGCACCGTACTAATGCCGCATACACACGATCGCACATTCCGACAACAAAATCTATGTTTTTTTTCCGACGGATGTTGGCTCAAACTTGTCTTGCATACACACGGTCACATTAATCTTGTCGGAAATTCCAATCGCCAAGAACGCGGTGACGTACAACATGTACGACGAGCTGAGAAAAATGAAGTTCAATAGCCAGTGCGGCTCTTCTGCTTGATTCCGAGTATGCGTGGCACTTTGTGCGTTTGAATTGTGTCCACATGATCGGATTTTGTTTGTCCGATGGAGACTAAACACGGTCGGAATTTCCGACAAAAAGCTCACATCGAACATAAGAATCCGAAAATCAGCAGATCGTTCGTCGGACAAAATTTTACTTCCGATTTTCATATCGTGTGTACGGACCTTAAGGCCCCTTTCACACTGGGGCGGTGCGAGCGCCGGCGGTAAAGCAGCGTTATATTTAGCGCTGCTTTACCGTCATTTTAGCAGCGGTATTCGGCCGCTAGCGGGACGTTTTTAACCCTTGTATACACCGCTCCAAAGTTGCTGCTTGCTGGAGTTTTTTTAAGCCCCTTTCACACTGAGGCGCTTTGCAGGCGCTAAAGTTTTAAAAATAGCGCCTGCAAAGCACCTTCAAACAGCCGCTGCTGAGGGCTTTCACACTGGAGCGGTGCGCTTGCAGGACGCTGAAAAATGTCCTGCAAGCCGCATCTTTGGAGCGCTGCAGGAGCGGTGTATTTACCGCTCCTAAAGCGCCCCTTTCCATTGAAAACAATGGGGCAGCACTCCAAACCCGCCTGCAAAGCAAGCGGGCGGTTTTAACCCTTTTTCGGCCGCTAGCGGGGGGTAAAACTGCCCCGCTAGCGGCCGAAAAGCGCCGCTTAGGCCCCTTTCACACTGGGGCGGTTTGCAGGCGCTATTGCGCTAAAAATAGCGCCTGCAAACCGACCCGAAACATCTGTTGCTGTGTCTTCAGTGTGAAAGCCCGAGGGCTTTCACACTGAAGCGGTGCGCTTGCAGGACGCTGGAAAATGTCCTGCAAGCCGCATCTTTGGCTCGCTATAGGAGCGGTATATTTACCGCTCCTATAGCGCCTGTTCCCATTGGAAACAATGGGGCAGCGCTCCGAACCCGCCCGTAAAACGCTGCTGCAGCGGCGGTTTGCGGGCGGTATTGACCCTTTTTCGGCCGCTCGCGGGGGGTAAAACCACCCCGCTAGCGGCCGAAATGCGCTGCTAAAACGCCGGCGCCCCCACCGCTCCAGTGTGAAAGTAGCCTAAAACTACGGTAAAGCGCTGCTAAATATAGCGGGCTTTCACACTGGAGACACAGCAGCAGTTGTTTCAGGGCACTTTGCATCTTTAGATATGTTGTAGCGCTAGTTCAACTGGGTTTGAATGCCAAATTTGGGGTTCCTAGCTCCAAGTGTCCCCGAGATATGGGGCCCCAAATTCGGGTCAGAAAATGTCAAGCACTTTTCTGCAGCAGAGAATGACATTTTCCGAACCGACTTTGGGGCCCCGTATCTCGGGGCCACTTAGTGCATTGGATATGTTATAGTGCTAGGTCCACTGGGTTGGCACACCAAATTTGGGACTCCTAGACCCAAGTGGCCCCGAGATACGGGGCCCCAAAGTCGGGTCGGAAATTTTTTTTTTTTTGCTGCAGAAAAGTGCTTGACTCGAGTATAAGCCGAGGGGGGCACTTTCAGCACAAAAAAATGTGCTGAAAAACTCGGCTTATACTCGAGTATATACGGTAATTTCAATTGCATTGAAAGAAATGTGGTCCAGATGGTCTTATTGCCAAGTGATTAAATCACTCAGCTGCATGAGATTAAAATCTCACAAATAGTTTTTCACTCTGCTGTTGAATGTCATCACAGAGTATAAATTCTTCACTAGATTGAGTCGTAAGTGATGTGCAAGATTGATGATTATCTTTCACCTCCTGCGATTCTTATTAGAGCATCAAAAACATTTCCAGTAATAATGATCCCCATTTCAGATGACCTTTCTGTTCTTTTCGGTCCAGTAAATCAGAAAGTAAGCAAAGTCTGCATGCAGAGCGAATTCTGGAGGTTTGTTTCCACAGCGGCTCTTTAGCTTTTCTACAAAATAATTTTGATCTATGTGTAAATGTATGATAAACGTTATCCTAGTTTACTGACATCTCTTTTCATTTTCTATATTGTTTTCTAGAAGGAGAAGGTGCAAGACCATCTCGCAACTGTAAGCCATGTCTCTGCCATTCCGAAAAGACTTTGAAAAGTACAAGAATATAAATGAGGATGAAATTCTTAACAAACTATCAGAGGATGAATTGAAACAGCTGGAGAACGCCCTGGAGGAACTTGATCCCGAGGTAAGCGTAATCAGCGGGGTAACTTCTGGTGGATAGCAGACATCAAGCTGTACAATGGGATATCTGGAGGACAGAACATGAATAGAATATGGGAGGAAAAGGCTGTGTCTTTTTTTAAAGAGCAAGTTCAGGTAACAAGTGAAAGCATTCTGCAAGTTTAAAGCAGATATGACCATCGTTGCATAGTTACATTGGTCCAGCTTGGTACATTGCATACCTGAGAGACTCATGTGGATACTGACAATCACTGTTATGCCGCGTACACGCGGCCGGACTTTCCGGCATACTAGATCCGACGGTCTTCCCGACGGACTTTCGTCGGAGTTCCAAGAGACTTCAGAACAAACGGACTTGCCCACACACGAAAGTCCATTCGTTTTGAACGTGATGACGCAAGACTTGGACTAAAAAAGGAAGTTAAATAGCCAGTAGCCAATAGCTGCCCTTGCGTCGTATTTGGTCCGTCGAACCAGCATACACACGAATGGTTTTCCCGATAGGAATTGAGTCCGTCGGACAGATTTGAAACATGTTCTATTGCTAGGTCCGTCTGATTTTTTTATATAAAAACGATCGGATTATCGCACACACGATTGGAATGTCCGACGGACTGATCCCGCCGGACCTAGTCTGCTGGAAAGTCCGGTCGCGTGTACGCGGCATTAGAGTTACTACAGTGATAGCCATTATCTTCTGGGTTCTGTGCTGAGTGGCTGCCCCACTGCCACCTGACTACAGGGGGTCACTGGCCTTTTTTTCTTATCCTACTCTATCCAAATCCATAAAAAAAAATTTGAAGATTCTTGCACACATTCAGATTTACACCCGTAAAGGATTCATGCACCACATACCTCTTTGCTTTCCTTATTAGCATCTCCCTAAACCCCCTTTTTGTCTTATGCAGTGTTACATCATTTTTGTCTGTGTCGGCTTTTAACCTCTTTTGCCATTAGGCTTTGCCCCAACTGGAGTACACAGACTCTGTAATGATCACTTGCACACACAAAATCTGTGCATTCAGAGAACGCACGGATATTGTACACACAGAGAGAATGTGCAGCCATTGCACTGAAAGTCGCCCATTTCCTGCCCATGTGTAAGAGAATGCAAAGGCAGCGCACACCCAGTCAGTCAATCAGCATACAGACCTTGCACATGCAGAAAAGGTACACTCCCTGCACACACAGTCAGAAAAAGCACAGACACTGCAAAAGCACTCAGAGAATGCACAGATACTACCTGCAGAGTTAGAGACAGTGTGCATACAGTCATAGAATGCTCAGACATTGCATATCCAGTCAGAGACAGTACAGAAACTCCACATGCAGTAAGAAAATGTAAAGACACTTCATGTACGTGGACAGAGAACATACAGGCACTGCACGTGTGGACAGAGAACATACAGGCACTGCACGTGTGGACAGAGAACATACAGGCACTGCACGTGTAGACAGAGAACATACATGCAGGACTGGAGCTGCCGCTAGGCGAACTAGGCAGCCACCTAGGGCGCAGCTACGGCTGCTGGTTTTCCTACTAGCCTGGCAGGGGAACATGAGCCGCCGAAGCAGCCATGGCGGACGCCTGTCATGGGGGCTGCAGAGGAGGTCAGCAGCAGCTTGGCGTGTGAGTAGGGCGACACCGAGCCAGCTCTGAAGACAACTGGATGGGTGGAGGAGGAGGAGGCAGCCACCATGTATCTCCTCAGGATGGAGGAGAAGTTCTTTGCTGGCCATTGCAACGCTATAGACCAATTTGTGACTGACTTCAGGAGCAAGCTGGATGGCTGCTACTGGCTGCACGGCGCCGACCACTGGCTGTCCAAGCAACCCCAGAAGCTGGAGCTCATGCTGAAGCAGAAGCTGGCGCTGCTGCTCTGGGGAGTCCGCTCTGACAGTCAACACATGGACGGCTGAAAGCTGTGCAGCCTGACCGGGCAGGGCCAGCTTATACTATGTACACCTCATCAATGGGCAGCACCGCTCATCTACATACACTCGCAGCTGTGCAGCTTGGGGGGTTCTTAAACTGACACCTGCTCTAGATCACTAGGCAGCACCAGTCATTTCTTAAGGTATAATGGCAGCCCATACAAGGGCTCTGTCCCTGCAGCTCCCAGCTGTAAGTTCATACTGGACAGGGACGGGGGGGGGTTGGGGGGGGAATCAGCTGGTCTTGCCTAAGGTGCAAAATAGTCAAGCACCGGCCCTACATACAGGCACTGCACGTGTGGACGAGAACATACAGGCCCTGCACATGTGGACAGAGAACATACAGGCACTGCACGTGTGGACAGAGAACATACAGGCCCTGCACGTGTGGACAGAGAACATACAGGCCCTGCACGTGTGGTCAGAGAACATACAGGCCCGGCACGTGTGGACAGAGAACATACAGGCACTGCACGTGTGGACAGAGAACATATAGGCCCTGCACGTGTGGACAGAGAACCTACAGGCCCTGCATGTTTAGACAGAGAACATACAGGCCCTGCACGTGTGGACAGAGAACATACAGGCACTGCACGTGTGTACAGAGAACATACAGGCACTGCACGTGTGGACAGAGAAAGCCACGGAAATACTCCTTCCGAGGTCAGCCGAAGTGTCCTCGGGTCTTTCCGGCTGTTTCCGAGGCTCTCCGGCACTCCCCCCACCTCTGGCCGCATGCAGTATTATTTTAGTTTCCATTGACTTCAATGGGGAAACTCGCTTTGATATACGAGTACTTTGGATTACGAGCATTCTCCTGGAATGGATTATGCTCATAATCCGAGGTTCCACTGTATCAGGAATATGAAGTGTTGGGGTAACAAACGCTTTAAGGTTTGCTACTTTACACTCATAAAATACACCTTTCTAATTGACATTTTCAAGAAACAAGCACACTTTGCTAGTATATCTTGTATTTGATGATTTACAGCGAACTCTGAAAAAAACCCAAAATGAATGCTTAAGGAAAAGCATCACAAATGTTTACCAGATGTCCTCATTATTTCTGAGAGGGGTTATTCGTCCCAATAAAGGCATTTGTAATGTAGACAAAAACTCACCCAAGCTCTATCGCATGATTGTAGAATGATGAGCCGAATAACGGTGCTCAGGCTTGTTGTGTCCCATAAACATAAAAATAGCAAGAAATGCCAGCATATCGATTGCTTCTTCTTAAATCTTTATTGCGCACTAACAGCAATGCGACATCTAAAATGCTAACATGTTTCGGCCGGAGCCTTCCTCATAGCATACAGGTTTACAATAAAATGAAGTTTATATAGAAAAGATATCCATTGTTATCCAGTGTTCTGGTATTCTAATAGGTAGATTGTGAATAGTGCATCCCACATACTGTACTCTACGAGTACTGTACTACAATCAATTAGATAAACAATCCTCTGAATTACAATTTATAAAACTTTTAACTGGATATGTTTTACCTGTTGAAAAAGAAATGACAGACTTGCTTTTTCTGTATCTTTTACACTGTTTACAGGTGTTATAACCACAGGGATAAGAGCCTACTTATTGCCCCTAAACATGGGATGGAAGGGGGAGCGAAGTGGAATAAAGAGGGGAAAAGCATTGTACCTAAAGTAGGAGCTTTCTTACTAAAAAATTTGCATCCCTGTCTTAAAATATCATGCAGAGTTTTGTCCGCATATAAGACAGGGAAGCAGTGTTTAATGATAGAGACAATCTGGTTATATTGTTGTAAGTGGTCACAAAGTGAACACCTCCCCTCCCATAGGACCTTGTCCTCTTACTGGTGGCAGAGGTGTTCCCAATCAGATCCCCACAATCTCTATTTTCGTCCAACCTTCTGCCTCTATCTATCAAGTGTCTACTATATCCCCATTCTCTCAACCTACTGGAAGCAGTGTTACATTCTTTAGCAAAATCCTCATGAGAGGAACAATTTCTCCTTGCTCTAATGAACTCACCTGTTGGCAATGCCCGTACCGTATGGGCTGGGTGACAACTCGATGCCAGCAGCAGTGAGTTACCTGCACATTGTTTTCTATAGGTTTTGGTAGAGACCATTCCACTATCCACACATCCCACCAAAGTCAAATCCAAATGATCACAACTCCAAATTCATAAGCCAAAAATTCATCCAATACATGGGCTGGCCCCTTCCATACGAAGATCAAATCATCCAGAAAGCGACAATACCAATCAATGAATTCTCCACATGGGTTATGTTGGGAGAAGAAATAAATCTCCTCCCACCAACCCATGTACAAATTTGCCAGAGAAAGGGAAAATTTTGAGCCCACCGAGGCGCCACGACACTAAATAATATTATTTAGAGTCAAACATGAAATAGTTGTATTTTAGCAGGAATGCTATGACCATGCACAGAAATTCACACAGCTCCAGCTTATAACAACTATAACGTGCAAGGTGATATTTAACAGCTTGGAGTGCCAGGTGGTGTGGTATGCAGGAGTACAGTGCTTTAACATCCATTATGATCCAACAACTATTGGATGACCATTTTATCTCATGTGTATGTGCCAGTAAATGTTCTGTATCTCTAAAGCCCCGTACACACGATCGGACTTTTCGGCCGGATTGTCCGCCGGACAATCAGCCGGACTCTACAGCGGAGGTCCGCCGGACTTTCCGAACGTGTGGACTTGCCCACACACGCCCGGACTTTTCCGGGGGACGATCCGCCGGAGTTTTAGTGAAAGTCCGCTGTACTTTTGAAATGAATGGACTTGCCTCACACACGGAGGAAAGTCTGTTCATTTAGAATGTGATTCCAGGTAGACGGGACTAGCGAAGGAACTCAATGCCTCCGCACTAACCCCGTCACCTGGTATGGATTTAAAGGGGAATCCCTTCGCCAAAAAAACGGCGTGGGGGTCCCCCTCAAATCCATATCAGACCCTTATCTGAGCACGCAGCCCGGCCAGGTCAGGAAAGGGGTGTGGGGACGAGCGAGCGCCCCCCCCCCCCTTTGAGCCGTACCAGGCCGCGTGCCCTGGGGAAAGGGGGCCCTGCGGCCCCCCCACCCCAAAGCACCTTGCCCCCATGTTGATGAGGACAAGGGCCTCTTCCCGACAACCCTGGCCTTTGGTTGTCGGGTGTCTGCGGGCGGGGGCTTATCGGAATCCGGTAGCCCCCTTTAATAAGGGGCCCCCCAGATACCGCCCCCCCACCCTATGTTCATTCACCTAAGGAAAAAAGTGTAAATAAAAAACGACACAATTTAAAAAAATGCTTTATTGAACAGCTCCGGGGGTCTTCTTCCATCTTGGGGGGTCTTCTCGCCAGACTCCTCCGCTATCTTCTGCTCTTTTACTAGCTCTTTCCCTAGCGGAGAAGCCCGGCTTTCTTCTTCGTCGCCGCCGCCGTCTGGGGGTCTTGTTCCGACTTCGGGGGCCTTCGGGGGTCTCTTCTGTTCTTCTTGCTGGGCATCCGCTTTCTTCATCCAGCTCTTTTACTGGTCGGTGGCCCGGGCTTCTGTCGCTGTCGCCGCCTTCTGCTTCTTCTTCTGCTTCTTGTTCTTCTTTCTTCTTCCGATGTTGACTCGTCGCTGTCTCCTCTTCTAATGGCTCAGACGTGTTGCGCTGCCAGTTATATAGGCACAAGGGGCGGGGCCACCGGCTCATGTCACATGGTGACCCCACCCCCATATGATGTCACAGTCCCAGCATTCTCCAGGACTGTGACATCATAGGGGGCGGGGGTCACCATGTGACATGATCCGGTGGCCCCACCCCTTGTCCCTATATAACTGGCAGTGCAACACGTCTGAGCCATTAGAAGAGGAGACAGCGCCGTGTCAACATCGGAAGAAGAAAGAAGAAGAAGAAGCAGAAGGAGAAGGCGACAGCGACGGCAACAGAAGCCCGGGCCACCGCTAGTAAAAGAGCTGGAAGAAGAAAGTGGAGGCCCGGCAAGAAGAAAGCCGGGCTCCTCCGCTAGTGAAAGAGCTAGTAAAAGAGCAGAAGATAGCGGAGGAGTCCGGCGAGAAGACCCCCCAAGACGGAAGAAGACCCCCGGAGCTGTGCAATAAAGTATTTAAAAAAATTGTGGGTAGTGTGTGTAGTGGGGGGTCGGTATCTGGGGGCCCCCTTATTAAAGGGGGCTCCCGGATTCCGATAAGCCCCCTGCCCGCACACCACGACAACCAACAGCCAGGGTTGTCGGGAAGAGGCCCTTGTCCTCATCAACATGGGGACAAGGTGCTTTGGGGTGGGGGGGCCGCAGGGCCCCCCTTTTCCCAGGGCACCCCCCATGTTGAGGGCACGCGGCCTCGTACGGCTCAGGAGGGGGGGGCGTTCGCTCGTCCCCACCCCCTTTCCTGACCGGCCGGGGCTGTGTGCTCGGATAAGGGTCTGATATGGATTTGGGAGGGACCCCCACGCCGTTTTTTCAGTGTAGGGATTCCCCTTTAAATCCATACCAGGTGACGGGGCTAGCGAGGCGACATTGACTTCCTTCGCTAGTCCCGTCTACCTGGAGTCACGTTCTAAATTAACGGACTTTCCTCCGTGTGTGAGTCAAGTCCGTTCATTTCAAAAGTCCCGCGGACTAGCACACACACGGCGGGATTGTCCTCCGGACTGCCGAGTTCCGGCGGACAATTTTTTAAATGTGACCTCATCCGAACAGTTTCATCTTACCCGTAGGTATTGTCCAAAGAGTATCAAACAAATTAAATTCTTGAGATGGAAACTAGCAGCATGTAGAATGCCATTACCGGCGGTTGGCTTTCTATATAGGCTACTTGTTAACATACCATTTATATCTTTGTGAATATAGATATCCAAAAATTCAATTCAATCAACATAGATGTCATAGTGAAGGCAAGGTTGAAAGCATTGTCGTTAAGTTTTTGCACAAAAGTCTGAAGCAGCCCATCCGAATGGCTCCAAATAAGAAAAACTTCGTCAATATAACGAAACCAGATGATTACATGGTCCAAAAAGGAAACCAGGTTGTCTGATCTGTCAATAGTCTGTTCCCATTCCCCCAGGTACAGATTGGCGTAGGAAGGGGCACAACAGGTGCCCATTGCTACGTCCTGTACCTGGAGGGAATGGGAACCATTAAAAGCAAAATAGTTGTGATTCAGGACAAAGTCGAGAGCCTCAACAATATAGTCATTGACCTTGTCTGCCAGACCACTTTTCTCTGAGAGTACTTTTTTAATTAACAATATTTTTATTGAGTTTCATAGATACAAGTAAAGTTGCGGGAATATATTCATGTAAATACATGTAGCAGTAGTATCTTGGTGTTATATAACAACAACGGAACTTATAACAGACAAAAAGAATATAAACAGAACAAGCTATTCATCACTGTATTTCAAAATAAGGGCAAAAAACTGTTTGTGATAAAGGGGAAGTTACCA
The DNA here is from genome assembly GCA_028564925.1 of Lithobates sylvaticus. NCBI lineage: Eukaryota > Metazoa > Chordata > Amphibia > Anura > Ranidae > Lithobates > Lithobates sylvaticus. The sequence goes on from CM053029.1 coordinate 533,945,086, forward strand.
AACTAAGCTCGTAGCACTCTTCTTTGACTATCAATCTAAGGGTATTGTATTTTATACCATTTATTCCAGGTTTCCCATTTTTTTGAGGCTTGCGAAAGGCGGTTTTGTGAACTAGCGTACATTAATTCGAACGTGGCGTGGGTGTTAGTAGTCGTCACTACTTCAGATATGGGTGGAGCTGGAAGTTTTTTCCAGTGGCGGGTCAGTACTAGTCTTGCACTCATAAGTATATGTGTTAGTACCGTCCTGTGTTCCCCTGGTATGGAGTCAACGGACAGTGAAAGTAGAGCCATCTCTGGGGACGTGTTGATAGTGTAACCCAAGACTTGGTTGATAATATTAAAGACTGCTCTCCAGTAGTGTTTAAGAACCGGGCATGCCCATAAAATGTGGTATAAGGTTCCCACCTCTCCACATTGTCGCCAACATAGGGCGGAGTGGCGAGGTGTGAACTGTGCGATTCTGTGTGGTGTTAAGTACCAGCGAAGTGAGATCTTGTGGGTTAGTTCCCACAGGTTAACACTCTTGGTTGATATATAGTTCACCTTAAAAGCTTTTTGCCACTGTTCTGATGTGAAAGTCTGACCTAAGTCAGTTTCCCATTGAAATATTGCCGGGGTTTTGTTGAACACTTCCTTGTTATTCAGCATCCTGTAAAATAATGTGATACCCTTGGTTTTGGTATATGGGCTTCTATAATATTGATTCAGGTTCCATGGGAGGGATAATGATGTGTGAGGGCTAGTATGTAGGAAGTGGGTAATTCTGAGGTAAGTGAACAAGTCGTGAGGGAGCAAGTCGTATTCTATTTGCAGAGATCTAAAGGTTTTGGGGGTTGGTCCAATCATCAAGTCTTCAATTTCATTTATTCCTTTTGTCACCCATTCGTCGATGTTTAGGTCTGGTATAGGTATTTTTAGGCTTTGTAGTGGGATTGGGATATTGGTCAATTTTGTTTGTTGAAAGGTGTGTTTTGTCAGGAATTCCCAGGCTCGTAAGGAGGCTACTATAGTTGGGGATGGAAGGATGTCTTTCAAGTGGATATGTTGTCTTTGTAGGAGTGCATGGTAGAGGTTGTGGTGTTGTAGTTGGGCTTCCTCTGTTTCTGTCCATCTATTGGTCGTGCTGGCGGGGAACCATGCTTTTAGCTGGGTAAGGATCGTGGCTAAGTGATAGTCTCTTAGGTTGACCATTCCTATTCCTCCCGCTCCTCTGGATTTGACAAGGCGCGTGAAGGCACACCTCGCTCTCTTCCCTTGCCAGATGTATTGATTAATCATTGAATGTGCTGTGTTAAAAAAGGTGATAGGTACCGGTATTGGGAGTGTTCTGAACATATATATTAGTTGGGGAAGGATAGTCATCTTAAAGGCTGCCAGTCTCCCTGTCCATGAAAGCTCCGTCTTTGCTAGTCCTGTCAGTTTATTTTTTAACGTGCCTAAGAAGGGTGTGTAGTTGGCTTTGTATAAGTCAGCGGTTTTAGGTGTGAGAATGATACCAAGGTATTTAATTCCTGATTTTTCCCATGTGTATGGGTAGGTAGTGTTTAACTTATGTTGTAAGCGTGTTGGTATATTTAATCCTAATATGTATGATTTGGACTCGTTCACCTTGTAATATGACATATTGCTAAACTCCTGTAGTACGAGATACACCGAAGCCAGAGATTTTTCCACTTCTGTGATCATTAATATGACATCATCTGCAAAGAGGCTTATAGTGTGTACAGATGTGTGCAGTTTGATACCAGATATATACTGGTGGTTGCGAATGTAACACGCCAAGGGCTCCATAAGTAGATTAAATATTAGCGGTGACAAAGGACACCCCTGGCGCGTCCCATTCGTGATGTTAAATGGGGTCGACAGGACCCCAGATGTGAAGATTTGGGCTGATGGGTTGGTATAGAGTGCCATGATTGCTGAGAATATAGGGCCCTTAAAACCGAATGCGGTCAGGGTTTTTTCTAAGTAACCCCAGTGAATGCGATCAAACGCCTTCTCTGCGTCCAGCGCCAAGAGCAGAGAAGGCGTTCCAGACGCGTCGGCGTTGTGAATAACGTTGATTAACCTTCTGGTGGCATCCGACGTCTGTCTGCCCCTAGTAAAACCTGATTGGTCTGGGTGTATGAGATCAGGAAGAATATTCGTGAGTCTTTGGGCAATCAATTTAGCATAGATCTTTAGATCATTATTTAGCAGTGAAATGGGTCTAAAGTTTTGGGGGGTTGAAGGGTCCTTCCCCGGCTTGGGTAAGGTTATAATAAGAGCTTTAAGCATTTCTGAGGGGAAGGAAGCAGAGGCAGCCGCGCCATTGAATACTCTTAAAAGGTGAGGGGCCAGAATATGGCTGAATGTTTTAAAATACTCCCCAATGAAGCCGTCAGGTCCTGGGGATTTGTTAGAGGGTAGAGAGGCTATTGTTTTGTTCAGTTCTGCGAGGGTGAATGGCTGATTCAACTGAAGGAGTTGGTCCTCAGTTACTTGGGGTAAGGGTAATTTAGCGAGGAATTCTGTTATATCGTCTGGGTTTGGCTGAGGGGTGGCTGGGTCGTTCTTCAAATTGTATAGGGAACTGTAGTACTCACCGAAGGCATCCGCTATATCTCTAGGATGGTATTTTTTAATTTTGGTGGAAGGGTGGATGATATAAGGAATTTTGGTCCTATATCTGTGGCCCCGCAGGCGTTGGGCTAGGAGTTTCCCTGCCCTGTTGTTATTAGCGTAATAGTTCATACGTAGTCTCCTGGATGATTTTTCAAAATCACCCAGAAGGCATAGTCTTAGGTCGTGCCTGAGTTTAGAAATAGCTTCTGTGGTAGTACTTGTAGGGTGTAGTTTGTTTTGGGTCTCTAGGACCCGGATGCCCTCAGTGAGCTCCTGTATGCGTCCCTGCCTCTGCTTCCTTAATTTTGCACCAAGTTGGATAAATATGCCCCTCACATATGCCTTGTGGGCATTCCATACTAAAAAAAGGTCAGATACTGAATCAACATTATTTGCAAAATATTCATTTATGTGGCCTTCCAGGGCCTCTCTAGTGTCCAGTCTTTGGAGGATGTATGGGTTAGCTCTCCAAACCGGATTTGCCCCAGTAGCCAGTGAGTCCGAGAATGACAGTGTCACTGAGGCGTGGTCTGACCAGGTGATGTTGTTGATGTTGGAGTCGGTTACTCGTGACAGCAAAGTTCTATCCACCAGGAACATGTCGATGCGGGAGTAGGATCTGTGGGGGGCTGAGAAAAATGTATAGTCTCTCTCGCCAGCATGACAACAGCGCCAGGCGTCATAGAGGTCATGTTTAAAGATTAAATCTTGCATAGAGGGACCTGTACGGGGGGTAGCAGAGGTAGAGTCTATGGATTTGTCAGAAACTATATTGAAGTCTCCACACACCACTAGGGTTCCTCTCTTTAGTTCATCCAATTTCCGTAAGATTTTGTTGAGAAATGTAATCTGATGAGTATTAGGCGTGTAAACATTGGCGATCGTATAGGTCTTAGAGTTGATGTCGCAGATCAATATATGAAATCTACCATTGGGGTCCTTTACTTCTTGGTGTAAGTGGAAAGCCACTGTGTCCCTTATTGCTGTTAAAACACCTCTCTTTTTTGCGTCTGCGCTTGCTGTGAAAATGAAGGGAAAGTTCTTGTGTGAGCATTTAGGTTGCGCATCTGCGCAAAAGTGCGTTTCTTGCGCACAGAGTATGTCAGCTCTGTATTGTGATGCTTCAGACCACAGTGCTTTCCTCTTGGCCGGGTGGTTGAGGCCTTTTGCGTTTATGGTTAGGAATGTCACTCCCATTGCGGCTTTATGTAGATGCTTTGGAGTTGCTTCCTCTTCCGATGTAGCAATTCGCAAGGCAGGCACATAATCTCAGTGTAAGGTATGTCATTGCCGGTGGGGCAATAAGTGAATGTTGATGGTATGTGTGGTTTACTCACAGTTAGAAGAGACAAGATGTTAGGAGTCCTGGTTCTCTGGTTGTCGAGGTGATGCATGGTCCTTTGGGTATCTGGGGGTATCTGGTGGTAGCTAGGTGTTAGTAGGTAGTTACTTCCTGTGGATGAAATCCTTCTCAAGGATAGATGTACACTGCGGTGAATAGCGGGGGTAAAATAAAAAAACATGAAAAGGCGAAATAATCGCAATTGAGGGAAGAAAAATAAAAGGTTAAACAAACAAGCATAGTCTCGTATAAGTAACATCAGATTGGATTCAACACTGGATAGTTGGTCCAGCCTAATCAACTGAAGATTTGAATGCCAACATGCAATTCAAATGCTTTTTTGGGGGGTCAAGTTCGTGGAGTCGTGATTGACTCACGGAACAACAGGACGTGTACAATCCCGTGGATGTTTAGGTAACTCAAGTGTGTTTCTTGGAATTTTTTGTTGTCACAGTTTTCCATTCTGTGTCCAGCAGTTGTGGTCTCCTGGGGTAGTCAGAGTTGTTATCCAATTCAGGAATGATATGCCACTCCTTCAGGAGTGCTAGGCCCTTTTCTAGCGTGTGTATGATGAATGTTTTACCATCCTTGGTGATGGTAATGTTGGTCGGGAAGCCCCACCTGTAAGTTACTTGATGATTGCGCAGAGCTTTTGTAATTGTGACCAAACTACGTCTCTTTTTGAGGGTATATTGCGAGAGGTCTGCATAAAATTGGAGGTGTTGGTACTGTGCTGGGACCAGTTCCTTTTTGCGCATGGATGCCATGAGTTGTTCTTTGGCGTGGAAAAAATGCAATCTTAATATCACGTCTCTGGGAGTCTGGTCAGGGAGATAGGATGGTTTTGGGAGACGGTGAATCCTATCTATGATGACGTCAATTTCTGTTAGGTCAGGAAGGAGAGCCTTAAACAGTGTTGTGGCGTAACCTCTCAGGTCATTCTGGAGCACTGTCTCTGATATTCCTCTTATCTTCATATTGTTTCTTCTGCTCCTGTCTTCCATGTCCGCCATCTTGGCCCTCATGGTCTCCATCTCCCCCTCATGATCCTCCTGCGCTTCAACTAAATCATTAATAGTGTTGGCAAATTCCCCCATTTTGCACTCCACATGGTCTACTCTGGCCTCCACCTCCTGAATGTCTGTGTGAAACTTGCTCATGCAGGACATCATGTCCGATTGGATAGTGCTTCTAAGGGACAGTAGCATGTCTTTAAGGACAGTGTCCATGACAGGTTGGTTGGTCGTGGGGAAGCTCTCTATCCTTTCAGGCATCTCCCTGGTGTCCTCCCCCGAATCTACATCATGGCCGCCCTGCGGGCTGAATCCGGAGCCATCCAGCCTGAATCTGGCTTTGGCTGGGCTTGCAGTTTGTGGTGTGTCAGGGCAAGCGTGTGAGTTATTGGGGGGGCTACCCTTTCTGTTTTGGGAATCCGATGGGGAGGAAGACGGAGTGGATTGGGGCCTTGTGTTGCGGGCCGGGGTTGATGTGGCGCCGGCGCCATCTTGCCTACCTCTGTCCTGCCGAAACTTGTAGTATTCGGTCATTTTAATGGGGTTCCGATTCTCCTTTCTCTTCCTCGTCATGCCAGTGCAGGTGTGCGGGTTATCTGCTAGCTGGATGGGCTGTTTGTAGCCTCCGGGAAAGCCGATGTTAGCCGTTCTGGGTCCCGTTGTTACGGAGCTCTGTGCTCAGGCGTCCATCTCTGTCCGCGGCTAGCCACGCCCCTGAGAGTACTTTTTTGATGCAAGCCAAACCCAATTCATGTGGAATGGAACATCAATTGCCACTAATATTGCATTGGGTGGAACCTGCAAATCATCCAGCTGTCGGTGTAAATGTAAAGTGTCCTTCACGTAACTTGGAATACTCAAAACGTGAGGACGCAAGTGGTCGTCAATGAATTTGCTGAGGTTCTCTGTCAGTGATCCATTGCCCGAAATGATGGGGCGTCCGGATGGGTGCAACTTGGGAAGGGAATAGAAGGTTGGGGTTGCCTGAGGGGCGTCTTCTCTCAAACATCAATTTTGGTTCCCTCCCTGGATGTTCTTTAGGTTTTTACAGCTTAGGTATGCTGTTTGAGTGAAATTTCCAGACCCTGTGGTGCTTGCTACACATTCAGTGGAGAAACTTCTCATAGCTAAAAACATAGACAGGACCCTATTGTCTATTTACCTCTAACTTACATGCAAAGATACTACTATTATTTTTTACTATTTACTATTACTATTGTTCAATTAAAATTTCTGCACAGAGTGTATTATACTCCCCATAAGTTATCTATCCTAATGTTGACAATATTTGTCCCAAGTGCAAACAGTCTGAATGGAAATTTATTCATATGGTCTAGGCGGGCCCGCTCCTACAGACCTATTAGCAGGCAGTGGTTGCTGACATCAATGTGATCGCTGGCGTTACACTTGAAACAGTGTTCTTCTCTTGGGTATTACTGACAATGTCCCTACTACTGAGCAGAATAAACTATTTATCTTCTATGCTGAATAATATGCCTCCTTTATGGCGCCTGGAAAAATAATGTACTGCTCTTTTCCTTATTTCATCTTTTTTTCCCACTCCCCTACTTTGGCATCCTTAGGGGATGGGATTGGGGAGCAGAGGGAGTACCTCTTTATATATTTATTTTGCTGTGTAGATAGAGTTGTCAGGGCAAGCACTTACCGAGGCCGAGATGCCGAGAGCGGTAAACCCTTGCAACTGCGTGCACCCCGGAGGTGGTACAGGGAGCGGGTGGCACGCGGGAGCACAGGCCACCAGCAGGTGTAGTCCGGAGGAGGGCTAAGGAGCTGGGCCAAGGTGGACCTGGAGTACCGAAGCTGGCTGAGGGTCCTGAGAAAGTAGCTGGGAATCCAAGGAAGGCAGAAGTCAGGTACAAGGCAATAGCAAGTCCGTTAAACAAGCCAGGGGTCAGATCCGTAAAAGCAAGCAGAGGAGTCCGTTAGGCAGGCCGAGGGTCAAACACGTAGAGGCAGATCAGGAGAAGTCCATATAAACAAGCCACGGGTCAGGTGGAGGAGAGAGAAGCATATTCAGGGACGTTCCGGGTCAAAGTCAGGCAATCAGGCAGAGGTAGCAGGAAACAGGCACAAACGGGATGCTGACAACAAACCAGCAACCCGTTTGGACGCCTGGGTTGTTTAAAATAGCCTCACCATAGCGTGCGCCATGACGCACTTCCGTGCGCCAATGCGCATACCGTGTGCTATCGCGGGCGCAGGCCACTGCGCGCACGCACGCGCCGTTGTGCACACGCGCGCGCCGCACCATTGGGCTGCGCACATATGTGCACCGGAGCGCTAAACCGCCACGCGCGCGCACAGGGACATAGCGAGCATGGCTGGGAAGAGGCCTTCTCTGACAAGAGTATTAATGTAGAGCTAAAGTGGAGATAACTTCTCCTTGAAGGTTCGGCAGTGGCGGCCCGTCTATACGGGGCGCATCGGCACTGCCCCACTAATCCATGCGATCGGCCCCTAATCTACATGCAGGGTGCTGAATGCATGGATTCCAATGTTTTTTTGAAACATGTGATTAGAGCCTAAGGCTCTAATTGGCTTAAAAAAGGGTGGGCTCGGGCGCCGAGCACTGCGCCCCAAGCCCACCCAGTTGTGTGACAATAGCAAATTAATATTCGCTACTGCCTTCCTGATTCTCCTCCCAGCCCATCATGAACAGTTCCTGTGACCCGATTGACCGGGGAATCTTAGGACTCTGTGGCCAATCGTGTCTCAGGACACACTTCCTGTTCGACTGGGAGGAGAATCAACTGCCCGGCTCTTCATTCCCCCTGGCTCCAAAGGTAATGCCCTGGTCGCCGCATTCACGTCCATCTGTTTCTGTGGGGGGGGGGGGCGGGGGAATGTGCGATTGGCACATTCCCAGCCCTTTGGTGTTAGTTTGCCGCCCCCCAATATATTAAGCACCGGACTTAAACAGCAGAACTGTTTAGCCCTTTGCTTTTATGCGATGTACCTTTGTTACTATTTATACGTGTACAGTGCTCTAATTTCAATAAACATTCCTTCAGTTAAAAAAAATAAAATTTACAGAACTAATCTGTGTACCGCATGAGCACATACTGTAGCCAGTCTGTGGGGGCCAGAATTATTGTTAGTTGGTAGCGGAATCAAATACTTATTTTACTCACTAAACTGCAACTCAATTTATAACATTTGTATCGTGTTTTTTTCTGGATTTTTGGTTGACATTCTGTCTCTATCATTTAAAATACACCTATGATAAAAATTATAGACCCTTCATTTCATTGTAAGTGGGCAAACGTGCAAAATTTACAGGGGATAAAAATAATATTTTTCCCCACTGTAAATCTATACGGTCAAATCTTTAATTCCCTATAACTAAAAACGGTAAAAGAACAAACTTTCACTAAAATGTAGCATACACAGCTTTCTCAACCTTTAAAATGGTCCCCAAAGTGCATATTTCTGAATGCCAACATAGCATAGATTGGTGCCAGAAAAGGACATTTATGGTAAGTATTTAATACAATTTCTGTCTTTTTGTTGTGTTTTTAATGGTATCATTAAAGCCAACTATGCACATGGAACAGCAACAAAAGGAAACACACGATTGTAATTACTCTTTCTTTGTGCTTCTTAGTTTAGTCCCTCTTTAAACATAGCTCATCATCTGATTGACAAGTTGATTGGCACAAACACCATGGGATATTAACGATGCCTGGTTGCTTTAAACTAATTAATACCAGTCATGTTTTCTGCAAGATCTTAATTACATGGCTTTCATTTTACATGCTCTTGGCTGTTTTCTCCATCTCTCCTGCATGCTGGCAGCTGTTCTTCCGACAGAAGCCAATAACAACACTGAAAAACTCTTTATTGACTGCAAAGTCACCTTACTGGGAACAAACAAGGCTTCTTAAAATGAAACACATGTGTCGGTTTTAGGGGGAGGAAAATGTGCAAAATTTTCCATTCCATCAGGTGAATTAGTAACTTTGGCTTTGTCATCATGTGCTGGAAAAAGAAATAGAAAGTGACATCGGATTTTACTGCTTGGCGGAGAATTAAGTTTTGTTAATGGTTAGTTCTGCTTACAACAAAATTGTTTTTCTTAAAGAACTAATCCCTTAATTACCAGAGTACTAGGAGAGTACTACAAGTGTAACCATTGCTGTGCTGGGAAATTCTAGTCAAGAATTTATGACTGTTTTCATTTTATACCTTTTATTCCTATTACAAGGAATGTAAATATCTCTTGTAATAGGAATAGGGCATGACAAGTCCTCTGTACAGAGAGATGTGGGGTCTATAAGACCCCACATCTCTCCTCAAGCCTGGGAAGACTGAAATGAAAAAAAAAAAAAAAAACGATCTCTGCCTTTCGAGCTGAATACATGGCAGTGTTTACGCCTGGCCTCCGAAGGTCATAGAGACTGCCGGGGACCATCTGGTCTATGGTATTCTCTATGGTGAACTTCCACTACCGGCGGATTCCTTCTCTGGCTTGCAGATCACACAGAGGGCGGCGGGAGGGGGGGCATCCCCTCCCGCTGCCTGTAAAAACAATCAGTCGGCTGAACAGCTGCTGTGATTTTTTTTGTGGTGCAGGGAATCGCTGGCGGAAAAGAATGATTTCTGAATCATGCCTGCAGCGGCACCCATTATTCAGATCACATTGTTACGTATAAAGGGTATCATGACAATCTGCTATCTGGTGTGACTCTTGTAATGAGGGTGGTTAGTTCCATGCCCCAGTATTAAGTGTACCCAAGGTGGTAAAACTGGTGATCCATTTGTTCTGCCCCTAATAGGGTCCCGGACCAGTCCTAATCAATTTTAGAATTTTATATATTGAAAGAATATCTTCGGTCCCGGAAGCCAGATAATCAAGAAAGAGAATGGAAGAAGAATGAAAAGGAGAAGAAAGAGGAACGTGAAAGGGGGGGGGGAGAGGTGTTGGTAGGGAATGGAGGGAGAAGGGGGGAGGGAGGAAAAAGGGGGGGGGGACGGGTGTGTGTGGGTATTCCTTTTGTGGACTCTTCAAAATGCAGGGGTGATAAGGTAGGTGTCAGGGAAATACCAGGCCTCACCGCCGGGTTCCAGGGTTGCGCACGCGCGGTAGAGCAGCGCAACGAATGTTACAGGTACGCCGGGTAACGGGTGCGCATGCGCGGGTCCGCGGCACTCGGGTATCTGACACAGCCCAGCCAGTACGCCTCACCGCTGTGCGCGGCGCTGACAGAAGACGAGTGCGCATGCGCACTCGTCCGGGTATCCCACCTGACCATTTACCTGGCCTATAAAAGGCCTCCCCTGTTTGCTTTCAAATTGCTGGTTTGTTGTCTCTTCTGAGTCCTGTCTCCAGTCCAGTATCCTGTATCCTGTATCCTGTATCCAGTACCCTGTACCCTGCATCTGCTTGACTACCAGTGCCGACCCGGAATCCGTCTGACCACCGCTGCCGCTACTTACCTGTGTTTGAACCCCTGGCTTGCTTCCTGGATACCTCTACTGCCTGATTACCTGTGCTTGACCCTCGGCCTGTCTACTGGACATTCTGTGAGTTACTTACCTGTGTTTGACCTCTGGCCTGTTTCCTGGATACTTCTACTGCCTGATTACCTGTGCTTGACCCTCGGCCTGCCTACTGGACATTCTCTGAGTTACTTACCTGTGTTTGACCCCTGGCTTGCTTCCTGGATACTTCTACTGCCTGATTACCTGTGCTTGACCCTCGGCCTGCCTACTGGACATTCTCTGAGTTACTTACCTGTGTTTGACCCCTGGCTTGCTTCCTGGATACTTCTACTGCCTGATTACCTGTGCTTGACCTTCGGCCTGCCTACTGGACATTCTCTGAGTTACTTACCTGTGTTTGACCCCTGGCTTGCCTTGGATACTTCTACTGCCTGGTTGCCTGTGTTTGACCCTCGGCCTGCTTGCTGGACTATCTCCTGCTTCTTGTGCTTGACCTCCTGCTCGGTGTTCTGGACTTGCAGTTCTCCCATGCTCCCGAGGGTCCTCCTTCAGCATATGCTTTGGTACCTCTGCAACCTCTACCTGATCACAGCCCTGCCAGGTGTCTACTCCCAGTGCAGCTTCAGCCTCTCCTGGTCAACGTCGCTACTGCACACCACCTGCAACACTCCTGCTGGCAACCCGTGCATCTTTGTGCCCGGTGTCCTCTGTACCCACTCCAGAGGCATCGTGCGCTTAGTCGCAAGGGGAGCAGCTCTCAGCATATCGGCCCGGGTGAGTACCTCTGACAGTAGGGCCCATGGGTGCTTCATAGTCTGTATAGCCCCTATTTGGTGGGGTGGTTTTTTTGTTCTAATCGCCTTCAAAGAGAACTCTCCCTTCATCAGAAAATATAGACGTTCCAGAGCGACCATGTCTAGCTCCTGTTGGTGTCGTGTCGAAAGAACTAGATCTTCCATCCTGCTGATTTCCTTTACTTTGCAAATCCACATCCTTATTGTCGGAGGTTGAGGGGGTTTCCACTTAAGGGGGATGCATGCCTTAGCGGCGTCAAGAAGGTGGCGAATGATGGATTTTTTGTATATCTTCCCAGGTATATTGGAATCATGGAGGAGAAAGAAGGCCGGGTCTTCTGGTATTTTGCGCTCTGTGAATTTTTGGAGGATGTGCTGGATCTCCATTCAAAGGTGTTTTAATTTGGGGCAGGTCCAAAAAATATGTAAGATAGTACCCTTGTCTCTCTGACATCTCCAAAACCAATCAGAAGTATCAGGGAAGATTGGGTTTGTTCGATGCAAACCCAAATTTTAAAATCGGCATGTCTGTTCCAATCAATCAGCCTACTCAGATATATAGCTAGGTAGTATTTACGTATGTCCGGCACTGCCAGACACCCATACCGCTTAGGTAGCATCAGCTGGTTACGTTGTACTCGTGGGCATCTATGTGCCCAAATGAAATCAAAAAACATCTTTTGGGTCTGCCTGAAATAGGTAGACGGGATATGGATTGGCAGTGCTTGTAGGAGATAAAGAAACTTGGGGAGAATACCCATTTTAATAATATTGCAGCGTCCAAACCAAGAGTGAAGGCTGGCGTCCCATTTATCTAGAAGCTGCTTGACTTTCCATAGTAATGGGGGGAAGTTTAGCTCAAAAATGTTTGCTATGTTGGAAGGGACCAGTGTGCTCATGTACGTCAATGCCTTGTCAGTCCATCTAAATTTAAAATTGTTCCAATCAACATATTGATTGTTGTGGACAGTTAACCCCCATTGCTTCCGACTTGGAGAAACTAATTTGGAGATTGGAGAGGACTCCATATCTCTCAAATTCCTTCATCAGTTTAGGGAGTGAGATCAGGGGATTTGTGAGGGAAAATGTCATCGGCGTAGGCCGAGATTTTGTGTTGATCGCCCCCTATCATTATTCCAGTGATGTCTGGATTAAGTCGGACTGAGCAGAGAAACGGTTCCAGTGACAGGGCGAAAAGGAGGGCGATAATGGGCACCCCTGACATGTCCCGTTAGTGATTTTAAAAGTGTCTGATAGAACACCGTTGGCCTGTACTCGGACCGCTGGGCAGGAGTAGATCATGGAGATCCATTGCAGCATTTTAGCGCCGAAGCCAGTATGTCGTAGAACTGCAGAAAATTCCAGTTCACCCTGTCAAAGGCCTTCTCTGCATCAGTACTGAGGAACGCGCACTGTGTCCGTGATTTATTGAATGTCTGGAGTAAGTTCATTACTTTTGTGGTGTTGTCTCTAGCTTCTCGTGTTCTTGTAGCTTCTACGAGGTGTTGGATCCTGTTTGCTAGTATTTTTGTGAAGAGTTTAAGGTCCAAATTAAACAAGGAAATCGGCCGATAACTTCCACATTATGTTGGGTCTTTCCCCTCTTTAGGGATCACCGAGATGTGGGCTAATAGAGTATCAGCCGTGAATGTCGCAGTAGTGTCAAGTGCACTAAATAGCTTGGCCATATATGGGGCGAGAGAAGGGAGCAGGACCTTATAGTATTGGGCAGTGAAACCGTCTGGGCCTGGTGCTTTACCCTCTTTAGTGGCACCTACAGCTCCCTGAAGTTCTTCTATAGTAATGGGGTCTTCAAAGATCTCCATGTCTGTGTCCGATATTTGGGGCATGAGTAATGATGATAGATAAGAATTTATCTGGTCTTGGGTGGGGGGTTTGGTCGTCAGGTTGTATAAGGAGTTGTAGAATTCTTGGAATTCCTTTGCTATGTCGTGTGGTTTCGTAGCCTTAGGTCTGTTGGGCGGTACTAGATGTGGGATATAGGTCGCTAGTCTCTGTTCTCGTAGGGTTCTGGCCAATAATTTCTCGCACTTATCCCCGGATTCATAAGCAAACTTCCTGCATACCTGCAGCGCTGCCTTGGCTTTAAACTGCAGAAGGTCTGCGACTTGTGTCCGTTTGACCAAAAGGTCTCTCCAACGAGGGGGACAATGTCCGTTTATGATGGGTCTCTAGAGCGGCAAGGTCTGCAAGAAGAGTCTTAAGCTGTTCGTTTGGTTTCCGCTTGATCCTGGCCCCGTGCTTGATTAGCACACCGCGAATGACAGCTTTGTGTGCCTCTCATCCAATGTCAGGGTTACAGTAAGGGATGTCATTGGTTTTAAAGTAAAAGTCTAGTTCCCTAGTCACGTCCGCTAAAACGTCTTTGTCTAGCAGGAGGCTTTCGTTTAGTCTCCATTGGTTTGTCTTTGTAGTCATGGAGTCGTGAAGAGCATAGGACAGGAAGACTGGGGCGTGGTCAGACCAGGTAATGGAGCCCTATGGTTGAGGTGCCTACTGCATGTAGTTGGGCGTGGGGATAATGAAATAATCAATACGCAAGTAGGTTTTGTGAGGGAGGGAATAGAAAGGGAAGTCCTTTTCCGTGGGGTGTAGAAGCCGCCATATGTCAATTAGTTGGTTTTGGTGCAGGGACTGGGCAATACGTTTACGGGAGCCAAGGGGGATAGATGACAGACCCGAGGATGTGTCTTCTGCCGGAACTAACTGGACATTCATGTTGGGTAGCCTTCTGTAAAATTGGTCAATTTCCCAAGCATCTTACTTACAAAAACATCTTGGCGGTCATTAGGGGCATACATATTTACCAATGTAACCTTGACATTGCCGACCATGCCCTTCACAAACAGGAAGCGACCACCAGGGTCTATAATTGAGTCCGTGTGAGATCATGGTACTCTGCCCGATATGAGAATGGAGACCCCCCTTGATTTAGCAGACTGGTTGGTGGAGTGATACACTGTCTGGAAAGACCGATTCCTAAGAATGCCCCTGTCGAAGACCCTGAGGTCGAAACTAGTCGGGCCAGCATACTCTGTACCCCACATTGCTTTTATACTACCATCCATTTTATTTTTGTGATCACTTTTTTATTCTTGTGTCATATATTTATCATTATATCTGACCACCCCAATAAACCAACTGGTTTGTTTTGATCTGCACCATCCGGAGCCTCTTTTTTATCTTTTTTTTCCATACTCACATCACGAGCCCCCCACTTTCGCTGCTTCCTTGGATACACCCCGGGTCGGAGCACCCACCTATTCGGAGTCTACAAGCGGTGACACCAGGATTCACCATTTGGAATTCGCCCCTTGGGATTCGAAGTCAAATAGAATAGGCAGCCCTATTGACCCACTGTCGTATGACATGTGTGTCCAACCTATCCGGTAAGAGTACCCAACTTCTATTTTACCAGTGAACGTTGATGTACCCACAGGCACCTGTTTATTCGTACCATACCTACCGCTTCACAGCCGCATTCCTTGGGCCACTCCATAAGAAAAGTGTTCCACTCATTTCCCATATTTATATGGACCATCCCATTTGGACTTCTTTAGATATTTTGGAATAAAATCCATCTTATTTGAGCCTGATCTTGGACTCTATACTTCAAAGTTCACATTTTTTACTTCATTTTATATTCATTTATTGTGCATTGTCACTTATTTTATATGTGTAATTGTATTCACACACTTATACTCCACCATTCAGCGCTACACTATTTTTTCGTCACATTTTGCTCACTTTGTTTGTATGAGTGTCGGCTGCTTTATTTCCACTATATCATTGTGATACTCCTCTTTTAGCGCAGTGTTTTCCCCCCTTTTTTACAAATATAACCAATTGCTGAGACTATACACTCAATCTTATTACAAATAACCAAATAAGGTAGGCTGATAAGGTTAAAAAATGGATATGTATCAATGAATAAGCGGAAAATGAGCCTAGTGGGAAATTGTAAAAAATAAATCACTAAAATGCAAAAAACACTGCTAACTAAGGTAGAGACCAATTAAAAAATCTAGAAATTACTAATTATTAAATAATAATCACATCTAAGTGTACCAATGGTGCAAATAATATGTGCAAATACAACAATAGAGTGCAAATGGTGACAGAAGTGCAAAATAGCAAAGACTGGGAATTAAAATAGTAATGACTAAAACTGTGCAAAATCTGTATGATGAAAAAAACGAATTAAGCCACAGCTGTGCAAAATTAAGCAGATATATACGAATCTATGTAATAAAAAATATTACATAATAAATAAAAATATGTATAAAAAAATGAAAATGTGCAACAAATTGATAAATGTGCTAAAAATCGGCAATAATGAGTAATAAATAAATCCAAAATAAGTCCAATCAAGTGATAGATGCACAGTTCTTCAAATAAATGCAAAGCATCCAATAATATGTGCAAAAAACTGTGCGATCCAGTTGTGAAGTATAATTGCAGCACTTTCCTTTCAGTGTGAATTTAGATTCATCCAATCAGATCAGTGACTCATGTAACCAATCCCCAGTGTGCATGAACCAGTGGTTTCCCCAGCCTCTCACCTTAAGTAAAGGCAAAACAAGCCTTAATGAGCCCTAGTGACAGGTCAGCGGTGGGCGATCCACTCCGCTCCACTCCGGGTCTCCTGCAGTGATACCGCTCCTAAGACTCTGCTCACTCCGCCTGGTCAATCCTCAGAATTCCACAGGTTTCAACGGGGAATGTTTTAGGAGGAGAAAAGGGAGGACTCCATAGTGTATCATTTAAAATAACATGAATTTAATAAAAGAAATGCACTTACAAAAAATGTCAAACAAACAGCGCTTCACATATAAAGTTTCCAATCTCGGCCGCGATCGAAAACAGGGACGTCACTCGACTATCTTTCTCTTTACCTGTTGCCTCCGGAAGGCCCCAGAGCCACAAGTTGTTCCGACGGCTTCTGTCTTCGAGGTCCTCCAGGTGAAGCTGGAGGTCTACCGCTGTGTCAGCATGGGAGGTGCGGGCGCGTTCAAGGGCCGTTACTTGGTGTTCCAGAGAGGACACGGCCGAGTCTCTTGCATCCACTCTTTCTGTGAGCATGTTAACCTCC
The DNA here is from genome assembly GCA_028564925.1 of Lithobates sylvaticus. Classification (NCBI taxonomy): domain Eukaryota; kingdom Metazoa; phylum Chordata; class Amphibia; order Anura; family Ranidae; genus Lithobates; species Lithobates sylvaticus. Next base: position 533,961,417 of record CM053029.1, read on the forward strand.
TCTCTTACTTCCTGGATGTTCCGTCTGTGTGTCTCCCCCACACGGAGGATCAGGACCTCTATGTCCTGATGCGTGGGCAAGGCTTTCAACTGCGTCCGGATGTCTTATTTTAGCCAGAATCGTGCACCTCTACTATCCATAACTAAAAAATAAGTTTTGCCTTAATGACAGCCACAAAAACTTACATAAATAATCCTTTACTATAAAGAAGATCTAATGCCTGGCAATATGTATCCCGTTTTATATCAATCAGCAATCAAATGTATTACAATGAATAAAATAACTTTAACCGCAACTTAACCCTTCCAAATCAGGAGGTCAGCTATGTGTTGCAAAATATCACTACCCACACAGCATGGGAGGTGCGGGCGCGTTCAAGGGCCGTTACTTGGTGTTCCAGAGAGGACACGGCCGAGTCTCTTGCATCCACTCTTTCTGTGAGCATGTTAACCTCCTCTCTTACTTCCTGGATGTTCCGTCTGTGTGTCTCCCCCACACGGAGGATCAGGACCTCTATGTCCTGATGCGTGGGCAAGGCTTTCAACTGCGTCCGGATGTCTCCGTCCAGCCTGTCTGCCTCTTCTCCCTGCGGTGTGGCCTCAGTGTCTGGCGGTTCAGGATGAAAGAGTGCCGGGGTCTCCGACAGGGACTCCGATCTAGAGGAGGAGGCAGGAGACACAGCAGGGTCCGGCATGGTTTGAGCGGTGTGACCCATGATACGTGTCGCCGCCATTATGATTCCCGGGGAGGTTTGGCGGTACTGCTGGATATCACCCTGTATGTTGCTGGGTCGTGCTCTGTGGGTCGTGGATCGGGTCCTGTACCTTCTCCCAGAGTTCATGCCGTGATTATGTGCAGTCGATGTCGGCTTCTATGTCGGACAGACGGACAGCCCGGAGCTCCTGCAAAACGTGTCTTTACTCTGCCATGTCCAGGCCACGCCCCCTCTTAGCTCTTTTAATATAATGACAAATTCTCTAACTTCTTGCCCAGCTATGGTGCCAATACATAAACGTTATTACTCCACTGGGCTTTAATAAAATATGTGTTCCATAAACATGGGCTGCATTCTTTTTCTGCGGTGCATCTTAAATCCCAAAGACGCCAAATCTTGTAACTAGATTATATGGGAACTCTTATGGATTGGGAACACTTTTTTATTTCTATCCCATGGATTTCATTTTAAATATCTACAGTAAGAAAAAAATAAAGAAGTTACCTTAAAGTAGAACTATAGGTAAATGTTTTTTCATTTTGAAAAGAGCAAGGGAGGGTTATAACCCCTGTCAGATTTTCTTTTCCCCATCTGTGGCCCATTGCTGAGATTTCCCTTCACATCCTGTCCCATAGCCAAACAGCAAGTGAGAGGAAGTCCCTGCAAATTAAAGGAATTCCTTGGGGACTCCCCGAAGATTTCCTCTCTCTTACTTTTCTGGGGACAACTCAAAATAGGATTTTCTTTTAGATTAAATGATAATGGTAAACAGGACAATCTCCTTAACAGGGACACAGACAGCAATAAAAACTGGCAGGTGTTCTAATCCCTCACCACTCTATCCATTAGAGCTGCACGATTAAAGTTAGCACAATTTTTTTTTGTTTTAATGTGAAAGATGTTACGCCGCGAGAATCGTGATCTATCTTCTAAGCAAAAAAAATCATGATTCTTATTTTAGCCAGAATCGTGCACCTCTACTATCCATAACTAAAAAATAAGTTTTGCCTTAATGACAGCCACAAAAACTTACATAAATAATCCTTTACTATAAAGAAGATCTAATGCCTGGCAATATGTATCCCGTTTTATATCAATCAGCAATCAAATGTATTACAATGAATAAAATAACTTTAACCGCAACTTAACCCTTCCAAATCAGGAGGTCAGCTATGTGTTGCAAAATATCACTACCCACACATGGAAAAACCAAATGGCGTGTCTCTGATCAAAGGAAAGAGTAAATAGATAACAAATGTCCATCTGCTTTTAAGAATCTTCTTGTTCTAAAGTATCAGAATCTTTCCCAGCCATGTGTGTAGAGAACTTATTTTGTCTTTATAACTGATTTTACAAAGAATAAACTTGCTATACAAATATAGCAATGGCAGTTATTTTTGTTTAAAGCAGAATTAAACAAATGGGTTTCATGGATTCAAAAAAACAATTACATTCCCAGCATGCTGGGAAATCTAACTGTCACATTTGCTTGTGTTCTCAACCAAACTGTCAAACTCTCAAATGGCTCAAGTCATAACTGATCACATGAGTAGCACCATGGCGGCTGCAGATCAAACAGAGGCTAATGCTGAGTACACACGGTAGGAATTTCCGATGTAAACAGTCCGATGGGAGCTTTTCATCAGATTTTCCGACCGTGTGTATGCCCATCGGTCTTTTTCTGTCGGCATTTCCGACGGACTTTAGATTGAGAGCCTGTTCTTAATTTTTCCGACGGAAAAACTTTCTATCGGAAATTCCCATCGTGTGTATGCGATTCCGACATGAAAAAATTCAGACGCATGCTCGGAAACAATTCGACGCATGCTCGGAAGCATTAAACTTCCCTTTTATAGTGCCGTTAAACGCGTTGTATGTCGCGGTGTTATTGACCGTCGGAATTTGGTGTGACCGTGTGTAGGCAAGACAGTTTGAGGGGAATTCCGTTGGAATTCCGACGGTAAAACCATCAGAGCTTTTTCTGACGAGAAATCCGATCGTGTGTACGAGGCATAAGATGACAGCTTCTTTGGCTGAAAAGAATAGGAGGGTTTAGTTCCACTTTAATAGGGAACATAGCATTTCTGAAGTGACTTTTAACTGAGGAACGCCATTGCTATTGAACTGTCTCAGAGTGAGTTTGCTGTTTCATGTGTGTTTGCAGGCATGCTTTATGGAGTGTTAGTGTTATGTAGACTTTTTTTGCATGATATGATATGAACATTGTAATAGTACCCCACGAAAAACAAAATCAGAACTGGTGTCTCCCTTTTTTTTATAGTAGGCTATGGGAAATGGGACCCTCTGTTAAAGCTGAATTCCAGGATCAGCAAATATTGTCTAAATCAGCCTTTTTCAACCAGGGTGCCTTGAGGTTTCTTCAGGGGTGTCTTGGCAAAATGCCTAAAGATTACCCAAAAATTGTATACACGCAAGCGTGTGGATGAAGGCTGCCTGTTAGTTACACAAAGCCACAGGTTTTCATTTTGGACCATTAAAACCTTCTAGCTGCCGGCGTCCTAATGACCAATGGTGTCATAAGTTGATAAAGAGGATGTCAGTCGCCTGCATAGTATCCTAGTTTGACCCTGCCCTGCCCCTCTCCATCAGCGGTGGGGTCACATTAGCTGAGTGATGGGGGAACATTGGAATACTAGTCGGTACCAGTTTGCAAAAGTGTATTTGCTTTAGAAGAATAAATCACCTCTAACGTTGGGTGTCCTACTTCGACTAGTGGATGTTGCTGCATTATGTAAAATTATTAGAATCATTTTTACTTTTTAGAACATGGTGCCTCGAGACTGTCCATAATTTTTAAAGGGTACCTTGACTGAAAAAAAGTTGAGAAACAATGATGTAAAAAAAAACAAGTCATGAATATTCTTCCTTGAATCTTGGGGTGCTTTGTGTTTTTCTTCCAGATCTGTGCATTAATCCAGTGTAAAACTTTCCCCCTGTGCAGGAGCTTCCTGTAATAAAAGACTGGTCTGTCACCCCTCCTGTCATTTTTTAGTAGGCAGCCTGTAATGGGTGGACCCGTTGGCTCCCTCCCGTAGTTCTGCTCTCTGTACAAGCTATGGGCATCACGATCACGTCACCACTACTTTCACAAGGTAATAAATAACTGGGTTTTGTAGGATGTTTGGATTACTATTCTCATTGGCTATTGGCTAATATATTTTAATGAAAGTTTTGTGACTGGAGATCAGCTTTAAAATCAAAACAAGCTAGTAAGTGATTAGGAACTTGTAAATTTCCTGGAAGTGTCTCTTATTACTTTATCCTTTAGAAAGCACTATACTTCTATTATCTTTGTTTGACAGATTCAAGATATTGGGTGATGTAATGCCTAGTTTTGAAGTGTTCATTGCTCTAATGGCTTTCTTTATTTCCAGAATGCCTTGTTACCAGCTGGATTCCGACAGAAAGACCAGACAACGAAGGAAGCATCCGGAGGATTTGATAGAGAGCATCTACTGGATTATTTGCGTAAAGAAGCCATGGAGCATCAAGACAGGGAGGACGTTGTCCCTTTTACTGGTGAAAAGAAAGGTAACTCTAACCTTGGTTAGGAGAGCCTACCAGTGGACAATGAGTTTTAAAGAGTAACTTTTTCAGCCTCTCCTTGTCCACTGGGCTTTCCACAAAGAACATTTCGTAACCTCATCAGTCATCAGGAGGCTGGCTGTCCACTAATTAATTCTTGCAGCCGATCCAGTGATGACATGTCGCACGCACAGTGTGGTTCACATAGTCCAGTGCATGCACAGTATAGAGAAGATTGATTCAAAGCTTGGGATGTGTGATGACGGTATCCCAAGAGGCTTTGGGTGGGTGAATGGGGGGGGGGGGGGGTGATGTTATTCTCACCCAAATGAGAGAGCAGGAAGTGCTGGTCCAGTTCCAGTTTTTCTATGAGTTTATGTGTTCATTTTAAAGCTGGTGATTAACCAGGTACATTTTGTACAGGTTTGAGGCCAAAAACACTCTTTCAAGTTTTAGTAATGGTTCTGTACAAAGCCAGCAGCTCGCACTTACCTGGTCAGGGGCAGCCATCTGACTAGTGCTCATACAAGTATCTTTTATATAGGTTGTCAATGCTGTTTCTAGGAATGTGCATGTTCAATCCTATTATTGCTTTCTTATAGAGTGATGGAGGTGAGAGGGATTATGCAAGGCTGTCCAATCATAGGAACATAGAACAGTGAGGGCAGAAAAGAATCCAAGTGTTCTATGGAGTTGGCCTTTTTTTTATAAATATAAGATCTATGTTTGTCCCATATGGATACATTCCATACATATAGGTCTATGTTAGTCCCATACATCTTTGAATCCACTTATTGTTAACTGACTCACTACCTAGAAGTCTGTTCTAAGCATCTCGTTCTGAAAATAGTACCTTCTAAGGTTAGTTTTGAGGTTTCCTCCTGATAGTTTGATGTCATGTTGCCATTTTCTTTTTTTCATGTTAGAAAAACTGCCCTCCTGAACCTAAGGTAAACAACGGGACATTACTCTCAGTCAGTGAGATGGGTCCCTTGTGCTAGTGTGTTCTGCTTTCACCAAAATCATCCTCCTCCAAGCTTCTATGAATGAAACCAGATATATGAATGAAAAGCAGGAGGGTGATTGAAAGGTCTGCTCCTCCGTGTATAGATCCTTCTTCATTCATAGAAGCTGTAGTGACCGCTTCTTTGACTAGAGCAGTTTGGCGGAAAAGGTGGGCAAATATCAAGCACTCTTGATGAGTGCCTATCACAGCCCCTTAGTTCTCTTAACCCCTGCCACTGGAAGATTACGGTGGTGGGGGGGCAAATGGAAGATTTTGGTGAAAGGAGGACACCACAGCTCAAGGGACACATCTCATTGAAGGTAAGTAATGTCCCTTTGCTGATTTTTTTTTTTCTTTCAATCATGTCTCTCCTTTTCCTTCTTTCCTCAAGACTGTACATCCCTGGTGCCCAGTCTGTGGCCATGTGGTCACTCGCAACCCTTTTGCCCTTTCTGTGCAACCCTCTAGTAGTTCTGGCCAGTATTGTGACCCCAATATTTTACTTTATCAAACGATTCTTTTTCACTAGGTGTATTATTTTACATTTAGAAACATTGAACTGCAGTTTCCACTGTTTTGCCCAATCTTTCGGCAATGCCAAATCATGTTTGTTGCTACAAACACCTCCAGGGATAACTACTCCATTGTACACCTTTGTGTCATTAGCAAAAGGACATGCATACCTTACTCACCAAACCTTTAGTTATATCACTTACAAACAGATTAAAAAGAACAGGACCTTGTTTACTATTGACTGTTCTCCGTTTCCAAAGAACCCCTATTCATTTATTTTTTTCCATAAATGTTTTTATTTATGAAGTAAAGTAGTATACAAGTAGTTTGAACAGTGATTGTACAATGACCATTGGCAAAACAAAGCAAAAGTACAAAAGGGAGAAGAACCCCTATTTATAACCACACTATCTATCCTAGCCAACTGGGTATTTACTGAACTATTCAAGGTTTCCAACGGAGAAGTGCGGGAAGTTTAAAAAAACAAAAAACAAACAAACATACTCACTTATATGGCTGCAGCATTGGTCCCATGCTGAGGTTGTCCCACACCAACTCTATGCCCGAGAACTGAACAATTACATGAATGCTGATCACTCAATTCTTGAGTCCTCTATGAGCAGAGAGTGGTGACTATCATTTACCCGCTCTCTGCTCATCCCCTCCAGTCCTCATCAAAGCACTGGACTGTGGAGGGAGAGGGATTGGCTGGCTCATGCTCTCAACAGCCATCTGCTGGTCAGGCATCTGGGCAGTGGTGTCGCTAGAGGTTGGCTATTGAGGCTATAGCCCCGAATCTGGGCCCAGCCTAACCAGCGGGCCATGGCCTCTCTGCAGCCGGGCTGTGGGTGCAAGGGGCTGCATGAGAGAGCCAGGCAGGCAGGTGAAGGAGCGAGCGGGCATACAAGCAGAGATGACATCATCTCTCTCTGCCTGCCCTGCATCACCGCTCTTCTGCCCTCACAGAGCGGGCCTCTTCAACGTTGGAGGTGCGGCGGGGGGGAGCGAGATTTTTGACATCATCTCCCACTGCCCGCCTCGCATCACCGCACTCCTGCCCACACTCAGAACTAAATGGACCAGTGCTGCCAGCCTGCCGCCAATGCAGCGACAATGCACATTTGATGGCACTGGCTGACATCTGCAAAAAGTGGCAAGCGATCATCCACATCTGATGGCAGGTTATGTGGCAAGTGACAATCCACATCAGGTGCCAGGCGACAGTGGCAAGTGATAATCCACATCTGGTGGCAGGTGACGGTGACAAAGTGAAAATCCACATCAGGTGGCAGGCGACGGGGGAAAGTGACAATCCACATCTGGTGCCAGGCGACAGTGGCACGTTACAATCCACATCTGGTGGCAGGTGACGATGGCAAGTAACAAGCTGCACCTGGTGACAGGCAACGGCGGCAAGTGACAAGCTGCATCTGGTGACAGGAGATGCGGCACGTGACACACCCAGGGCTCCCATTGATTCGGCATTATGGTGAGTTCAACCACTTCATTATATATTACAATGTAATAATAGAAATATTGCGCCTCAATCACCCTGACACCATATCAACCATGGTGCCCTGATGATTGAAGCACCAACACCAGCCATTGCCTGCAAAAAAATAGCTTACCACCCGCGTGCCCAACCCCCCCCCCCCCAATCCGCCAAAAAGGTTGGTTAAAACTGCTATGGGCTCTAGCCCCAGATCTTTTGCAGACCTAGCAATGCCCCTGCTTCTGGGTGAGGCCCTACATTATTTTCAGTATACATCCAGAGACTGCAGCAGCTCTGTGATCTCAGCTGACAGCAGACTTTAGTCACAGGAGTGTAAAAGTAAGTGTACTACCGAGACCCACATGAGAAGTATTACCGAAAAAGCTCTGCCCATATTCCTCTTTTGAGACCTAGTTTGTACTTTTTTTTTTTTTTAGATTGATATATATGGGATTGTATTAAAAGCTTTGCTGAAATTATTCTAAACTATGTCCACAGTGCCACCATAATAACCTTCCTGTGTCCTGTAATATACTTCAAAAACTGATTTTGCAGGTAAGACACAAATCCTATTCTCCTCTTGATGCAAATATTATTTATATGACCTATGACAAAGTGTACATAGACTTCTTTTAGTTGTCTGTTTGCATCTTTTCTTGAAGGAGAATGTTTTTTCTTATAGAAAATTGCAGAGTTGAGGTGTTAAACACAGCTGTCAGAATCACAAATGTTATTTCACAGTCGTGTTTTTTTCTTTCCTACTTCTGCAATATGAAACATGTAATTAAAACCAGCTTTTTTCATATCACCAATAATTACTGTATTTAGTCTGTATTTGTATGTAGTATATTTACAAAGTATTTAATTGTAGTAATTACTAAAATAATATTCTCCAATGGGTATGGACTGTACTTTATCACAATAGCTCTGTAATACTAGGGTCCATAATGGCATACTGGCATTGAGACGCACAGGGCAATAGGTCATGGATAGAATGGGGTTGAATGAGTAAAGGCAAATAGGCTGCTCACTTGGCAAGGTTATTTCCCCAAGAGCTTAATGAGTGAGGTAAAGCTCTGATGCTTTCCATTATCCAATCACGTGCAAGCAAAAATGTACTTTGCAAAGTGAAATTTCACTTCAAATTTAATAAGCTCTGGGAAAAAATGTCCTTCCAAAATGCAACTTCCCTTGCAAAATAAACAGCCTATACAGTATGTGTTTTGTAAATCAACCCCAATGCATGAGAAGAATGGTACTTTAAAGACTTTTACCTCTTAAAAAAAACGAGAAAAAAAAAAAAACCTGCAAGACAAAGGCATAATTAGCTAGTATGCATAGCATACTAGCTAATTATGTATCACTTACCTGAGATCGAAGCCCCGGCATCGGTCCTCTTCTCCCCCTACGACCGCCGACATCTTCTCCCGGAGTGACTTCCGGGTATCGCGGCTCCGGCGCTGTGATTTGCCAGAGCCGCGATGCCGTCACTCCGCACATGCGCTCGAGAGTGGCACAGTACAACTGAAGCATCGGCATATAGCGACGTTGCTTCAGTTGTCGCAAGTGCGCATGTGCCGCATGGCGTCGGCACATGCAAATACAGGTATATCTCCTAAACCGTGCAGGTTTAGGAGATATCCTTGTTAGCTACAGGTAAGCCTTAATATAGGCTTACCTGTAAGCTAAAGTTGTAAACGAGGGTTTACTTCCTCTTTAAAGCCTAATGCCGCGTACACACTAACAGACTTTTTTCGACGGACTTGGACCGACGATCTTCCCGACGGACTTTCGGCGGAGTTCCGACAGACTTTCCGACTGAACGGAGTCCGACGGATTTGAACGTGATGACGTACGACCGGACTAGAATAAGGAAGTTCATAGCCAATAGCTGCCCTAGCGTTGGTTTTTGTCCGTTGGACTAGCATACACACAAACGGATTTCTCGATAGGAACTGGGTTCGGTGGAAAAATTAGAAACATGTTCTATTTCTACAGTCCATCAGATTTTTGGACAGCAAAGGTCCGATGGAGCCCACACACGATCAAATTGTCAGACGGATTCGTTGCGTCAGACCTTTGCTGTTAAAAAGTCCAGTCGTGTGTACGCGGCATTAGTTTACCTAAAAACAAATACAAAATAAGCACAAGTGTGATGAGTTCCTTGTACTGCTGTCTCCTAGTCTAGGTGAAATCTACTCTGATCCCACCTTCGCTGCTGTAATCTTATGCGGCGGCTTTGTTTAGTAGAACTGAACTGATCTGGCACATGCACTAATCAAGAGCGCCCAACTATACCCACCCTTTCCATCCATCTCCTCCATTCATAGAAGCCGTACTACAGCTTTTGTGAATTAAATATGATTTATAAATTGGGGGAGCAGACCTTTTAATCATCCGCCCTTCCTCCATTCATAGATCCTGTTTGATTTATAGAAGCTGTAGCATGGCTTTTATGAATGGAGTAGCTGAGTGGAAAGGGTGGGCATAGTAGGTCACTCTTGATGAGTGCCCGTGACAGCCCCTTAGTGCTATTAACCCCTGGTGCACCAGAAGATTAATGTCCTTTTTGCATATTTTGCCTTTTTAGGCTTTTAAAATGATTCTATAATGCTCCACTGATACTTATTACCCCACAACCATGACCACAGCTAAAAGAGAAAGAATAAGCAAATGATCTATAGCATTTCTCTATCTGAACATTTATTATCTAAATATCTAAATATTATCAAGTCTGCTGTATATAAGCGTAATGTGAGTGCATTGTTTCGACGGGGAAGGTTAAAGGTATTTCCGATCCTCAATGGGAAAAAGTTTATTTACACTGTTCAGTAATGAGAGTTGCATGTTTGTGCTCATCTTTTCTGCATTTAGAAGAACACGTGGATTCAATTATGATGCAAGAGAATCCAAATCCTCCCCATACGATGCATTGGAAAGGGACTGGTAATCATCCAAGTACTCTTATTCCTTTTTGTCATAGCTATAAGATTGGTTTCATGCCTTGACTGGCGTTCTAAGCCATCAATGCTGATATTTACATATCTGCAGTGATCCGTTTTTATTTGTGCACTCATTTCATTCTTTTAGGAGGAATGCCGCAATAAAACAAGTGTAATGTAAGAAAGATGCACTACATGGTTTTGTCTGAGATGAATGTGATTCTAAGCCTGGGTTCACACCATTGCGAACACAGACATTGCATGTGATTTGCACCGCATTGCTGTGCAGATCAAATGCGATGCCTGTGCTATGCGAATTCAGCCATACAGTTGTATGGCTGAACTCGCATTGGATTTGCACGAAAAAGGTGCAGGAACCTTTTTTTTCCCCGCACTGGAATCGGATCGCATGGGTGTAGACATGCATGCGATCTGATTCCTGTCCAAATTCACAGTTCACACTGCGATCTGCAAATCGATCTGGGCGTGTCATTAACTTTGTATTGATAACCTACAGCGGTTTGCAGAGGGCAGTGTGAACTGCCTGTGAGGGAGATGCAATGTGGGAACCAGCAATGGAATTGCGCTGGTTCCTGCATCGCAATAGTGTGAACCCAGAAGTATGGCTGAACTCGCATTGGATTCGCATGAAAAGTACAGGAACCTTTTTTTTCCCCGCACTGGATCGCATAGGTGTTCACATCCATGCGATCTGATTCCTGTCCAAATTCACAATTCGCACTGCGATCTGCAAACCGATCTTGGGGTGTCATTAACTTTGTATTGACACCTGCAGCAGTTCGCATAGGGCAGTGTGAACTGCCTGCGAGGGAGATGCGATGTGGGAAAACCACACTGGATTTGTGCTGGTTCCCGCATCCCAATAGTGTGAACCCAGTCTAAATGTTATTTTTTTTCCCTTAAATAACAAACCTATCCTACTTACATGCTCTGTGCATAACTACTTCACAGAGCAGGTAAGTGCTATAGGTTTGTTAGTTAAGGAAAAACAATAACATTTAGACTGGGTTCACACTATTGGGATGCGGGAACCAGCACAAATCTTCCTCTTCTCGGGTCCCCCGCACCCCCACTGAGTGCCCCCTTAGCAATCTGCTTGCTATGGGGGCAGTAGTGCAGGTATGCTCCACCTACACTAATCAGCTCCACCCTGCCCTAATCCGCTCCACCCTGCTCTAATCCGCTCCACCCTGCCTTAATCCACTCCACCGTGCCCTAATCATCTCCACCCTGCCATTCCAATCTGTCCTAACCCACTCCAATCTGCCCTAATCTACAGTACCAAATCATATATAAAAACATGCATTTTATACAAATAAACAAATATAAATTTTTTGTATTATTAATTAGCCCGGCTGGAGAGAGGCCATGGCCCCCTGGTTAGGCTGGGCCCAGATTCGGGGCTATAGCCTCAATAGCCAACCTCTAGCGACACCACTGCCCAGATGCCTGACCAGCAGATGGCTGTTGAGAGTATGAGCCAGCCAATCCCGCTCCCTCCACAGTCCAGTGCTTTGGTGAGGACTGGAGGGGCTGAGAAGAGAGCGGGTTACTGCAGATTTGTCGGCTACACATCCATGATTCAAATCTCCCACCACATCCCAAAGGTGCTCTATTGGATTGAGATCTGGTGACAGTGGAGGCCATTGTACAGTGATTTCATTGTCATGTTCAAGAAACTAGTTTGAGATAATTTGAGCTTTGTGACATGGTGCATTATCCTGCTTGAAGGAGCCATCAGAAGATGGGTACACTGTAGTCATAAAGGGATGGACATGGTCAGCAACAATACTCAGGTAGGCCGTGGCATTTAAACAATGCTCAATTGGTACTAAGGGAGCCAAAGTGTGCAAAGAAATATCCTGCACACCATTACACCACCACCAGCCTAAACTGTTGATACAAGGCAGGATGGACCCATGCTTTAAATTTGTTTACGCCAAATTCTGACCCTACCATCTGAATGTTGCAGCTGAAATTGAGACTCATCCGACCAGGCAACGTTCTTCCAATCTTCTATTACCCAATTGTGATGAGCCTGTGCAGATTCTAGCCTCAGTTTCCTGTTCTTAGCTGACAGGAGTGGCGCTCGATGTGGTCTTCTGCTGCTGTAGCCCATCTGCTTCAAGGTTCGATGTGTTGTGCTTTCAGAGATGGTATTCTGCATACCTTGGTTGTAACAAGTGGTTATTTGAGTTACTGTTTCCTTTCTATCATCTCCAATCAGTCTGCCCATTCTCTTTTGACCTCAACAAGGCATTTTCCTTCACACAACTGTTGCTCACTGGATATTTTCTCTTTTTCGGACCATTCTCTGTAAACCCTAGAGATGGTTGTGTGTGGAAATCCCAGAAGATCAGCAGTATTTGACATACTCAGACCAGCCTGTCTGGCACCAACAACCATGCCACGTTTAAAATCACTTCCACCCTAAAGTGGAACTTCCGCTTTTCGGAACCCTCCCCCCCTCCGGTGTCACATTTGGCACCTTTCAGGGGGGAGGGGGGGTGCAGATACCTGTCTAAGACAGGTATCTGCACCCACTTCCGGGCATAAACTCCCACGGGAGTTTACGCCACTTCCTGTCCTGGCGCACTGTCTGCCGGGACACACACGTGTCCCGGCAGACAGCACTGACGATTCTCATTGTGCGGTGCGACTCGCGCATGCGCAGTAGGGAACCGGGAAGTGAAGCCACTTCCTGATTCCCTCACTGAGAATGGCGCCGGCAGCAGCAGAGAGCCAATCGATTGATCGGCCTCTGCTGCCTACATCGCTGGAACCTGTGACAGGTAAGTGTCCATTTATTAAAAGTCAGCAGCTGCAGTATTTGTAGCTGCTGGCTTTTAATTTTTTTTTTTTTTCTGGTACCGTCCCGCTTTAAATCCCCTTTCTTCTCCATTCTGATGCTTGGTTGAACTTCAGCAAGTCGTCTTCATGACATCTAGATGTCTAAATACATTGAGTTGCTGCCATGTGATTGGGCGGTTAGCAACTTGTGTTACCAAGCAATTGAACAGGTGTACCTAATAAAGTGGCCGGGAGTGTATATTAACCGCTTCCCGACCGCCCACTTCATATATACGTCAGCAGAATGGCACGGGCAGGCAAAATCACGTACCTGTACGTGATTTGGTAATTGCCTGCCCGTGGGTCGCGTGCGCGCCGCCAGCGGTCGGGAGCTCCGTGACCACGGCCACGGGACCAGCCGACCCGATCGCCGCTGGTGTCCCGCGATCGGGTCACAGAGCTGAAGAACGGGAAGAGGTTTGTGTAAACAAACCTCTCCCCGCGCTTCCTACGCTGCCTGTCATTGATTGGCTGTTCCCGGTCATCGGGGAAAGCCGATCAATGACGTCAGACGTCAGTCCCGCCCCCTGATGTAAAAAAACACACACACGTCACAGCCCGTAACCCCTCCCCTCCCCCTAGTGTTAACTCTTTCACTACAACTGTCATTTATACAGGAATCAATGCATTTAAATAGCATTGATTGCTGTATAAATGACAATGGTCCCAAAAATGTGTCAAAAATGACCGATGTGTCCGCCATAATGTCGCAGTCACAATAAAAATCGCTGATCGCCGCCATTACTAGTAAAAAAAAATATTTTTATAAAAATGCTATAAAACTATCCCCTATTTTGTAAACGCTATAACTTTTGCGCAAACCAATCAATAATCGCTAATTGCGATTTTTTTTTTTACCAAAAATATGTAGAAGAATACGTATCGGCCTAAACTGAGGAAAAAAAATGTTTTTTTATATATTTTTTAGGGATATTTATTATAGCAAAAAGCAAAAAATATTGCATTGTTTTCAAAATTGTCGCTCTATTTTTGTTTATAGCGCAAAAAATAAAAACCGCAGGGGCGATCAAATACCACCAAAAGAAAGCTCTATTTGTGGGAAAAAAAGGGACGCCAATTTTGTTTTGGAGCCACGTCGCACGACCGTGCAATTGTCAGTTAAAGCGACGCAGTGCCGAATCGCAAAAAGGGGCCTGGTCCTTTGGCTGCCAATTGGTCCGGGGCTGAAGTGGTTAACTTTATGCTACAAATCAGTCTTTAGAATTCATGCCATAAGTATATGTTGGAGGATGATGAGAGCTTTTATTCCTAGAAGGAAGTCCCCCAAACCACTGAGCCGAATGCATAGACCACCTTTGTCATTTAAATGGTTTGTCTACTAACCCCTCCCTCTTCCCATTAGAGTGTTGGCATTATATACAGGATTCCTCCCAAGTAACATGGCCTCTGGGTGTCTCCTGTAACCTTAATGTTGTAGAAAAATGCCTGCTAGTTAATAAGTCTCTGCTTTATTATGGCATTTCCTGTTTTATTTTCAGTGCAAGATGCAAGACACAAAACATGGAGGTCTCAGGAAGAGGTTATGTTTTTTGGCTTTCATTTATTAAAGCCAAAGACGTGAAATTAGTAATAAACCTGTTTAAATCCAAACATGAACAATTAAAAATAATATTTAGTAAAGCAAAATTAATTTAGAGAGCCTAGAACGTTCCTTTTGGCCTCATCTCTTAGATCTTAGTTTGTGAAATGGGAATTTAAAAGAATATAAAATTCCTCCCAGATGTATAAATACATATTAAGCCTGGCTCTTATCTAGTAAAGGAAGAAGAGCTAAAAATAAACAAGAACACACACAAACCTCATTTTTTCCTAGAACTAGAGCCATTCAGTAGGCTGAGTTGGATGAACATTATATGTTGTTAAAGGCATTCTATGGTCGCAACCTACACTTTAATTTTGTAATAACAATGCAACCAATATTTATACTGTAATGGAATATTTTAAGCTTCGTCTATAAGCAAATAATTCTGTTGCACTGAAAAGCACAATTTACAGCTCTCTTGTATAATACCAGGAAAGCGCCCATGTATATCTACAAGTAACACAGACAGGCACTGGTATCACGTTGAGCCTAGCCAAATCCTCCCTAGCAGGATCTCCTGCCTTTATTTATACTGTGAACATTAATAACAAAGGAAGGTGGTGGCTTCAAAATCAGCCAATCAGACACTTGTATTCCTTCAAAAGAACCAATCACACACATGAATATATTCAAATAGACTTCCAGTAGTGACGTGTGCAAATGGTCGTGTGCAGAGCCATGCGGCCAGCTTAACACTACTGTACAGGACTCTGTCCACGACCGTGTGCACATCCCTACCGCTACCACTCACACGCACCATACTCTACCATTGGCTCAGTGAGCTATAATTTTATATGGCTATGCTATTGTTCCCATGTACACAGATCTGTTTGCTAGGAGTGTTAATGCAATCACCATGAGGTGGCCAGTCTCCTGGTGAGGCATAAACGAACATCCCTGAAAGGGTGAACAGATCTGCCGTGTCCACGGGAAGGTTTCCGCAATCCACGGTCTTCCACTGACATCTGTATGTATGACTACATATCCCATGGTACCTTGCTGGCTGCAAGCAGTGATTTCTGTACTATTGATCAATTTGATTTTGCTTCACACAGAATTAAATAGCTTTTTCATTTTTTTATAAATACAACCCAAAGTAAGTCAATTTCCGAATTTCCGAAATTTCGAATTTTCGTATTCCCGAATTTCGCATTTCGCATTTTCAAATTTCCGAATTTTGAATTTCCGGATTTTTGGAATTTCGGATTTTCGGAATTACGAATTTTCGGAATTCGGAAATTCAAAAAATTGGAATTCGAAAAAAAGAAAGAAAATCTGTTTAATTCTAAATAATAACTAACTATTAAATTATAGGTATTGGAATTCCCTTTCAAATTTGTCTGTTAGTGAACGTAACAAGTACGAATTTATCCGAAGTTACGAATTATCTGAAATAACGAATGCCGCATCTAACCAAATGCAACGTAACAATCTAATAATAATAATAATAAATAACAATAATAATAAAAAAGCCTTTTTTTTATTATTAATTATTTATTATTAATTATTTATTATTAATTTGTTCCGTTCCATTTGTTTAGATGCCCCATTCGTTATTTCAGGTAATTCGTAACTTTGGATAAATTCATACTCGTTAATTTAATAGTTAGTTATTAATTAAACTAATTTTCTTTCTTTTTTTCAGATTTTCAAATTTTGGGATTTTCAAATCTTTGAATTCCCGAATTCCGAAAGTCCGAAAATTCCGAATTCCGAAAATCCAAAATTCGGAAATTCGGAAATCCAAAAATTCGGAAATCTGAAAATTCGAAATTCGGAAATCCGGAAATCCAAAATTCCAAAATTCGGAAATCCGAAAATTCGAAGATTCGGAAATCCGAAAAATAGAAATGTGGAAAGTTCCGAATTTTCGATTTTCCGAATTTTCCGAAAAAAGCAAAAAGACTAATGAAATGAAAATGAACAAATTTTTGTCAGTGCACATGTCTACACAAGAAGGTCACCCTGGATGATGACCTGGTATTCCCCAGTGCTCCTGGTGGTGGAGATGGATTTTTGCTGCGTTAGCACCAGGTTGCAGTCTTCAGGATCTCCCCACCAGGAGGTAAGCCAGCCGAGGTCCAGTAGCAGATATAGCAGGTAGGGACCAAGCAGAAGCGTAGTCAGTAAACAAGCCAAAGGTCGATAGTGAATGGTTGCTGGTTGGGATCAAGCAGAAGCGTAGATGAGGAACAAGCCAAGGTCGGCAATTAGTAGTAGTGAAAAAAAGGACAGCTGCAGAAATCCAAATAGGCAAGATATTGGCTGGAGAGAGCAAAATAATCTGGTAAACAGGAAGTACAAAGGTATGGCTTAAATAAGTTGGTGGGAGGAGCAAAGGGTTCAAGGTTCAGGAGTAACAAGACACAAGGCAGGGTTGTCTCAAGGAGGCAGGCAGGGAGCTGTCCAACATCCGTGGGGCACAGCAAGAAGTGCTACTGCTGGACGCAGCAGAGGTTGTGGGTTCAGATGCCAGTCCTGACAATACCAGATTTGCATCTAAAAATGCCTGTCCTCACATTGTAAATTTTCATGATGATAGGTTCACTTTAAATACACTATAACCACAGCTGCTGCCATCCAAATGCATCAGTATCCTGCAATCTGTCTTGTATAATCATTGCTATAATACAGATTTATGTGTCAAGGTATTCAGATCTAATGACTTTTGCAGTCAAGGTTCCAGTTCTGCAGTTACTCTTTGAATATATGTAATTTATAGCATTCTGATTTTGGTCTGCTTTCTCTAAGGAATATGAGTCATCTCACTCATCAAAAGTCCAGAATTTTTTCACATTAGTTACATTCCTCATCAAAATGATAATTTGAATCACGCTGGGTTTGGATTTCGAGTTGACAATGAATGCCAAGTCCTAAGGTCATGTTGGGGGTCTTGTGTTTTTTTTTTTTTTTTTTAAAGGTTTTCAGACCTAGGCTTTAATTGCTAAATCAAAAGGCTGTAGACTAGAGCTTTATGATTAATCGTTAAAAAAAAAAAAAAATTGCGATTCTACCACCCACGCGATCTTAACAGAGCATTTTCCTGATTCAGTGCAGGGAGTTGCTGACAGCCTGCCAAGTTTATCACAACAAAAAAAATTGTAACACTTATGCTCCGTACACACAATCGGATTTTCCAACAACAAAACCGTGGATTTTTTTTCCGAAGGATGTTTGCTCAAACTTGTCTTGCATACACACGGTCACACAAATGTTGGCCCAAAATTCCGAACGTGAGAACGCGGTGACGTACAACACGTACGACGAGCCGAGAAAAAGGAAGTTCAATAGCCAGTGCGGCTCCTTCTGCTTGATTCAGAGCATGCGTGGACTTTTGTGCGACGGATCTGTGTACACACGATCGGACTTTCCGACAACAAGACTTGTTTTGTGAACATGAAATTTGAGAACCTGCTAGCAAACATTTGTGTGTGGAAATGCCGACAGCAAATGTTCGATGGAGCATACACACGGTCGGACTTTCTGACAACAAGCTCACATCGAACAATTCAACGTCGGAAAATCTGACCGTGTGCACGCGGCATAAGTCCTTTTAGATCAAAGGAATGAACTTCGGTCTGTAAATGAGGTCAGTTTAACCACTTAAAGACTAAATCTTTTTTGACACTTGTTGCTTACAAGTTAAAATCAGTATTTTTTGCTACAAAATTACTTAAAACCCCCAAACATTATATATATTTTTTTTTAGCAGAGACCCTAGAGAATAAAATGGCTGTTGTTGCAATATTTTATGTGACACTGTATTTGCGCAGCGGTCTTTCAATCGCAATTTTTTGGGAAAAAATACACTTAATGAATTAATAAAACACTAAACCGTAAAGTTAGCCCAATTTTTTTTGTATAATGCGAAAGATAATGTTACGCCACGAGATTTGTGATCTTTATTCTAAGCAAAAAAATTGTGATTCTCATTTTGGCCAGAATCGTGCACCTCTACTGTAGACTATAAATATAATGCAGCAAGGACTGTAAATATAATACATTACAAAAATATGACTTAAAGTGAACCTAAAATCAAAACTCCTTTCTGGTTTATATTGCGGTCTGTGTCGCAGTTGGGAGATACAGCTTTGTCAATGGAACAGAGAATGTCGAGAAGTTTAAAATGTTATAGTTGTCATTAGAAAATGAAGGGAGGACAATTCCATAAAAATTTCAATACTGGGGGGGGGGGGGGGGGGGGGGGGGGGGGAAATATTGTAGGAAGTTTGCCCTCTTATGGCTCATCCCCTCTCCCTTCCTGGCAAACTCTCAGAAGAGAGAGAGCTGTGCATGATGTCATGAGCCTAGGCTTTTTACCAGACAAGAAACAGGAAGTGGGCTGTATAAGGTATTTACTGGCAGAAAAAAATACATTTTACTATTCAAAGTTAAAACAACAAGGGCAACAAAAAGTACTGAAGTTCCACTTTAAATAAGGTGTATTGTTTGCATATTTTATTCTTTGTTACAAAATCAAAAACTGTATGCACTTACAAAAAAAAAAAAAAAAAAACCTCTAAGGGAAAAGCATAATGAGCTAGCATGCATCACATACTAGCTCATTATGAAATACTTACCTTAGAATGAAGCACCTGTACCGCCTCCTAGTCACCGCTGAGGGAGCTGACATGTTCCCTTGGCGTTTCTTCTGGGTTTGTGGCTCCGATGTTGTGATTGGCGGGAGCCACAGTGACGTCACTCCGGCACATTCGCGGGATTCCTCCGCTCTGAATTTCCGGCATGATCCGCTGGACCTTCAGAGCACATGAGCCGCTGACATCAGCGGCTGCATGCAGGGCAGATATCTCTTTAGGTTTAGGAGATATTCATTTTACCAACAGGTAAGCCTTATTTTAGGCTTACCTGTAGGTAAAAATCCCAAAGTGGGGAGTGGGGTATACAACCGCTTTAAAGTGAGAAACTGTGCTAGTGGTGCAACAAATATTATGTGAACATTAGCTGCAGGCACACTAGGCAGTATTTACCATAGCATACCAATCAGTAGGCAATAATGTGCTGCGCTTATATAAATATGAACAACACCACCGTGCTACATAGCAGTGTAAAGGAAGTCCACATTACAAATCACAAAGATCCCAACGTATGAACTGTCCAAAAAAAAAGATGCAAAAGTCCACTTGAAGACAAATTGTCATGCCAGTGAGTCAACCACTACCACAGAGATTTCATGTGAGGCTTACCAGAACTGCATGACCTTTAGATTATAGTAAGGTCATGTATGGTGGATGTTGTTCTGCAGATCCACCTCAATTGCACTCTTGAGGAACCACCCACTGGTTGCAGGCTGGACACAGATTCACTTTAGGCACTCTGCTGTATAGAAACGTGACCTAAACAGCACTCCCAATTTCCTCACATATGGCACTGCTAGCAATCTGGTCTCACTCCAAATCCCCCACGTGACCCCGCTAAGAGAAAAAAGAGGAGACCCATGCTCCACATAGTATAACCATTTGACCTCCGGAAGATTGACCCCCCCCCCCTTCATGACCAGGCCATTTTTTGCGACATGACACTGCGTTCTTAACTGACAACAGGCTGGACACAGATTCACTTTAGGCACTCTGCTGTATACAAACGTGACCTAAACAGCACTCCCAATTTCCTCACATATGGCGCTGCTAGCAATCTGGTCTCACTCCAAATCCCCCACGCGACCACGCTAAGAGAAAAAAGAGGAGACCCATGCTCCACGTAGTATAACCATTTGACCCCCCCCCCCCTTTCATGACCAGGCCATTTTTTGCGACATGACACTGCGTTCTTAACTGACAACAGCGTGGTTGTGCAACACTGCACCCAAATTAAATTTATGTCCTTTTTTTCTCACAAATAGAGCTTTCTTTTGGTGGTATTTTATCACCTCTTGGCTTTTAATTTTCAACTGTCAATTTTGAATCATATCATATAGCGCCCCCTACCTGCAAGTGCTGGATTAGGTATATGATCTGGCGCAGGAGAGCCGATCAGCTGCTGTATAACTAAGTTATGCATTCGACAAGTGGTTAAATCCATGAATGCCAGGAATTTTTTTTTTTAAAACTAAAATTGCACTCACATGAGCAGGAAATAAGACAGCGCTGTGTACACCAAAGTCAACCAAATCCTACATGTGGGGACACTTCCAGCGTGTGACAACGTCCGCGTAGCTCTGCCCTGACTAGTATTGTCAATAATTACATTCTCAAAGGGAAGGACACTTCTGACGAAACTAGTCAGTCTATTTGCGGCCTAATATTTGGGAAATATATTATTCAGTTTCTGTCTATGCAGATGTCGTGGGACCCTTTTATTATTATAAGCTGTAATTTGCATTGAAGTGTGTGATAACAACCACTTAGTTGTATAATACTCCTGTTACTAATTTTCGTAGCCCATATGGTCATCTCTAAAAAATTTGACATGATTACTTTCAGCCACTGAGCAGATGAGCGCCGTACTCAGTGGTAAATTTGGTTATAAAACTATTTCTGAAATGTAACTTTGAATTGCTAAAACTCTTAAGAGCAAAGTAAGATTACAGCCTTTGGTGGTCCTAACGGGCTTTAGCTAGCACAACTAGATAAATATGTCTCTTGGCGCTGAATTCTGTAGAAATCATATGGACTGTAGTAATGTAACTCAGATTAACAATAACAAGAGCTGAGCTTGAATTACTTCCAGATACTGGATGAGTTCAGAAGAGTTTCAGAAACACAGATGTGTCATTCTTTTTAATCCTGTTTACTTATATTGTGTTAAACTCATGACTCTCAATAAAAAAAAAAATTCTTCTTACCAACTTGCATAATTTGAAACATCTGATATTTATTGGCTAATGTGCAGCTCGAGGAATGGCGATTATGGCTTTAAAATTTGTTTATATTGTAGATTTAGGTAAATGTGCCTCTCCAAATTCTGTAATCTTTTTAAGCAGTCACCCAGTGATCCTGAAACCCACAGGATGTTTACATTTTTTTTTTGAATGATAAGATTTGCTGAACAGCAACTTTTTTGGGGGTAAACACTATTGTAAACACTTATTCTATAAAACTTAAAGCCCAACTCCAGACAAAGATGATGATCTTTCCACATGTGGGGGGTTGTGTGCTCGCACTATTTTTCTAGGGGTGAGCACAAAGTTCATACTCACCTGATCCACCGATTCTCCAGAAAACCATGCTCCCGGCAGTGGACTGTTCCTGTCTATGGAGCGCACCATTTTCTAAACCACTGGAGCACAGGGGTTCTGGACTGGTCTTGTGCAGGGAGGATCACCCGGTCAGGTAAGTACCGTATTTATCGGCGTATAACACGCGCCCCAAGTCTAGGAGGAAATTTTAAGGAAAAAAAACTTACATTTAAATGCCCATCAATGCAGCCTTGCACAGCGTCCATCTGCATTGTCAGTGTCATTTGCAGCCTTGCAGCCTTGTCAGTGTCATTTGCAGCCTTCTTAGTGTCATTTGCAGTGTCCATCTGCAGCCTTTACAGTGACATTTGCAGCCTTGCACAGGCTGCAGTTAAACTGCAGTGACATATCAGTGTCACTGCAGTTTGAAAATTGGCGCCATTGGCCGTTCTCGCCGCCTTTGGCCGCCCACTAGAGCAGCTTTTGGCCATTCTCGGCAGCTTTCGGCTGCCGAGAACGGCCAAAAGAGTCCGAAAGCCGATGAGAAGGGCCGAAGGCGGCTGAAAGACGCCCGGAGCCTCACTACGGCGGGGGATCGTGGGGGATCGGCGTATAACACGCACCCCTGATTTTCCCCTGATTTTGCGTGTTATACGCCGATAAATACGGTATATCTCTACTGTCCTCTCCCCTAGAACAAAACTAGCAGTTAACCCATGCAGTACGGACACAGCCCCACTGCACGGGGGAAAACATTTTTGCCCAGAGTTCTGATTTAAAGCAGAGTTCCAACCACATATATGATTTTTTTCTTTTAAATCTATCTCTTACTATAATATAATGTATATTTTGCAATGGATAGTCCCGTAAATAGCGCAGCTTTTATTAATAATTTATTAAAATAGTTACCTTATATTATTGCTGCTAGGGCATTCCCATCTTTTTTGTGGCAGGCGAAGCCCACAAGCATAAACTTTTGGGATACCGTGCTGCTGTATTACCATGGATGATGCCTATGGTTGCAGGCATCTTCCCAATATAACCACTGCAAGCCGAGAACATCATATGATGTCCTTTGGTCAACAAGTGTTTAATTTTGCCCCATTTGCACAGAATGAATTTACATGCTGTGTCAATATGCAGACAGCTATACAATTTTACACCCCTATGTTACATGGGGGAACTCACAAAAACAAAAACTGCTGTGTTAATACTAATGACCAACTGCATCATATATTTACATGTATTTATTTGTTATTTTTCTTATAGTCCCACTTTAAAGTATAGGTTGTTTAATGGCTTTATTGAATGAGGCTGCATTAGCAGTATAAGTGGAAGTAGTTTATGCCAAGTGTTCTTCCCTACATTCTTTCCTCCCCATTCTGGGAAAAGTCAATGTTTTCATTCATTAAGTGAAGCATTAGAACAACAGTATTTTTTTAATTACTTTCTTTGTTGTACTCACCTGCCCCCAGCATTTTCTGAAGATTTTAATTTTAATTAGATCTGCTCAGTGACCTATGATGAGGAGCCCACTGGTGGGTCAGTTGTGGAACCTTTTCTCCTGAGAACTGAAAAAGACTGTGGTCACATTCAAACATATAATAAATATAATAATATGTCATTAGCTGTAATGAACATGTGTTCTATTGTATAGTGCTGAGCTGTGAGTATACTATACCAGGGGTCTCCAAATCTTCTAAACAATGGGCCAGTTTACTGTCCTTCAGACTTTAGGGGGGCTGGACTGTGTCCATTGGAAGTAGAAAAGGTCCCGACATCAGTGGGAAAAAACAATGCCCTATCTTTGGTGTCACTGGGAAGAATTGTGCCTCATCTTTGGTGTCGGTAAAAAGAATTGTGCCCCATCATTGGTGTTAATGGCAGGAATTGCACCTCTCTGTTGGTGTTGTTGGGAAAAATTGTGCCCCAACATTGGTGTCATTGGGAGGAATTGTGTCCCAACATTGGTGTCATTGGGAGGAATTGTGCCTGTTCATTAGTGTCAGTGGGGGGGGGGGGGGTGTGGTGTCCCTTCATTGTTGTCAGTGGTGGGAATTATGCCCCTTTATTGGTATCAGTGGATGAAATAGTGCCTCAAGGGCCAGATAAAAACAAGCAAAGGGCCGCAGTTTGGAACTACTGCTGTACACTATCTGGTTCTGTGGCATCGCATACTAGCCCACTATGTGCGACTTACCTGCAATCGAAGCCTGCGCTGTCCCCGTTGAAGGCCACATCCATCTTCCCCCTCTTCCTTCCAGGGCCATAGACTCTGGCTTTGTGACTGGCTGGAGTCGTGTGACGTCACTCCCGCGAATGCGCGTGGGAGCCGTCAGTCACTGCACTTGCTAGTGAAGAAACGGCACGAAGGGCCGTTACTTCACAGCACATGTGCCGATGACCTCATCGGAACACTACAAGGTAAATATCTCCGAAATGGAGCACGTTTAGGAGATATTTAAAATACCTATAGGTAAGCCTTATTATAGGCTTACCTATAGGTACAACTTCCGCATTGGGGGTATACAATCACTTTAATTGTGTGTAACGCTAAAACTTTTATGTTTAATTGGATAGAATGTGAAAGGCAAGAATAGTTACCTCTGTCAAGTTTTTATTGCTTTCTCCGCAGGAGCGATTCACCCTAAATATTGTTTCCAATGACCCTTGTCTTGTGTGCAGAAAGCAATTGGAAATTCAACATTTCCAAGTTATCTCCAAAATAGGAGATATCACCTTTATATTTCCTGTTGTGTCTCAGGGACAGGAAGTGGAGGGAAATTTTCCTGAAGGGACACAAACAAAAGAACCTAAAAGGAGTCTTCTCTACTCCATCCAAAGATGGCTTTACATACATGCATACAATATATTATTTTCTAGACTTGTCTTTGTGCTGTAGCCATTTCTGTTGCAGTATTATAATGGACGTGTTGCTTTATAATAGAGAAGATAGCTGACTTCATCCCAGGATTAACAGCTGCTCTAGGCTCGCTCTACATACTGCCTCTCCCCTCTTCATTCTAGCTTTGGCTCTGACCAGTATTATTTTATTTCTGTCCACTCCCAGCACTAACATGAAGGGTGTATGCAGCCATCGCCCATAGTAAAAACATCAGATTTTATAAATTTGGTTCTTAGATTTTACTATGCCTTACTTGTGCATGTTATATAATTCTCACTGTAAAGTACATTATAGCAAGCCTTTTCTCTTTCATTGTATTGATATACTACCAAGTTATGAAACCAATAAAAGGAAATTAGATTTTATTTATAGGTTGGGAGTGTTCTTGTATACAGTGCTGTCCCATTCATCTCCTATTTTTATTAAAGCGGTTCTGCACTCTGAAAAAAATTTTTTTTTTTAAGGATGTAATATAAAGTGTGCTTACCTTTATTAGGGGACTCACCTGTTCCATCTTCCATCTCGATCGCCGCCGGTTTTTCGTCCGATGAAGTTCCTCGTCTTCTTCTTTAGTGCTGGGGGCCATCTTGCCTGTGGGCATGTGAAACACCCACAGGGACTTTAGATGGCCCACCATGCACTGCCGTTACTCGCGCGTGCGCAGTAACGGCTCATCTGCCGAGATCTCACGAGATTTCGGCAGATGCGGCCGAAATCTCGGGAGATTTCGGAAGATGTGGCCGAAATCTCGCGAGATTTCGGAAGATGCCCGCACTGACTCCTGGGATCAATGACACCAGATCCCAGGAGACAGTGCGGCGTGACGACGATCGACGCAGAGACCCCGCCCGCCGCCGCAGAGGGAGAAGACCGGAAGTCTTCAATTACAAGGTAAGTAAAAAAAAAAAAAAAAAAAAAAAACATTTCATTTAGTACTCTTTGCCTGATTTGGAAGGCAAAGAGATTTACTAAATGAAATGGGTGTAGAACCGCTTTAAGGTGTATGTTGCTTATATAGCTTACGGTATCTTTTATGTCTTGGCTGATAAAAATCAAATTCTGCACATTCTCACAAGATCGGGTAAGTGTGAAATGACCTTGGTAGAACGAGGATGGATGAAAAGGCTGTTGGCAAACTTGAAAATTCTTTGTTGGTTGTGCTTTTTGGATAGCATAGGGAAGGTTTAACACCCTGTAATTTTTGTTTTGCTGTCTGTGCCCTTGTTCAGAAGATTTCACCTCCCTTCTGTCCCAATGACAATTGGATTTTGTAAATTTTGGGTTGTTGTGGAAACAAGCCTTGGTGATAAAGCATCAGTGGAGGTACCTTTTTCCCATATTAACTCTTACAGGAGTGAATTTCCTTCCTAGGGGTAGATTTCCTCTCACTTCCTGTTGTCTCCCTCCGTTTGTAAATAGGAGTCATTTGGAAAGTCGGATGTTTGTATCTAGGGCACCGCCTGTATGTCTGTTTTTGTATATATTTTTATTCAGTAGTGATCTAATATTTTTACAGACATATTTATATTTGTTATAGTCATTGTTGGTATATGACTATATCTAACTAGCTAAAAAATTAGCATGACATTTTATTACCATTGTGCATAGCAAGGGGGACATATGGCAAAATAGAGGTGCAGAAATCTGCCATTGCTGACCTAAAACTAAAAGTTGAGCTACTATTAAGCTGACTGATTGGCTTCAATATTTAGTAAGTGGGTGATTCACCAGGCAGGGTGAATTTAAGGTTTTTGAGGTTTTTGAGGTTTTTAACCTTTTGGCAAGCTGCCATTATTGGAAGGTGCCAGGTTTAAGAGGTCGAGGAAAGCCAAGACCAACAGACTTCAGATCTCGGAGGCCTGGTTATATGTAGACTTCCTCCTTCCAGAGTGAGAAGTGACATTTCTTCGTATTGAGAGCAGTTACTGTTTGAATTGCTGCATGAAAGTCTGTTTATCTGGTTTCCAAAATCTTAGTTTTGCTAAACTGGAAAATTGTAATAAGCACTTAAAATACATTGGACAGCTGGGACTAAAGCCCCATACACACGGTCGGATTTTCCGATGGATTCTGTCCTATCAGACAATGTTGTCGGAAATTCCGACCGTGTGTAGGCACCATCGGACAGTTTCCATCGGATTGTCCGACGGACAAAGTCCTATCTCCTGCTTATCTGGCCTCAAGGGCCAGATAAAAACAAGCAAAGGGCCGCAGTTTGGAACTACTGCTGTACACTATCTGGTTCTGTGGCATCGCATACTAGCCCACTATGTGCGACTTACCTGCAATCGAAGCCTGCGCTGTCCCCGTTGAAGGCCACATCCATCTTCCCCCTCTTCCTTCCAGGGCCATAGACTCTGGCTTTGTGACTGGCTGGAGTCGTGTGACGTCACTCCCGCGAATGCGCGTGGGAGCCGTCAGTCACTGCACTTGCTAGTGAAGAAACGGCACGAAGGGCCGTTACTTCACAGCACATGTGCCGATGACCTCATCGGAACACTACAAGGTAAATATCTCCGAAATGGAGCACGTTTAGGAGATATTTAAAATACCTATAGGTAAGCCTTATTATAGGCTTACCTATAGGTACAACTTCCGCATTGGGGGTATACAATCACTTTAATTGTGTGTAACGCTAAAACTTTTATGTTTAATTGGATAGAATGTGAAAGGCAAGAATAGTTACCTCTGTCAAGTTTTTATTGCTTTCTCCGCAGGAGCGATTCACCCTAAATATTGTTTCCAATGACCCTTGTCTTGTGTGCAGAAAGCAATTGGAAATTCAACATTTCCAAGTTATCTCCAAAATAGGAGATATCACCTTTATATTTCCTGTTGTGTCTCAGGGACAGGAAGTGGAGGGAAATTTTCCTGAAGGGACACAAACAAAAGAACCTAAAAGGAGTCTTCTCTACTCCATCCAAAGATGGCTTTACATACATGCATACAATATATTATTTTCTAGACTTGTCTTTGTGCTGTGGCCATTTCTGTTGCAGTATTATAATGGACGTGTTGCTTTATAATAGAGAAGATAGCTGACTTCATCCCAGGATTAACAGCTGCTCTAGGCTCGCTCTACATACTGCCTCTCCCCTCTTCATTCTAGCTTTGGCTCTGACCAGTATTATTTTATTTCTGTCCACTCCCAGCACTAACATGAAGGGTGTATGCAGCCATCGCCCATAGTAAAAACATCAGATTTTATAAATTTGGTTCTTAGATTTTACTATGCCTTACTTGTGCATGTTATATAATTCTCACTGTAAAGTACATTATAGCAAGCCTTTTCTCTTTCATTGTATTGATATACTACCAAGTTATGAAACCAATAAAAGGAAATTAGATTTTATTTATAGGTTGGGAGTGTTCTTGTATACAGTGCTGTCCCATTCATCTCCTATTTTTATTAAGGTGTATGTTGCTTATATAGCTTACGGTATCTTTTATGTCTTGGCTGATAAAAATCAAATTCTGCACATTCTCACAAGATCGGGTAAGTGTGAAATGACCTTGGTAGAACGAGGATGGATGAAAAGGCTGTTGGCAAACTTGAAAATTCTTTGTTGGTTGTGCTTTTTGGATAGCATAGGGAAGGTTTAACACCCTGTAATTTTTGTTTTGCTGTCTGTGCCCTTGTTCAGAAGATTTCACCTCCCTTCTGTCCCAATGACAATTGGATTTTGTAAATTTTGGGTTGTTGTGGAAACAAGCCTTGGTGATAAAGCATCAGTGGAGGTACCTTTTTCCCATATTAACTCTTACAGGAGTGAATTTCCCTTCCTAGGGGTAGATTTCCTCTCACTTCCTGTTGTCTCCCTCCGTTTGTAAATAGGAGTCATTTGGAAAGTCGGATGTTTGTATCTAGGGCACCGCCTGTATGTCTGTTTTTGTATATATTTTTATTCAGTAGTGATCTAATATTTTTACAGACATATTTATATTTGTTATAGTCATTGTTGGTATATGACTATATCTAACTAGCTAAAAAATTAGCATGACATTTTATTACCATTGTGCATAGCAAGGGGGGCATATGGCAAAATAGAGGTGCAGAAATCTGCCATTGCTGACCTAAAACTAAAAGTTGAGCTACTATGAAGCTGACTGATTGGCTTCAATATTTAGTAAGTGGGTGATTCACCAGGCAGGGTGAATTTAAGGTTTTTGAGGTTTTTGAGGTTTTTAACCTTTTGGCAAGCTGCCATTATTGGAAGGTGCCGGGTTTAAGAGGTTGAGGAAAGCCAAGACCAACAGACTTCAGATCTCGGAGGCCTGGTTATATGTACACTTCCTCCTTCCAGAGTGAGAAGTGACATTTCTTCGTATTGAGAGCAGTTACTGTTTGAATTGCTGCATGAAAGTCTGTTTATCTGGTTTCCAAAATCTTAGTTTTGCTAAACTGGAAAATTGTAATAAGCACTTAAAATACATTGGACAGCTGGGACTAAAGCCCCATACACACGGTCGGATTTTCCGATGGATTCTGTCCTATCAGACAATGTTGTCGGAAATTCCGACCGTGTGTAGGCACCATCGGACAGTTTCCATCGGATTGTCCGACGGACAAAGACCTATCTCCTGCTGGATAGATTTTTTGACAACAAAGTCCGATCACACCAAATCCGATCGTGTGTAGCGAATTCCGACGGACAAAGTGCCACGCATGCTCAGATCACATTACAAGACCAAAGCTTTGGCTACTAGCCTCTACGTAGTCCCGTCGTAGGCAACAAACGTCACCACGTTCAGAATGATCGGATTTTCCGACAACTTTGTCCGACCGTGTGTATGCAACACCAACATCGGACAAAGTACGACGGACATGATCCGACGGACCTGGTCCTCGGATAATCCGAGCGTGTGTATGGGGCTTTAGCCCTACAACACCTGTAGCTCTCTGGCAGATGAAAAGGTCTTGGTTCACCTATGAGAGAATTTCTCTTAGGGCTCTTTCACACAGGGCGGATCAGTGCCCTTAGGGCTCTTTCACACTGACGGACCGTATGTCCGTTTTTCATCCTTCCGTTTTAGGATGAAAAACGGACATACATGTATCCCTATGGGATAGCGGGTGTCAGCGGATGAGCATCCGCTGACACCCGCTTTCGTCCGTGCCCGCTATGCTCCGTTTCTGCAGACGGAGGAAAACCCTATTTTTTCATCCGTCTGCAGAGCGGATCGGATGATGATGGACTCTACGGTCCGTCGTCACCCGATCTCCCATAGGGGAGAGCGGCGCTCTGACAGGTCTGTCCCTGCACGGAGTGCAGAGACGGACCTGTCATCTTCCTGCTCAGCGGAGATCGCTCCGGCGATCCCCGCTGAGCAAGCGGCTATCCACGGGGCGGATCTGCACTGATCCGCCCCGTGTGAAAGAGCCCTTAGTCCACTAGTGTCTTAAAACTGCCCTGATTAGGGAGGGTGCAACAGGAGCACCTGAAATGTGCAGAAGTGAACAGGAACAGCCTAAATCTTTGGGTACATAGGGAGGAAGATTCTACTGTTGGAGTATCTAAGACATTTTAGAATACAGGGTCTGTCTTAGCTCTCCAGCTCTACCTTTAGCTAAAGTATCACCTTTGGGGAACTGACCTTTTAACAGATGTGGCAGAAATTATAAACCTGAAGTTGCTCATGAATGGTTGATGCAGTCATTAAAGCGGAACTTCTGTCATTTGTTCATATTTCCATCTATTAAATCTTCTGCAATAAGAAAAGATTGGGGGTTAGGTTGTGGGAACTTCTGTGAACACGTAGCAGTTCTCCTTCAGTGCGCCCTTGTTTCCTATATGATGAACGCTAGCTACCACTAGGACTGCCACTAACAAACCTTTTTATTTTGCATGTTAGGACTGTACCTCATTTAAGGCCAATAGTGGATCTATCCCACATTCAGTCTATACAATAGTATCTTGCTTAAAGTGGGGTGCCCCTTAAAAAAATTTCCGATGTGTCCGCCATAATGTCGCAGTCACAATAAAAATCGCTGATTGCCGACATTACTAGTAAAAAAATAAATATTAATAAAAATGCTATAAAACTATACCCTATTTTGTAAACGCTATAACTTTTGCGCAAACAAATCAATAATCGCTAACTGCGATTTTTTTTTTACCAAAAATATGTAGAAGAATACGTATCGGCCTAAACTGAGGAAAAAAAATGTTTTTTTATATATTTTTTGGGGATATTTATTATAGCAAAAAGCAAAAAATATTGCATTGTTTTCAAAATTGTCGCTCTATTTTTGTTTATAGCGCAAAAAATAAAAACCGCATGGGCGATCAAATACCACCAAAAGAAAGCTCTATTTGTGGGAAAAAAAGGACGCCAATTTTGTTTGGGAGCCACGTCGCACGACCGCGTAATTGTCAGTTAAAGCGGGCCAGTGCCGAATCGCAAAAAGGGGCCTGGTCTTTTGGCTGCCAATTGGTCCGGGGCTGAAGTGGTTAATGAGTTTACAGTGGGAGAACCTGTTCCTGGGGTGCACATTCAGTTGGGACACCAAATAGAGTCTCATAATTAAAAGAGAAGTATGGAGAAAACAGGTGCCGGTTCCAGGCATGTGGGCAGATCCCGACTTCATTGTTGTGATCTTGCCCGAGCCTGGACCGGTTCTGTGACGGCAGCCGACAGCGGGGCTTCAGATCGATATCTGCTGAAAATGCTTGACAGGAGTGCAGAACGAACTGCACTCCTGTGATCCACAGGAGAAGTACAGCCAAACCAGCTTTGGCTGTACTTCTCCTTTAATTCTGTAGTATTGCAATTCAGTCTACATTTTATTGGGAACCACACATGTTTGGGCTAATTGTTCGATCTTTATAGTTTTTAGGCCTAGTTTACACATAAAGAAAAACCTGTAAACATAGAAATATGGGATATGTCACCACTGAATTGTTTTTAAAGGTGTAAGCTCTGGGACCTTTATCCTGGCTTTACTACAGTACTTGGAACCAATATCCTGCTACTGAAGTGGGAACTCCCGGCCTGCATGCCAGTTCCAGATCAGGACTCAATAAGTAGGAAAGCACAGGTAATGGGATCCATACACGCTTCAATAAATGATTATTTCTTTAACCATTGATCTCTCCTGATAGGAATAATCAATCTAAAGATCAACAACCCATTCAGTTGATATGCCACCCACAGGAAAGTGGATTTTGATAGTTCGATAGTTAAGATACGAGAAATAAATTAGTTAAGAACATAACTTACAATCGTAAGTCTTGAATTGCATCTCTGTTTCCACTAAGCAATCTCATAACCTGATCAATCAAAATAGCATTAGTATCCATGAACAAAGTATTCCAGTTACAGTGATTGATTCAAAACAACTGATATTTTTCCACCCTAGTTGATTGACTCCGTTCCATCTAAATTGATCGGAAGGGAAGTTGTGCCAATTCGATTGTTTGCAGATTGCATCATTTTGATGAATATTGTACTACTGTGTATTCTGTAAATAAATGTGCTCCAGCTGTAATAATAATAACAGTAAATTATGGGAAATTCTTGGTATATTCTTTGTATCATTGCAAAACACATTATTTTCACTAAAGCAATTCATTTGGTTGAATATCCACAAAGACGTTGATATTGTCCAGCTGCATTTCTTCAATTACAAAGTGTACAATAACAACTGCAGCTGGACATTCTGAATATGTATGTACAGTTCATGGAAAATAAATCTGAAAATGGACTTGGTTTATAATATATTCTAAAGTCTAATGACAGTAATACATTCCTTCTGTGAACCTGGCTCTCTCTCTTGTTATGTATTCACACAGGTAAAGTGTTTGTTCCCAAGCATATGCCAATGGAACGCCAGCCAGAGGAAAGGGTGACCTTGGAGCCAGAACTGGAAGAAGCTCTTGCCAGTGCCACAGACACTGAGCTCGGCGACCTCGCTAGTAAGACTCATTTACCAACCTGTCCAGAGCAGAGCTGCTTGTGTTGCCTCTAAACAACCAATCACATTCTATCTTTTTTATCTCTAATTTTGCCAGGCTAGAAAATAAAAGGGAGAGTCTGATTGTTTTCTCATGGAGCAAAACAAGTAGTTTTCATTTCAAATACATAAAAAAAAAGTCTAGATTTTAAACCTCCTGTCGTAAAAACATTAACATTTTTGTTTCAATTTGCCAAACGAATAGTTATAGAAAACAAAGCACACAAATACGTTTTGGAATAGTGTTGTATCATTTTATTAGGAACTTCACACACAAATTTAAGTGATTTTAAACATTAGATTTTTTAACAAATATGTTATACTTGCTTGCTCTGTGTAATGTGTTTGCACAGAGCAGTCCTGATCCTCTTCTTCTCAGGTACCCTGCCAGCGCTCCTGGTTCCTCCTTTTTCTGCCCCCCCATAGCAAGTGGCTTGCTATGGGGGCACTCATGCAGGCTCGACCCCTAGCTGTACTGTGTGTGTCAAATGACACACACAGTGCAGTTCAGCCCCCACCCCTCCTCACAGGCTGTGATTGACAGCAGCAGGAGCGAATAGCTCCACAGCTGCATTTAAGTCCTGTGTGGCATTGCAGCTCTCAGGCATAGCACTGAATCTAGGGGGGGGGGGGGGCTTGAATAGTTTTAAAGTTTTGGACAGAGTAGCCTGTGTACAATTGGGGGACTTTTCCTTCACTTCCTGTCCTAGAGACACAACTGAGGGCTGCTTTACACCAGCCACTGCACTGCAGCCAGGCAGCTGGTGTGTGGTGCGATCCAACTAAACTGCAGTGATGAAGTGACTTAACATCTGAGACCAGCCCCCCCACCCCCCCCCCCCCCTTCACATCTGGTTCCCCTCATCCTACATCAGAGTCAGATCCCATCAGATCAGAATGCCCCCATCACATCAAAGCCAGTGCTCCTAACAGAGTCCTCAGCCCTTCCTTCACAAGTAGAGTCCTACCTTCAAACCTTCTCCGGAGCAGAAGATGCAGTAGATCTATACTGAAGCAGAACTCCCATCTTCTTCTGAATCACCACCCTGGATAAACATCCTATGTTTCCATGCTGTGGATGCGCTGGCTGCCAGCACCAATGCTACGAATGGTGTGGTGCTTTCCAGTCTGCCCTCCTGCACCACAGGATTGAATGATGCAGTATTGCGGATAGGAACAGGGCACTGTGCAGCCATACCAACTCAGCATCTCCCAGGTTGGACACTTCCCCCCTCATCCCTCCAGTTCCAGATACTGATATCTCTGGTCCTGGGGAGCAAGACTGAGGCACATCCCAACCCAGCACCCCCCTAGATCTGGCCCTTGTGTGCACACTTTGCCAGTATAATTACATTGAAAACAGTACATAATTAGAATGAAAGGGATTTTACATTATAACATTACAGGATCATGTGCAACAACACGTTTGGTTTAAACGTTGGATTTAGATATACAGTAAGTGGCAGGTAGTTACTCAAAATATGCTCTATTCTAGAAAAGGGAGCAGAAAAAAAAAATTATAAAATATTTTAATTATTTTCAAGCTAAATAGACAATTTTTTGTATTAATATTATTATTATTATACAGGATTTATATAGTGCCAACAGTTTGCTCAGCAGTTTACAATTTAAAAGGGAGACAGTACACTTACAATACAATTCAAATCAAGGCGGTTAGGACGGAGGGCCCTGCTCATGAGAGCTTACAATCTAAAATGTAAGGACAAGTGGCACAACAGGTAATAACCGTGTGGTGGTGAGTTGATGAAGAAAGGAAAGTTGTTGTTAGGCAGAGGCGGGATAGGCCTCCCCGTAGAAATGAGTTGTTTTAGAGGCTTTTTAATACTGACTACAGCCATCTGTAATTAACAAAGCCTATATTCCTAACCCTTGTCTTCATTTCTTTAGCCGTCCTCGGAGTACAGCATTTTGCAAGCAGAACAGAGAGTAATGAAGATGCACAAGATGGAGTAGACCTTAGAAGTAAATCTGTTTATTATATTATTTAATTTTAACCATACAGATAGTTGAATGTAAATGTATTGTCTGCTGTTGATATTGAGATAGTACAGGGGCTGATTTTGCAACATGATGGTCTGAATGTAAGGCCATTATGCAATTTTCTTTCCTTCAACCACGCCTGCAGTGATTGATCGAAATAAAAAACAAAAGACTGGTTGTACTGAAGTCGATTGATATATCAACTTCAGTACAGCCAGCCTGCCCATACATGAATTGAATTTCAAACAAAATTTGGATCCATCTATGATCAGGTTTATAGCACTGTGTGTTGTCAAAGACCAGCACTTTTACTGAGCAGTGGTCGCTCATGACAGTGGCTTAGGGGGTTTAGCGCACCTCTGATTATGTACAGCTAAGAAAATGTAATCCACAGGAACAGAAAGGAAGTAGCACAGCACGTCTTGTACTTCAGAATATATGTAAATTGCTATTTTCAACTTTTTCCTAAAAATTTGTCATTAACATTAGATTTTTTTAGAAAAATTGGTGATTTTTTTAATGAAAAATCTGTGAATCTTGGGTGCTCCTTTGGGGGCTGATTTACTAAGGGCAAATAGGTTGTTCACTTTGCAAAAGAAGTTGCATGTGCAATGGAATTTTCCCTAGAGTATAGTGAATTTAGTGAATATTTACTTTTGCAAATAATACCTAATCACGTGCACGAATGTTTGCTTGCACATGATTGGATGATGGAAGTCAGCAGAGCTTCACCTCCATTCCCTTGCAAGGGAAACCATCCATTTGCCTTTAGTAAACCAACTCCTTTGGGTTCAGGCCAGAAATACATGTCATACTTAAATCCACTGTTTTCTCTGTGTTATGTAAATCTAACCTCTGTATGGTTATTACTTATCCTTAATGTTTATGCACACAACTTTCTGCTAATTCTTAGTAGCTGTGTTTGTTGTATCAACTCATTGTTACTAGTAGTAGTAGGCATATTCATCTGATCTTACTATAATGGCCCTAAATTTCAGATGTTGTCAAAGCTGAAAAGGTAAAACCGGCATTTGATGAGCCCCCAAACCCAACAAACGTAGAAGAGAGTATGCAGAGGATAAAAGCCAACGATCCATTCCTCCTTGATGTGAACCTTAATAACATTAAGGTAACTCTCAGAAAAGTGAAATAACTCCATTATTTCATCTATATTTGAAAATAAGCAGAGAACTCTACTTATAATATTACCATGTAAACCCATTATATGTGTTTAAACTGGCCAATCCTTTGTTATGTTCAGTTCAGTTTGCAAACTCCATAGAACTTCATTTAATTTTGAAAGTACATCTTGAGGTTGATTTACTAAAACTGGAGAGTGTAAAATCTGGTGCATGGTAGCCAATCAGCTTCTAATTTCAGCTTATTCAATTAAGCTTTGACAAAAAAAAGGAAGCTGACTGGTTTCTATGCAAAGCTGCACCAGTTGTTGCACGCTCCTGTTTTAGTAAATCAGCCCCATGTATTGGTTATGACTAAAAGAATTGGTAACTATTTCCTATCATCTAGACCACGAGTAGTGAATTAAAATTCAAGGAGCTCCAGTCACTAAAATTTTCTTCCAGCCGAGGTCCGAATCACATAGTCTGTGCCATGAAAGATTGTATGCAACTCTTTTCCTTTTTTTGGCACAGCCACACTCTTTGGCGCTTTTCTTACTGTTTCCCCCACACACTCTGGTAATATTCTGTATTTAAAAGTCCCCGATAGTTTTTCCCCTTACATCAGGTGCCCCTACCACAGAGTAATTCATTACATTGGGTGCCCCCATAAATCAGTTGCCACCGTCAGAGTACCCCCTTATATCTGGTGTCCCTATCAGAGTGCCCCTTTACATAATTTGTCCCCATCAGAGTGCCACCTTACATCAGGTGTCCCCATCAGAGTGCCACCTTACATCAGGTATTCCCATCAGAGTGCCACCTTACATCAGGTATTCCCATCAGAGTGCCACCTTACATCAAGTGTCCCCATCACAGTGCCACCTTACATCAGGTATTCCCATCAGAGTGCCCCCTTACATCAAGTGTCCCCATCACAGTGCCACCTTACATCAGGTATTCCCATCAGCGAGCCCCCTAACATCAGGTGTCCCCATCACAGTGCCACTTTACATCAGGTCTCCCCATGAGAGTGCCCCCTTAACATAATATGTGCCCATCAGCGTGCCCGCACTAACATGATATGTGCCCATCAGCGTGCCCGCACTAACATAATATGTGCCCATCAGCATGCCCTCACTAACATAATATGTGCCCATCAGAATGCCCCTTATATTATGTTAAAGAGCACTCTGATGGGTACATTTTTATTTTTTTTACTTTTTTATTTATTATTTCTTTTTTTTATGGTTGAACTGGGTGGACTTGTGTCTTTTTTCAGCCTAGCTAACTATGTAAATATGTAACTATGTAAGGGGCACTGTGATGGGCACATTTTATGTTAAGGGGCACAACAAAACGTGCCCTTCAGGGTACATTTTGTTGTGCCTATCAGAGTGCCCCCTAACATAAAATGTGCCCATCACAGTGCCCCTTAACATAAAATGTGCCCACCAGTGTGCCCCTTAAAATAAAATGTGCCCATCATAGTGAACCTTAACATAAAATATGCCCATCAGCATGCCCCTTAAGAGAAAATACGCCCCTTAAGAGAGAAAGTGTGCGCATTAGCATGCCCCTGTAAATATGACACCCACATACCTTGAGGCAGGCAGGGAACGGGAGCCAACAGAGGTAGCAAGCTGCAGGAGACCCCGCAGCCAGCAAGGAGTGAGAGCTGGGAGCCACGAGATAACAAGCAGCAGGGGGAGGGGTGTGCGCGTAATATCACGCCTTACTTCGCGGCCTGACCAGGAGCCGCAAGATAGTCAGCAACAGGAGTAGGGCACACACACGCAATGTCATTGGTTGCTGGGACATCCGCAATCCCAGAAACCAATGGCTGCGGAATGGAGATGTGGCACTTTACACTGGTGGCCTGATGGTTCGGACAGGAGCGTTGCTCAGTCCGTACTGGGACCGTGGGCCGCCACTTAATGACGGCTGATCTAGACAAAAGCATAGAAGTCCATTTTAGCCATTGTGTATGATCCCTTTTAACTTGCTGCTTAACCAAAATAAATTTTGTAAATAAAAGAGTTTTGACAGATGGGTCCAATCTATATCTAAAACATTTAAAAAGTAATTGGCTGGAGTTCCGCTTTAAGCCCTCCATGACCAGGTGGCAGTGAACTCTTCTTGACACAAGAAGTGTTCTTATATTTCAGAAAATTATGGAGGTGTAAAATTACTGTGGGAAAATCTGTCCCTTTTTGATTTATCACAGCCATTATCAGAGAGATTTTCATGACAAAGCAGTGTTTAATAAATAATGAATTGTCAGATGATCACTGTCCAATGACATCTGTCAGTGTAAGCTTTCTGTTGTCTTTAACAGTTATATTTACATGTTGGTACAAATGTATCCGTGCTCTAACTGCCTTTTAAGTACAGATGAATACCTGACTACTTATTGCCTACACATAGATTTATCTTGTTCAGCCTATGAACTGAACGAGAGTAATTTAATAGATTCTTCTTTCCACCATAATAGTACGGATAAAGCAATCTTTCTCTGCCAGCTATTATTTTCTGACACCCATAGCTGTCAGAATACCCAAACAGTGACTGCATGCAGTCAATGTACGAATTTAAATTTTCTGACTGGCTGCTTCGATTTTTCAAGCAAAGTTTGTTGAGCCGGGGGGGGGGGGGGGGGGGGTTGTTTGCGACAGGCCCACCCATGGCTTGAAGTTTGAGCCATGTGTAGCAGGCTTAAACTTAAACCACTTTAGGCTTAAAGTGACACTAAACAATATCCTTATTCTCCAAAAAATATCATATTTTTCATGAGAGTTTTTCTGTCTCCCTGTAATGTTCTCTGTGAGATCCTAAACCTCCCCTGTTCCCTTTTTAATTTGTTTGAGAAAAAACAGTGCACATCAGTGACGGGGATGTCATCAAATCACTGGGAGCAACCAAGAGAGGGTGGCTACGTTCCTACACACAGTGGGATCATGGAGAATGAAAGTAGCCACCCTCTAGAAGGAAGCCAGGTCACAGTAGTGAAAAAAGAAACTAAGTGGAGGGTGATAACAATAGAAGGGACTTTTGACTTAAGAATACTTTAAGAAGTTTTTGAACAAAAGTTTAGTGTCACTTTAAATATGAATTCCAGGTATGTAGTTACATTGGTCCAGCTTGCAACAATATAAGTATGTATGTGCCATACCTGTGGGATCTCCCTGAAAGTTGGAAATCACTGTAGTAGGCACAGCTTTTCGTCATGTGCTGAACTAGTTTGCCTGCTTAGTATGGATATCATTGAGGGAACAATCTGCATTTTCTCAGTTAATGCAAAGCATTCTGTGATTGGATGGGATGGATGGGGGGGGCTGTGACATCACAATCTCCACCCCTTCCAATCATAACACACTTTACATTCCCTTATAGCAGATTAAACAGCACAGTGCTTGTGCTGTCTAATCTGCCCCTCTCTAAACTGTAAAAAACCTGGCTGATCCTGCCACTTCCTGTGTCCCCCTCTGTGAGCTGACCACGGTAATCATGGTTGATGAGCCCTGACTATCGTGGTCAGTTTACGTGCCTCTGTCACCTGCACCTCAGTCACCTCTCCTCTGTCCCCCTCACCCCCCTCCCTCCCTGCCTTTCAGCTCCCGTATCTGTGTCTGTGTCTCTGTCCCCCCCCCCCTCTTTCCTCTATTTGTAAGAAAAAAACGTTAAAAATATCCTGGCAGCCCCTCTCCTTTATCTGGCAAAAACTCACTCTCCAAGTGTTTGTTTAAAAAGATGCCTCTAAATACCTTTTTCCAGTAATCTTGAGGCTGGCCACGTGACTCCCAGCCACTCTGTTAGTACGATCCAAGGTTACGGTGGGAAGTGCCAAGCGGCCACATGACTCCCAGCCAATGTCAGAGGGAGATCTCGGCTCCTCTGACTGTAGCCCTGGATCGTAGTAGCAGAGAGACCGGGAGTCACGTGATCGGCCTGAAGATCACAAAAAAAGGTATTTAGAGGCATCTTTTTAACCTCCCTAGTAGTATTCCCGAATGTGGCTCGGGGTTAATTTTTATTACCAAAAGCGGTAACTCCGAGCCACACTCGGGATTGCATCGCAGAATCCTGGTACAGGTTACTTACCTTGTCCCAAGGATTCTACGATGTCCTGCTGTGTCCTCCGCCGGATCCTCCGCCGAATGTATTACTGTTCCAGGCTCCGTTTCCTGTGAGTGTCGCGACGCATGGGTGCGGAGCCTGGCGGCAAATAAAAAAAAAGTACAAAACACAATCACGCACACAATACACTGCAATCTTTAGATTACATTACTGTATCAAATCATTTCACATCAGTTTTGTCCCCAGTGCTTTGTCCAGTGCCCTGCCTGCACTTTTATAATATATACTGTTCTTTCTGCCTGGAAACTTGAGAACGTCCATGGCATCCAAAAAGCGTCTCACCTATGTCAAAAGTGGTTTTAGACCAGCTAGAAAACAGCGATAGTGAAATAGAATCACTTGTAGAATTGAGCAATAGTGATTTGTAGGGAAATTCGTCATCAGACACTAAAAGTGACGACAGCAACAATTCTGTGACTGAGCAAATTTCAGTGTTTTTTATTTGATAACATTATTTAATAAAATGTATTATTATTTTTTATAGCTATTTATTATATTATAATTTATGATTTCATGTTTCAAACTTTATCATACCCGGGATGTCTACTAGACTCTTGTTTGAACAGATTTAAGTGCGTTATTCCTAAGAATTACAGGCCTACAATATAAATTGCCCTTTTCCATGCAAAACATTGTACCGCTTTGACATTCAAAAATCAGACATAATCATACCGCCATGGAGGTTAAACAAACACGTGGAGAGTGAGTTATTTCCAGATAAAGGAGTAGGGCTGCCAGTGAAAGCTGTATTTGGGGTTACAACCACTTTAATTAAATGTAATTCATTCCTGGGTTTAGTAAGGGACAGGGGAGCCATTCAGCATGGGACCCAGACTTCAGTGGCAATCACTGGAGTAGTAGTAGTAGTGCATGCTAAAGTGATTTGCAGCTTCCATGGGGATTCCACAGGTATGGCACATACATACTTATATTGGTCCAAGGACAACACAAGTAAACACAAAATGAAGGTGTTTAAATAAAGGTAAAAAAAATCCAAACCATCATGGCCCTGTGTGATTTGCCCCCTAAACCTAATAACTGGTTGGGCCACCCTTTCAACAACTAAGGTTTGCGACGTGCAATGGGCTTTTAGCGTCCTGGAGGAATTTTGGCCCACTCATCTCTTGCAGAATTGTCCTATTTACATTAGCATGAACGACCCACAACATCTCAATAGGATTCAGGTCACTTCAAAGTCTTCATTTTGCTTCAATTCGGTGGTGGACTTGCTGGTGTGTTTACATGTCCTGCTGCAGTTCGTTAGTAGTACATTCTCCTTCAGGATCTCTGCATGCAAAGTGATTTTTTCCATGGGTTCCTTCTACGCCATACTTGGACACACACCTTCCAAAGTTCCATTTTGTCTCATCGGTCCACAGAATGTTGTGTCCCAAAAGTCTTTGGGGATCATCATGTGTTGTGGAGAAATGGGGATTCCACAGGTATGGCACATACATACTTATATTGGTCCAAGGTGGACCAATTTAATTATGAAAAAATCACCATACTTAAACTTTAAATGCAAGAGGTACGGCCTGGGTGTATGACACGGGAGTTGGGAGGGATATGAAAAAATGTAATCCAGGTTTCTTTACAAAAACTACAGTTCAATTATCTATTGGGCACCCATATGTCCACCCATGAGTCTGATTTACATGGATTCTGTCACAGATGTGTTCATATGCTTGCTTATTGAATTGCCTAGATATTAAAAAAAGTTTTAGAGATTGTGTTCATTTACCATGTTAGGCATAAAATGCTTTTGTATGCTGATTATCATATTTTTTATGCAATTTAGAACATCCCAATACCAACACTTAAAGAATTTGCAAAAGCTTTGGAGTCAAATACCCATGTGAAGTCTTTCAGCCTTGCAGCAACGAGAAGTAATGATCCAGTAGCTATAGTAAGTTATTACATATAGTATACTAAAACAATTAAATTACAAAATTATTCTTTCAAATGTATCTAAACCCAAGAACAAAGTCTAATATATTGCAGCTTAAAAGAGAAGTAAGTTTTTTTTTTTTTTCTAATTATACTTACCTTGGTGGATGGAGCATCAGACCGATGCTGCAGCTGACCCCTGGCTTCTCTGCAGTTCTCACTCCTTCCCGAGAAGAGCGATGCTGAAAGTTAGTCAGCATCACTCCTGGTCTGCTTCTCCATGCTGATTGGAGCGATGAGCTGTGGAGGGGCTGGGAGATGCCTTCACAGCGGGTCGCTGAGAGGCTGAGACTGCCATTAATCAAGGCAGCTGGCGGATCCAGACTTAGGAAGTCGGGATGACGCGCTGCCTCGACTGAGCAGTGACATCATCGGAGAGCGGACTTCAGACCGATCTCCGCTGAAAACGGGTCACAGGATTGCAAAACGAATTGCACTACTGTGACTCTTAGGAGAAGCCCAGCCTAAAAAGCTCAGGCTGGACTTTAACATTTTTAACAGTCCATTGATGTGTTGGCTGCATCAGTTTATCTTTTTCAGTGTTTTTTTCTCTCTTTAGTTTTTACTTGGTGATCCTGCCAGAATATGCTGTCTGTCCTGATATGATAACTCTACACACGGTCGGACATTCCGACCACAAAATCCGTCGGATTTTGTCCGAAACTGGTGTTGCATACACACGGTCGGACAAAGTTGTTGGAAAACCTGATCGTTCGGAACGTGATGACGTCCGTTCGTTACGACGGGACTACGTTCAGGCTAGTAGCCAATAGCTTTGGTCTCGTAATTTGATCTGAGCATGCGTGGCACTTGTCCGGAATTGTCGGAATTCTCTACAAACGATCGAACAAAGTCAGATCAAATTTTGTTATCGAAAAATTTGAGGTCCTGCTTTCAAATTTTTTCCGTCGGAATTTCCGACGGAAAAAGTTCGACAGAGCCCACACACAATATAATCCGATCGGACCTTTTCCGTCGGATTTTCCAACCATGTGTACAGAGCATAACTCTTCATACTGTGGGCCAGATAAACTAAGATTGGCTGTTGCTAAGGAATGCAAATTGTTGCACGTGACATTCTGGCACATCACATGTCAAATAAATAAAAATATTGCAGCACATATAGTTTATTTGGTGCAATCATTTTCTTGGCGCAATACTGCACATCCCTATTGCATGAAAGCTTAAGGAAATTTTTTGTGAACAATTTTTGTGCAAAACAGGTTTCCTTACTCCACTGCACTGCACAGGTCAACAGCTCATTTTTGTCTAGGGGATTGGAGAAAGCTGCATACTCACCCAATCCTCCTCTTCACCCGCAAACATCATTACCTCACAATCCAGAGGTGGACTGTTTCCGACATCCTCACATCCAGAGCAGGTCTATGGGCATGATGACCTCGGGAACAGTACACTGCGCTAGACCGCTGGGGTGGGGCAGGAGCCATAGGGATCGTTCTTCTGTGTAGAGGATCTGAAGATTGGGCAAGTATATCTCCATTCTCCAAGCCCCTAGACAAAAACAAACAATTGAGCACAGCCCCACTGCATAGCAATTTAAAAAAAATTTGCCCAGAGTTCAGTTTTAAGTATTTTATA
This sequence comes from Lithobates sylvaticus, assembly GCA_028564925.1. Classification (NCBI taxonomy): domain Eukaryota; kingdom Metazoa; phylum Chordata; class Amphibia; order Anura; family Ranidae; genus Lithobates; species Lithobates sylvaticus. The sequence goes on from CM053029.1 coordinate 534,004,901, forward strand.
GTGGAGGTCAAGGCTTCACTTTTCATCTGTAGCAATCCTTCCCTATAATCAGTGTTACCTATCTTTTAGATTGCTGCTTTAAAGTCAACATTTGTATTACTGTATATGACACATTTCAGGCAGTAATTGTTGGGTAATAGTTTCTATTGACTGTAGTGGTAGTACCATGATAAAATAGCATTGGGGTTATTATAGGTAGGCTAAGGGAGCATTAGGCATGTCATGGTTATGTGACTTCACTGGGAAAAGTAAAAGTACATGTACCCATTTTACAAAAAATTCCACCATGCCCCTTCCTAGCCCCTCCACTATGCACAGTTGGGTCTACCACTCCCACAGTCCGTATTTCAGCTTACAGCCTCCTATGCTGTCTGCAGCTTGGCTGTTTAAAATCTGGCAACAGGCTGCCGACACCTGCACACTAGCATTTCTTAGACTTGAAAAGGACGTACACATATTGCAGGAATAACATATTCAAGTCAATGGGACACCTGCTCTCTGTGAGGAAGCAGTTGTCTCTTTGCAGAGGTTTAATATGTACCCTGCTGAGCTGTAGCTTTAGCATGTCCCTATGCAGCGGAGCCTAGATAGAGCAGTCACTTCCTTCCCTTCTCCTCAGCCTCACACACATACATTACATTCTGCAAATAAAATGTGTTTAGTTTGAACCCTGGTGGTGTAGGTTGGCTCAGCTAGATTGGGAGGCTGCTGTACCACAGTGCTTCCAATGGAGAAAGGACAGAGAATCTTTTCCTCTTGGATGGACTGGCATCATATACGTCATTCCTTAACAGCCTTTGTATATGAGCATTGAGCAAAGCAGCACAGAACAGAATATTACACTCTGATAGCTTAGGAAGGATGCTGTGTAATTAAAGTGGGAGCAAACTCCTATGCATAATTTTCACCTATAGGTAAGTCTATAAAAAGGCTTACCTATATGTACTGTAAATATCTCCTAAACGTGCACCGTTTACAAGATATTTACTGTATATGCAGTTAGTGACATCAGCGGCGCATGCGCTCTGAAGGAACGGCCCCGGGCCCCTCCTTCAGAGTCCTGTGCCATAAATGGCAGCTCCCACGCACATGTACGGGAGTGACGGCATTGCTGCTCCGGCCACTCACACGTCCGGAATCCGCGAACCCCGGAAGGAAGACTGGGTGTAGATGGAAGCACCTTCAGTGGTGACAGTGCGTTGATGGAGTGCTTTGTTCTAAGGTAAGTTTCACATAATGTGGTAGTATGTGATTCATACTACCAGATTATGACATTGCCTTGCAAAAAAAAAACTCTCAGTGGTTTACTACAGCTTTAACTGTTTACTGGGGGTTTAGTGCTAAATTTACCTTCCAGTAAATCCCCTGGGAGCCTGCCATTTTTTTTGAGAACTTCAGAGCTTATTTGTCTTTTTATTTGATTTACATTATCCTAAATAACCAAAAAAGATGTGGTTCTGACATTGGGGTCTTTAAAGCTGAACCTCAAGTCTACTTTGACTTTAAATAGGTTGAGCCAAGCTGGCCAAAACAAATTATTTCCTTGACTAACATATGTGCCCGCTGTATAAATTGTACGCAACATCAGCTACTTACAGTATACAATGCTGTGTTTTAGCAGCGGGATGGGGACTTCTGTTGCCACAATAAATTGGGTCTGGCTGAGCGCTGCCCAGTGATTCTGACACGTACCTTGGAGGTGAGCCTGACATGCAGAGGGAGACATCTCGTACGGCTCTGGTTTCGGGATCACTGGAGTGGGAACAGTGACCCTCGGAGCACAGTGGGGTATGAGAGCCTGCAGGGTTCGCTTGGCTGAGGATGGTGTCCGCTTGGCAGCGACAGGAACGGGCTTGGAGCAGCAGGCCGAAGCACACAGATGCAGGTCTGTAGACAGGTGCACACAAGCACAGGGCAGCAGGCAGAAGCAGGGTCAGTCAAGCCAGGTCACAACAGCGGATCAATCAGACAGGAACGGCAGGCAGAGAATGGTCAAGTCCAGGCAGGTTCGGTAACAGGTGATCAGACAGGCAGGTACACAGAGCAGGTCAAAGGCAAGCCAAGGAGTCAGGATCGGAGATAGCAGCAAGGTCAGGAGAGCCGGGTCAACACTGGAACAGATACGGGTTCAGGATGAGCTGCAGATCAGACAGCAAGAGTGTATTCTGAAGAGGCCCCTTTTAAGGAACATTGGGGGGGTGCGCGCGGGAGTGCGCGATGTGCGCATGCGCATTGGCGCACGTCTATTCACTACTGGATGCCTGTGAGCTGGGACACCTCTTGATGAACCCGTGCGCCCGCGACCAGTTGCAGCGTTGTGCGCAGTGCGTCCATGACAGATTCACAGAAAGTCTTGTATTTTATGAATGATTACAAGGCTTTCTTTGATTGGCTGAGGAGGAGAGGTGGGTGGATGATGTCACAATCTCCGCCTCAGCCAGAGGAAGCCTTGTATTCATTCATAAAAATAAAATGCTTCTTATGAAAGGTTGTGCATCACTCAGCCCTACTTGATTTTGTATTGGGAATGGGTTGGAAGTCCTCATCCCGCTGTCAGAACACATCGCTATATACTGTATATAGCTGAGGCTATGTACAATTTATACAGCACTCCGAATGGGCACATCTGTAGTCAATAAAATAGTTTGTTTGGACCAGCTTGGCCCAAACAAACTATTTAAAGTAATCCCGGAGCTAGGCTTTAAGCTGACCACTTCTAAAAAAAGCAAAATAAATACTCCCTTTCTGTCAGAAATCCCCATTAAGGCCCCTTTCACACTGGGGCGGTTTGCAAGCGCTATTGTGCTAAGAATAGCGCCTGCAAACCGACCCGAAACAGCTGTTGCTGTTCCTTCAGTGTGAAAGCCCGAGGGCTTTCACACTGAAGCGGTGCGCTTGCAGGACGCTCAAAAATGTCCTGCAAGCCGCATCTTTGGCTCGCTATAGGAGCGGTATATTTACCGCTCCTATAGCGCCCGGTCCCATTGAAAACAATGGGGGAGCGCGCCGAACCCGCCCGCAAAACGCCGCTATAGCGGCGGTTTGCGGGCGGTATTGACCCTTTTTCGGCCGCTCGCGGGGGGTAAAAACACCCCGCGAGCGGCCGCAATGCGCCGCTAAAACGCCGGTAAAGCGGCGCTAAATATAGCGCCGCTTTACCGCCAGCGCCCCCACCGCTCCAGTGTGAAAGTAGCCTTAAGGTTTTCAAAAAGAAAGTGTCAGCATTGCCCATAGAATCTGATGTCATCTCTTAGGTCAGCTAAGGTTATGAGCATTCAGTCTTATCAGTTGTAATGGTTACCCTTTTCCTTTTATCCCCTTTTTTTAAATACCATACTGGGGTAACTGCAGTTTTGGTGGATTTTGTGCACACGGCTGGAATTTAGTATAATGAAGAGTATATATATTTTTGCCTGAATAGGATTTAACAGCACTGTCATTATAAAGGCTTTTGCAGATATGCTGAAAGTGAATAAAACACTGAGAAGCCTGAATGTGGAAACCAACTTCATCACAGGAAGTGGAATCCTGGCTCTTGTGGAAGCCCTGAAAGAGCATAAGACCTTAACAGAGATCAAAATTGCCAATCAGGTAAACGTCTAATCATTTATTTAGTATGACAGTATGGGAGCGGACTCAGCCGTGGCTCACATCCATTTCCTTGTGTGCAGAGACAGCAGCTGGGGACTGCCGTAGAGATGGAAATTGCGCAGATGCTCGAAGAGAACTCAGCAATTCTGAAATTTGGATATCAATTTACACAGCAAGGTCCAAGGACCAGAGCAGCAGCCGCCATTACAAAGAATAATGACATAGGTGAGTCTCTAATGTGATATAATTACCGCTACAGACCACTGAACAGTATAGCTGTGCATTACACCAGATATCAATTTCTGTTCTGCAAAGATTAACAGAAGTCAGGCATTAGGTCTAGGGAATTCTAATCTTGCTGCAGACTAACACATATTGCTCATGCCTAATGTATTGCACAGTCTCACAAATACAGTGCCTATGTATATATTTACTTACCATATTATGCTTGCATTTCAGTAACTTTGACTCAGTTATCCTTTTAAATGTACCTTATGCGGTTGATTTACTAAAGACAAGTAGGCTGTTGCACATAGAATTGTCCCCAGAGTTATGTGAATGTGCTGAAAGTTTACTTTGCAAAGAATACCAAATCACATGCAAGGAAAATAAAAAAAAGAATTTTTGCACTTGATTGAGTGATGGAAGACACCAGAGCTTCACCACATTCACGAAGCTCTGGGAATTCTCCCTAGCAAAGTGCAACTTCCCTTGCCAAGTGAGCTGCCTATTTGCCTTTCGTAAATCAACCCCAATGCTTTAATAGATATATAAAAACAGTCAGTTTAACCCCTTTCCAGCCCTTTAAGTGGGAGTTAAAGGAGAAGTAAAGCCAAAGCTATTTTGACTATACTTCTCCTAGGGGTCACAGGAGGGCAGTTCATTCTGCCCTTCTGTGACCTGTTTTCACCCAACAGCGGGCTAAAGCCTGCTGCCGGCTGATGTCACTCAGCTGGTCCAGGTTTGTGAAAGATACAGACTTTACAGTCGGGATCCACCCAGCTGCCTAGACCGGCAGCTGGCTCAGCCTCTCAGTAAGCCCTCAGTGAGCGCTGGAGGGGCAGAGCTGAGAGCCATTGACTGACAGCCTCTGCTCTCTGCTCAGAGCGGAGGGAAGAACTAAGTGATCAGTGGTGTTTGATTGCTTAGTTCTTGGGGTAGAGCCGGCAGGGGACAGTATGATTTTTTTATTTTTCTGTATTCTAACTTCTCTCTTAATGCCGAGAGGCAGAAGCTGCATCCCAATAACATAATCACTTTAATTGGCTCTTACATGACCGGGAGTCCTTCCCATTGGCTTCCAAACACAAACTGAGTCTGAGAGCAGCTGTTGGTGACAGCTCAGTCCTCAGCACAGAATTCTGGACCCTTATGGATGCATACAGTGGTGTGAAAAAGTGTTTCCCCCTTCCTCATTTCCTGTTCCTTTGCATGTTTGTCACACTTAAGTGTTTCGGAACATCAAACCAATTTAAACAATAGTCAAGGACAACACAAGTAAACACAAAATGCAATTTGTAAATGAAGGTGTTTATTATTAAAGGTGAAAAAAAATCCAAACCATCATGGCCCTGTGTGAAAAAGTGATTGCCCCCCTTGTTAAAACATACTATAACTGTGGTTGTCCACACCTGAGTTCAATTTCTCTAGCCACACCCAGGCCTGATTATTGCCACACCTGTTCACAATCAAGGCATCACTTAAATAGGAGCTGCTTGACACAGTAAGGTCCACCAGAAGATCCTTAAAAGCTACACATCATGCCGAGACCCAAAGAAATTCAGGAACAATTGAGAAAGAAAGTAATTGAGATCTATCAGTCTGGAAAGGGTTATAAAGCCATTTCCAAAGCTTTGGGAATCCAGCGAACCACAGTTAGAGCCATTATCCACAAATGGCGAAGACATGGAACAGTGGTGAACCTTCCCAGGAGTGGCCGGCCGCCCAAAATTACCCCAAGAGCGCAGCGACGACTCATCCAAGAGGTCACAAAAGACCCCACAACAACGTCCAAGGAACTGCAGGCCTCACTTGCCTCAGTTAAGGTCAGCGTTCATGCCTCCACCATCAGGAAAAGACTGGGCAAAAATGGCCTGCATGGCAGAGTTCCAAGGAGAAAACCACTGCTGAGCAAAAAGAACATCAAAGCTCATCTCAATTTCTCCACAACACATCTTGATGATCCCCAAGACTTTTGGGACAACATTCTGTGGACCGATGAGACAAAAGTGGAACTCTTTGGAAGGTGTGTGTCCAAGTATATCTGGCGTAGAAGGAACACTGCATTTCAGAAAAAGAACATTATACCAACAGTAAAATATGGTGGTGGTAGTGTGATGGTCTGGGGCTGTTTTGCTGCTTCAGGACCTGGAAGACTTGCCGTGATAAAAGGAACTATGAATTCTGCTGTCTACCAAGAGATCCTGAAGGAGAATGTCCGACCATCTGTTCGTGTACTCAAGCTGAAACGAACTTGGGTTCTGCAGCAGGACAATGATCCTAAACACACCAGCAAGTCCACCACCGAATGGCTGAAGAAAAACAAAATGAAGACTTTGGAGTGGCCTAGCCAAAGTCCTGACCTGAATCCTATTGAGATGTTGTGTATGACCTTAAAAAGGCCGTTCATGCTCGAAAACCCTCTAATGTAACTGAATTAGGACAATTCTGCAAAGATGAGTGGGCCAAAATTCCTCCAGGACGCTGTAAAAGCCTCATTGCACGTTATCGCAAACGCTTGGTTGCAGTTGTTGCTGCTAAGGGTGGCCCAACCAGTTATTAGGTTTAGGGGGCAATCACTTTTTCACACAGGGCCATGATGGTTTGGATTTTTTTTCACCTTTAATAATAAACACCTTCATTTTCAAATTGCATTTTGTGTTTACTTGTGTTGTCCTTGACTATTGTTTAAATTGGTTTGATGTTCCGAAACACTTAAGTGTGACAAACATGCAAAGGAACAGGAAATGAGGAAGGGGGCAAACACTTTTTCACACCACTGTATATGCAGCAGCTGGGTCTATAGGTACCTCTGCCCTGCTGCCAGGAAGTTACAATCACGGAAAGAGGCCTACTGTGATTCATCTTAATAGAGTGTAAACTAACCAGTCCAACAAATCAGATATTTCAGTTTTTGGTATTTGAAGAATTAAAATACTTTTCCTATCTCTCTTGAGGAATTTTGATGAGATATTTGCATTTAGGTTCCTTGATCTGCTGTGTGCTTATGAGAGGGTTCTACTCTCCATGTTTTAAATGTCTTAATTATTTTATAATAACCTCTTCACGCCGACCGTACGCAAATTTGCGTTCATGGCTTGAAGCGGTTATACCGGGGTGATTCCTGCAGCTGCCGGCATCAACCCTGTACCATTTTTCAGAGCCAGCGGTTGGCTTTTTAGTGATAACAACTGATGCGGCTAAAAGCCGCTCGGCTGTTATCCTAAAGGAGTGGGACGTCCCGCCGCCTTCCGCTACTCTTCTGGGCCTCGCGTTCCACCGGGAGACCCGAGCAGCAACCGCCGGCTAGCCTGAGACCCGAACGAAGCCAGATTTGTCTTTGATCGGTCTCCAGTGTAAAATCCCGGAAGCAATGCCACTTCCGGATTACACGGCTGCCAATGGCACCGATTGAAAAAAATTACAGTGTTCAGAATCGCAGATTTTGGCGATCTGAATACTTTTAAGTGCAAAGTAGGGATTTGAGGTCTTTTAGACCCCCGATCCATCCATAAAGAGTACCTGTCACCACCTATTACTGTCACAAGGGATGTTTACATTCCTTGTGACAGCAATAAAAGTAACCATTTTTTTTTTTAATGGAACAATAATAAAAAAAAAATGTTAATGCTCGTGCAGCCAAGAAAAAACATACGGAAGTCTGGCCCGCAAATGTAAACGGTGTTCAAATCACACATGTGAGGTATTGCTGCAGGAACAGCGACCCGCCGTTGGCTTCAAAGTGAGCAATAATTCTCACAAGAGACCTCCTCTGTAACTCTAACCTGGTAACCCTTACATTTTTTTAAAGTGTCGCCTATGGAAAATTTTAAGTACCGTAGTTGGTCGCCATACCACGAGTGTGCACAATTTCAAAGCATGACATTATAGGTATCTATTTACTCGGCGTAACATCATCTTTCACATTATACAAAGAAATCGGGCTAACTTTACTGTTTTTTCTATTTCTTGAATGTGTCTTTTTTGCGTTTAAAAGACCACTGCGCAAATACAGTGTCACATAAAAAATTTGCATTGATCACAATTTTATTCTCTAGGGTCTCTGCTAAAAAAATATATAGAATGTTTGGGGGTTCTAATTCATTTTCTAGCAAAAAATACGGATTTTAACTTGTAAGAAACAAATGTCAGAAATAGGCTTAGGCATGAAAGGGTTAAATGAGAATAGAACAGGGAGCGCTGTTATACACATAAAACAGCAGGGGCAACCAATACTCCCAGGTGGAATGGAACAGATTTGGTAATTAATGGCAGTCAAATCACTTTGTTAGAGCATCCAAGGCATAAGACAGATAGGGCTGACTCTGCTCACCAGGCTAGATGCCAGCTTTGGGTGGGGCTGAACCCTTAGAAACCCATTCATTTGTTCTATTGCTCTGTATGGGAATGCAGTAAATCAATAATTAATTTTAGGGAATCCTACTCCTCAGAAGTAAGGCAGGACTTGGACATGCGTTAAAAGGATCAGCAGGCTGCATACACAGCTGTATAAAGAAAGGGATTGAGATTTACCGTTGGATGCGTGGGGGAACCTTCAAGATGTTGGCATAAAACTATTATTGGCAATTACTGTGATAGCTTGCCGCATCCTTGTACTCTTCTATTCCAAGCCAAGTGTTCTGGCCAGCTTTCTGAGTCATCCAAAATTTATTTCTAGATTTTGTCAAAGGGAAAGAGGAACATTCCCTCTCAAGCAGCTTCCAGATCTAATTTTAGTGGAGTAACAGAACCATTACTTTTCCTTCTATGTCCTTTTGTATAAAATAGAGCTGGCACCTCCATAGTCCTATCAGCTGGGGAAATCATGTAAACTGCTCCCAGCGATGGACTGCCATCCTATGCATAAAACCTTAGCAGCTGGATGTAGAGTATGGAATGAAGCAGCACAGAATATATCACACTCTGATAGCTTGGCATGGATGTTGAATTAGGAGGGCACACAATTTAGAAGAAAACATTTAAAAAGAAAGAAGCACATTTGAATTGTGCTCTCAGTGATGGACTGGCACCCTATCCATTATTCAGTCTGCTGTGTGCAAAGTATTGAATAAAGCAGCACAGAACAGTGCACACTGATAGCTCGGGATGAATGCTGAATTAGGCTGGTACTTTAGTGAAAGCACATGACAGCTATCTATAACGGTGCCTGTGTAGACCAGATAGGGTTTTTAGTCAGTATTTACCAAGGGGGTGAATTTCCTAAAAACTTCACATAGCTCTTTGTCAATTGAAACTGTATGTAAATTCATTCTGTGCAAATAGGGTGAAATCAAATGTTCTCAGGCTATATTCTCTGCAATGTTATTCATTAAGAAAAACAGTGAGAATGGGGAAAATACCCTATTATGGGCTCTAGATGGTGATGAGGATCATAGGAGATAAGTATGTCCCTCAGCTCCATCTAGTGGCCATAATGTGGTATTCTCCATTCACATTTTTTTTTCTAAATCAATGAATAACATTTCATTTAAAGAGAATATTGCCTGAGAACATTTGATTTTGTCCTATTCGTACAAAACTAATTTACAGTTTTGATGGATGAACAGCCATGAGATTTGTAGACCCCCCGGCAGCAGCTGTGACCTTGCTTTAACCTGTTGAATACCAGGACATTTATAAAAGTAGGCAAGACATTAACCAGTTCCTGCCCAGCCTATAGCAGATTGATGACCAGGCAGTGGCTTTCCCAGCTTGAGTAGACGTCATATTACGTCCTTCAGAACGGCCACCCTTGAGCGCTGATCCGTGGTGCGGTGTGTCACTCGGACACACCGCATCATCAATAATGTTAAAGAGCCTGCGACGCAGGCTCTTTACCTTGTGATGAGCTGTGTCCAGTCACAGTTGATCAGTGCAAATAGGAAGTGCCGGCTATCGGCGTTCCTCTCCTCACACTGACGTGCGTGAGAGGAAAGCCAATACAGGACTTTCCTCAGTGGGGAGATGCACGCAGATAATCAGTGCAATTATTATCATTGCAGCCCACCAGTGATGCCAGTCAGTGCCTCCTCATCAGTGCTGCCTATCAGTGCCCACCAGTACTACATATTAGTGCCACCTCATCAGTGCAGCCACACCAGCACACATCAGTGAAGGAGAAAAGTCACTTACGGTATTTACAAAATTTATAAACAGAAACAAAGAAAACTAATTTTTTTTCAAGATTTTTGGTAATCTTTCGTTTGTTTAGCAAAAAATAAAAACCCAGTGCTGACTAAATACCACTAAAAGAAAGGTCTGTCTGTCTCAAAAAGATAAACATTTTGTTTGGGTACAGTGTTGCATGACCGTGCAATTGTCATTTTAAGGCCTCTTGCACACTACAGCTTGAAAAAGCTAAGTGCAGCTTATTTTTTTTACTGAGCTAAATTACAGCCCATTAATTGTAATGTGCCTATGCACACAAACTGAAAATTGTCCTGGGCAGGAAGGGGGTGAACATGCCCAGTATTGAAGTGGTTAATGGTAGGTTACCTTGAATTGCTTTTAGCTCTGTATGTCTCAGAGGGCCTAAATGAGTTCATAGGTGCTTAGCTCTGCAACCCAATCATATTTATTGTATATTATCCATTCAGTAGCTGCGTCTTTTAGCTGGATTGGATTTTTCCGGCCAACAGATGTCATTCCCCTCAGTAGGGGGGTCTGGATAAGGCATACACATGTACGTACATACATACTTATCTGTACACGAATGGGTTAAAAAATGCCTTGAGGCCAGATCAACAACACATGTCTGTTTACAGAACATTGCCAATGACGTATATGTTGTATATAGCTTTGTGTATGTTGTATGTACCGCAATATGCATTTGCTGTTTCAGGCTTCAGGCTTTGAGCTCCCTCTTGTGGAATCTATTACAATTATGCTCTAATACATTACTATGAAATCTACAGATCCTAAATCTACAGCTCTTCCTCATTTCTTGCACAAGGGAGAGTTATTTTTTTCCCCAACTGCCAAAGACACCTAATAGGCAAATCTGTAGACTTTGACGTCTTTGCGCATTAGCGCGGGAAATCACCTGCATGTGCACACATGTGCTGGAGGGTTCTCCCAGGACATGAAGCCAGGCAGAGCCCTTCGGCACATCTGCACACGCATTATAATGGCGACGCCAGGTAGGTGGAGCCGGGTAGTACAGAGCAGGACTGACGTTCCACTTTAGTGATCTGAAACTTCATCTAATGTTTTGACATCATTTTACATATGTGGATGACTCAGTGCCGGTTCACACTACAGCGACTTGGGATCCGACTTGTCAGACCTCAAGTCGCCCCAAGTCGCTGGACATAAGAAATTCCATTGAAGTGAATGAGAGCTGTCAGAAGTCGCTCCGACTTCAGAAAAGGTTCCTGTACTACTTCAAGGTGACTTGTACCCATAGATTTCAATGGAAGTAGCCTCCAAGTCGGATCTCCCATCTATATTGAAGCAACTTTACAGGAAAAAGAAAACAATTTACCCAGGTACTTCCCACGTTTACACAGGCAACCCCCTCCCTCCCACAGAGCTGATTATTCTGTGATTGGCCACAGCCAAAGTCGCCTGCCTTGGGGGCAACTTTAAGTTGCGTTGTAAATCACGCTAAAGTCGCCTCCAAAACGCCTTGCAAAGTTGCGCTGTAAGTCGGGTTGCCCCTGAGTGAACCGGCACTTAGAATTTAGAAAGCCAGTGTTTCTGCTTCCTCTTGACTTATAATGTGAATGTAACAAACTGCTACATACTGCACAAAATGCATTCTGGAGGGAGCTCAACTTTTTAAGAACAGAGACATTTAGGGAAGATGATGAACATCATTGCTAAAGCAGGACAACACAATAGCTCAAACAACAAACTTTTTTTTTTTTTTTTAAATTTACCAATAAAATGCTATACAGACACAAATGTAAGTACCATACTAGTGCTCAGAAGAGACGAATAAATCCCCCATTTCCCAATGTTTACCTTTCAGGGGCTTCCTCCCCCACCTTTACATTATTCAATTAAAGCCAGGTGTCCACATCCTGTGTAAGCTTTGGGACTGTTGGTGTCATAGCTTACACAGCGTTATCTACTTCCACCTCTCCATCGTGTGACAGTCTTTGGACCTGGTGAATGGCTGCTCAGGCCCATGCCCATGCACTGGGAGGAGGTCACATGCTCCTCCATACCAGAAATATGAGATATTTACTGAGAAGTCAGACAGAGCAGCAGGAAAATGCTGCAAAGGTGATTGTCATCGGATGGGGGAAGTGGGGTCCTTCTTTACAAAATAAAAACCACACCACTTTGCTCTGAATGGGTAAAATGACGGATTGGGGGGATTTACAAAAGCTGGAGAACTCAGAATCTGGTGCAGCTGTGCATGGTAGCCAATTAGCTTCTAACGTCAGCTTGTTCAGTTAAGCTTGGACAATATACAGTAAGTATACAGTACAGTTCACACATGCGGACCGTATGTCCGTTTTTCATCCATCCGTTTTTGGATGCAAAACGGACATACATGCATGTCTATGGGGTAGCGGGTGTCAGCGGATGAGCATCCGCTGACACCCGGTATTGTCCAGCTCCGCAATTGTCCGATTCTGCAGACGGAGGAAAACACTATTTTTTCATCCGTCTGCAGAGCGGATCGGATGAACAAGGACAGACGGTCCGTGTTCATCCGATCCCCCATAGAGGAGAGCGGAGAACTGACAGGGCGGTCCCTGTACAGTGTGCAGGGACCGCCCTGTCATCAGCCGGCTCAGCGGGGAACAGCTGTGCGATCCCCGCTGAGCAGCGGATCTTCACGGGGCGGATCATTACGGATCCGCCCCGTGTGAAAGAGCCCTAACCTGGAAGCTGATGGATTTCTATGCAGAGCTGCGCCTGATTTTCCACTTTCCAGTTTAAGTAAGGCCCCTTTCACACTTGTGCGACTTCCAAGTCGCGCGATTTTTCTGCAATTCGTGGCTGTGATTTTTGCCGCGATTTCAAGGAATGCCTGTGTAAGTGGCATCAAAATCGGACCAAAGTAGTGCAGGGACTACTTTGAAGTTTGAACGACTTGAAGTCGTGCTAATATGAATGGCTGTCATTGGAAATCATGGGGAACAACTTGTTGTCATGCTACTTTGCAGTTCCAAATCGTGGGACAAGACTTATAAGTGTGAAAGGGGCCTATGTCCCACAATTGTCTTTAATTATCTACTCTGCTCAAGAGTCTAGACTTAGTTACATAGTTACATAGTTAGTTAGGTTGAAAAAAGTCCATCCAGTTCAACCACAAATAAAAAAAAAAAAATAATAATATCATACAACCCCATTCTATACCCACAGTTGATCCAGAGGAAGGCAAAAAACCCCAGCAGCGCATGCTCCAATTTGCTAAAGCAGGGGAAAAAAATCCTTCCTGATCCCCCGAGAGGCAATCGGATTTTCCCCGGACCAACTTTACCTATAAATGTCAGTACCCAGTTATATTATGTACATTTAGGAAAGTATCCAGGCCTTTCTTAAAGCAATCTACTGAGCTGGCCAGAACCACCTCTGGAGGGAGTCTATTGCACATATTTGGAGATTAAATCTCTTTTCCTCTAGACGTAAAGAGTGCCCCCTTGTCCTCTCTGTCCTCTTTGTACATCCTTGCTTTATGCACTGGTCCAAATCATTTGGTGGAGAGGGGATTATGGTGAGGGGTTGGTTTTCAGGGGTTTGGCTTGACCCCTTAGTTCCATTGAAAGGAACTCTTAAGGCACCAGCATACCAAGACATTTTGGACAATTTCATGCTCCCAACTTTGTAAGAACAGTTTTGGGGATGGCCCCTTCCTGTTCCAATATGACTGTGCACCAGTGCATAAAGCAAGCTCCGTAAAGACATGGATGAGTGAGTTTGGGGTGAAGGAATTTGACTGGCCTGCACAGAGTGTTGACCTCAAACCGATAGAACACCTTTGGTATGAATTTGAGCGGAGTGATAAATGTATAAGGTGTTACTCTCACGCTATCACTGTGCATAAATATATGTCAGGCTGCTGCTCACACTCTTATAGCTTATCCGTGGCTAATTTGATAAATAAGTAAATAATGAATAGTGCTGCACTGCCAACTAAATAATTGTGTCAACTCTATAAATACAATAATGATATGTGATAATAATTCCTGTGCAATAACGTAAATAATTGTACCATGTGTCTCAAGGATGCACACAAATCCACAAATAAACTTGAAAAAAGTGTCCAAATAGAAAAATTCTGTGGAAAAAACATATATTATTATTATTCAGGATTTATATAGCGCCAACAGTTTGCGTAGCACTTTACAACAGTACAATTACAATACAAATCAATACAGGGGGGGATCAGAGGGCCCTGCTCATTAGAGCTTACAATCTAGAAGGGAGGGTCAAGTGGAACAAAGGGGAGTAGCTGTGGGGGGTGATCAGATGGAAAAAATGAAAATATAGTTCCATAGGCTTAGAGAGGCTCTGGAAAAGTCCTGGAGATGAGCATGGGAGGAGGTGATGAGAGAGCTAGAGAGCAGGAGGTCTTGAGAAGAACGAAGAGAACGATTAGATTGGTATTTTCAGACTAGGTCAGTGATGTAGCTGGGGGCAGAGTTATATATAAAAACTTTGATAATGTGCCTCCTTAATTAGTGAGGTCCGGCAGAATGTGGTACGGTTCAGGAGGCCTGCCAGGTTGCGTGCTCGGATAAGGGTCTGGTATGGATTTTGAGGGGGACCCCCACGCCATTTTTTTTCAAATGTTGTCGCGGGGTTCCCCTTAAAATCCATTCCAGACCTGAGGGCCTGGTATGCTCTTGGAGGGGAGCCCATGCCGTTTTTTAATTTAAAATTAAAGTCGCCTGGCCTGGGAGCGACTTAAAGTCGTGGTGTAAGTTGCCCCAAGTCGCGTTGAGGTCGCCCCAAGTCGAGCTGTGATTCATACTCAAGTAGTGTCCAAGTTGCCTCCCAAAGTCGCGCTGGAAGTCGTGTTGCCCCTGTGTGAATGGACTCTTAATGATACTGCGTGCGCTATTATCAATGGCATATTATTATTGCTGTTGCACATATGAGTGCGCCGGTTCACACGCTCAATTAATGATTTATCTGGCGCACCAATTAAGGTATGAACCCGCGCAGCGCATTCATCTTAGTAAATTACCCCCAATATCTTTCTTTGTCCCAGTTGCTCTTCCTATTTTTCTTATTTTTCACTTATTGGGTGACCAGTTTTTTTCAAGTTGACATCCACACTTTGTTATAGGATCATGCCCACACCAGTTGGGGAAGGTGTAGGGTGGGGTGGGGGGAGGGGATTGTTCTTTTAATGCGTAACAATGCATCTGACATGCTCCAGGTATAAGTGATTCAAAGATGTTTTTTCATTATTTGTTCCTTCTATGTTCTTTCAAGCTTACTTTTATTATTACAATGTCCGGGTTATGGAGATCCCACTGACCTGTCTGTAGGGAAAGGGCTATTAGGTATTACTGTTCCACCTCCCTATGTAATCTAGACTATGGTGTCTATAAAATGTATCACTTGGAATGTGAGGCATGCGTGACACGATGAAACAATCAGCAGCCCTCACATTCCTTAAAAAGCAGCGATATATATATATATATATATATATGTCTGCCAACGGAATTTGGCTATTTAGACACTTTTTTATTTGTGAATTTTTTTGTGTCCACCCTTGAGACACATGGTACAATTATTACGTTATTGCACAGGAATTATTGTCACATATCATTATCGTATTTATAGAGTTGACACAATTGTTTGGTTTAAAGCGCAGCACAATTCATTATTTACGTATTTATCAAATTAGAGTGGAGACTGTGAGCCAGGCCTTCTTGTCCAACATCAGTGCCTGACCTTACCACAAATGCACTTCTGGAAGAATGGTCAAACATTCCAAACCTTGTGGACAGCCTTCCCAGAGGAGTTGAAGCTGTTATAGCTGCAAAGGGTGGGCCAACTCAGTATCGAACCCTACGGAGGACTAAGACTGGGATGCCATTAACCACTTCAATACCAGGCACTTAAACACCTTCCGGCCCAGACCAATTTTGAGCTTTCAGCGCTGTCGCACTTTGAATGACAATTGTGCGGTCATACAACACTGTACCCAAATGAAATTTTTATAATTTTTCTTCCACAGATAGATCTTTCTTTTGGTGGTATTTGATCACCTCTGCGGTTTTTATTTTATGCTAAACAAATCAAAAAAGACCGAAAATTTTGAAAAAATATATGTTTTTTTTTGTTTCAGTTTCAAAACTTTGTAAATAAGTAAGTTTTCTCCTTCACTGATGGGCACTGATGAGGTGGCACCAATGAAGTGGCACTGAGGTGGCATTGATGGGCACTGATATGTGGCACTGATAGACGGCACTGATGGGCGACACGGATTGGCACTGATAGCTGGCACGGATTAGCATGGATAGGCGGCACGGATGGGCATGGATAGGCGGCACAGATGAGCATGGATGGGCACTGATAGGCGGCATGGATGGGCACTAATAGTTGGCACGGATGGGCACTGATCGGTGGCACGGATGGGCACTGATTGGCATCCATCAGTACAAAAAAATGCTGCCTATCAGTGCCAAACAATAATGCATGCCAATCAGTGATGCCCATTGTGGGCACTGATTGGCATCCATTGTGGTCACTGATTGGCATCCATTGTGGGCACTGTGTGTCATCCCTGGTGGTCTAGGGTGGCATACCTTGTGATGGGCATCCCTGGTGGTCTGGTTGCGTCCCTGGTGGTCCAGTGTGGGCATCCTCAGGGGGGTTGCGCTGATAATTGATCAGCACAGACCCCCCTGTCAGAGGCGCAGCCGATCGGCTCTCCTCTACTCGCGGCAGACGCGAGTGAGGAAAAGCCGATTACCGGCTCTTCCTATTTACACTGTTATCAGCCGTGATTGGACAAGGCTGATCACGTGGTAAAGAGTATCCGTCGGAGACTCTTTACCAAGATCGTAGTTGCGGTGTGTCAGACTGACACCCCGCAACAACGATCGCCGCGATGCGCGCCCCTGGGGCCGCGCATCGGCTCAAAATCCTGAAGACGTCATATGACGTCCTGTCAGGATTTTACAACCACTTTGCCGACGTCTTTTGACAATGGACGGGCGGCAAGTGGTTAAAGTTCATGTGTGTCTAAAGGCAGGCGTCCCAATACTTTTGGTAATATAGTGTCTCTGAAATCTGCTGCACTTGTTCACAAGTGCTGTTTATAGCGTGAAACACATTTACCATTTCCTGTTTTCACACTGTCTGTGATGTTTTAAGGATTTTTTGAAGATTAAATAAAGGATTCAAGGAAGTGCAGTGGATTCCGGATATATTGCTTTCACTGACTACATACTTGTTGTTGCTCAGTAGCTCATTGGTTGCAAAGGAAAGATAACAATAGCCACTATATATGTGTGTTTGCACAAGTGTATGGCATCAGCAGTGGTGACTCTTTCATGTAAAGCATGTCTTTGTTTCAAGTTTAGTTTTCCTTTAAAATATAGTGTTTATGTCATTTAATACTGTTATGTGTATGTATAGAAAAAATTAATTATTTGTGCTCAGTTTATTTATACATTTTTCTTATATAATGATACACAGCATAGCTACCTGTGAACTGCTCTAAGTAGGCAGATCATGATTCTTTAATGGACATTTCTAATGACCCGGGGTCTTTTTATCTCTGCAGTTCGTCAGAAACGAATTGAAAGGGAACATCAATAAGTTAAGAGAAGATGAAGATACAGAAGACATCTCTATTGAGAATAAAGGGAAACACAGTCGTAAGCCGGTGACAGCTGCACTATACAGGCAGTCTTATTGGACTACTTTGCATTGCTGATTTTACAAGATTCCGTGTTAGTCTCAGCACTATTAGGGGGGACATTAAGGAAAATATTATCCA